>WUAM01000359.1:33858728-33871483 GCA_024336885.1 Actenoides hombroni
GCAGCACTGGTGAGGCCTCACCTTGAGGACTGTGTGCAGTTCTGGGCCCCTCACTTCAAGAAAGATACTGAGGTGCTGGAGCGGGTCCAGAGGAGAGCACGAGACTGGTGAAGGGACTGGAGGGAAAGTCTTATGAGGAGAGATTGAGGGAACTGGGGTTGTTCAGCCTGAAGAGGAGGAGACTCAGGGGAGACCTCATCACTCTCTGCAGGCAGGTGGGGTCTGGACTCTTCTCCCAGCAACGAGTGACAAGACAAGAGGACATGGCTTGAAGCTGCACCAGGGGAGGTTTAGGTTAGATATTAGGAAGCACTTCCTTACAGAAAGGGTCATTAAACATTGGAATGGAATGCCCAGGGAGGTGGTGGAGTTGCCATCCCTCGTGGTGTTTAAGGAAAGATTGGATGTGGCACTTAGTGATGTGGTCTGGCTAGGTGTCGTTGGTGTTAGGTCTTAGGCTGGACTTGATGATCTTGGAGGTCTATTCCAGCCTCAATGATAATTCTGTGTAATTTTGTGTCGTCATTTTCCATTGAGCTTTTTTCTTAAGGCAAATATTAAATGCAGTGGATATTTAAGTGAGAAATTAGTTGGGGACTTGTTTACCTAGAAAAAAGGGCAAAAAAAGAAAAAATTAAATATTTAAACTGTATTCTCTTCTGCTGACAGTGTTATTCAAAATTAAAATAACCTTTTAAATTCCTGCCTGTAGTAAAATAGGATTGATTGTTTCTTAGTCGTGCATAAGGAAAGCAGAAGTATTGCTCAGTGCAGTTAACCAAAGAGGTGCAAGAGCGAGGTTGAAAGTGTTCCTTTCAATAGCCCTTTTTTTTCCTGAAGTACTGAGTTTGAGCTCTTCTGAAAACCAGTTCACTAATTTGCAAGTCTAAATACTGGATTTGTATTTCTAACTTTAAGCATGCAAACCAATATATTCAGGTCCCTAATTTGAAAGATTAGTTATTAACAAGAACATTCCCAGGCATGGTGGCTGGTTTTGGAAATCCAACAAAAGTACATATAATCTATAAGAAAAGTGCCTGCCCCTTTTCATAGTGTTAAACTGTCATTAAGAGCAAACTCTAACCTGAGCAAATGGCATCTGCAGACAGCTGAGGTTTGTGCTGCAGTGAAAATGAGAGGTCTAGAATGCAGTAATTAGAGAGAGTGGTCAATACTTGTTAACGAAGGCAATGCTTGCAAATCTGTCTTTGAAGGGGGAGCAAAGCAACACTGCCCTTCCTGCGGTGCCTTATTGACCTGCTATAGCAGCCCATCTCTGCTTGTCTGGCTCATCCATGGAATAATTGACATACTTTCCTTAAGAATAAATAACCTATTGTCTAAAAGTGCTGGAAGGAGCTCAAGAAAAAAGGGAGACACTTAAGACTACAAGGGGTGTGCCTGGGTACCTTATGTGTGTGTGCAATTGCAAGGTTTTTTTGGTGGGATTTACAAACTCCAATAGCTGTCTCTTACAAACAATTTTCATGTTTTGTTAGGTTTTTTTGTTTGTTTGTTTTTTAATGTAGGATTTGATTTTTGTTAAATTGATCAGCTTAACAGGGTTTTACTTATCCTAACTCGAAGGAAGGGCATTTAGTCTGTGAACCGCTTGCTTCTGTGGAAGGATAAATTAAATATGAGATGTTTGACAGATGAGGTTTAGAAATTCTTCTCTGAGTGATTTAAAAACCTCTCTGAGAAAGACTGCTGCCATGTAATTTCATTAGCTGTATGGGATGCCTGTGCCAGGCATGTTACTGCCCTTGAATTTGCATTTTCTCCACTGCTTTGTTTGTGCTGTTCCCATGAACTGTTTTTCCACTTTTTTCCTGGGATGTCAACTCCTAGGAGGTGATCAGAATAGTTGGCTTGTGGCAGTAACCTCCTCTTTATTGTGGCTGTCAGAGCGAGTTTGCCAGGATCAAAGATGGAGAAAGGATTCCTATTAGAAAATGAGCCTTTGCACTGTGTTTCTTTTAAGGCTACTCTAAGTCTGTCTTAAAGTGAAGAACATGTCAGAGGTCTCTGTTATGCTATTTCATTCCACCATTACAGAAGAAAGTGCCAAAGATGGAGAGCTGCTCATTTTCCCACGAAGAAGGAAATCTGCTACTTAATTCCTTTTGGATCAAGGTAAATGTGAGAGAGAACTTTTGGGTGTTCCTCTATGAAACATTAGTAAATATTTTTAACCACTTTTATTCAAGGTAGGTGCACTGCTGTGAACAAGAAAAACTAGTACAAAAGCCAAATTGTGCTTCTTCAATTTATGCTGCTTATTACATTTATTAGCATGATTTGGTAGTGACCAAGGCTCGTCTCAGAAACTCTCACAGCAGCCTATAAACAGGCTGAGTAAGGTCATGATATAGTGCAGTACTCCCAGAGTGGCTGCACATAAAGTAAAGTATCCCTCCATTCTGCTGACTCCAGGGCTTGCAGTGTTCGTGATTCCCAAGTCTGTCATTTGCAAGCCTTTTTAAAAATTATTTTTATTCGTTAAAAAAAGCTTCAGCTATTTAATTATTAGATTTTGTTTTTGTGGGGTTTTTTTGGTTTTGTTTTTATTTTCCTCAATTAATACTGAGAACAATGACCATTTAAAATCTTGGTAGTATTTGAATGGAAAAGGCTTTTTGGAAGTAACTTCTGTCAGGACTACTCTAACTTAATAGTTACAAGATGGTGCAGTGACAGGTTACTGGTGCTACTGGTGAGGTTTAGATTGCCAGCCTAATCTGACAGCTATTTTAAACTTCTTTGCTGTGATGTTTAGAAGATACCCACATAAACTTTAGTGGGGTTGAGCTGCTGGTATGTTAAAACCAGTTCTAGACCTGTGTTTATCAGTGGCTTTCTTTGTAGATGGTTTATGTTCTGATGTTTACAGTCCTTTATGTTTTCTGCACAAAGTGTGGTGGGATCTTGATCTTAATGTGGGGGCTACTCCAAGTATCATTTCTGTCCTCATAGATAGAGGGTTATTTATTAAGCCAGATGGGAGCCATAGGAGAGGTAGTGTTTACACTGGTATGACTGTGGAGAAGAAAACAGGTAGAAAGTCAAGGTTTTGAGTACACTGAACTTCACCAAAATTGGACATTGCAATTCAGGCTTTCCCTACCACCACACACCTCTTTCTTTGGTAAATCTGCTCCCAGCACTTAAGGCCCCAGCTACACATCAAGCTGTTTGTGAAAGCACAACCTCAAAGCACAGGTCTTGTACAACTAAACAATCAGTTATATTGGGTCTGTCTCTTTGTACTGTTTGACAGATGAAAAGCCTTATTTAGATTTAGATGCTTCCTCTCTGCTGCCTTGATGGAACCATGAAGTTGTTCTTCGACGGGCTGTGCGCACTTTGAAGTAAGGAGGGAAGAAAATGATGCTTTAAACAGAGCATTTGTGTTCTTGTAGAGTTCTGAGAACACAGATGAAAGAACTGATGTTTTGAGTATGAAATACCATTTTCAAGGGAAAATATTTGCTTAGAAGAAAGTATACTAAAATTATACTGCTAATTCTGTAAACTTCACAGAACCCAGGCATAGGGGAAGGAGAGGGAGTTCAGTTTTGGTTTTGTAAATGCAAAGAACAAAGCATAGTTGACTGATATACTTCTTCTAGACAAAGTGTTGTCTATCACCCATAGAAAAACCATCCCATCTTCCTAAGCTATTTCTTGTGCGTCTAAAGCAGCTGGGACAAACCAAGCCACCTACATTCAGAAAATCATAAAAACGTGCACTTGCAACAGCTCTATACTCATTTCTCTTGTAAACTTTATCAAATGGAGACTTCAAATTCTTAGTAATAAGCATCTACTACCTCTGTATTAACTTTGAGAGATAATCCAGAAATACTAAATTTCAGCATTAGTCAGATATATGACCCCAGGCCTGAGATGGTCTCAGGTAAAACTGAAAACACCACAGTTGTTAACTGAAGTTTGCAGCTCTAGTGGGCTTTAAGAAAGACAAAGGGAAGAAAAATAAAAATGCTAGTTCTTTCCAAAGGCAGAGCGCAGGTTTTAAGCAGGTAGTAAATTAAGGGCGCTGTGTTGCATTGGAGGTTGTGCTATCTGCAGTCTGCTCAGCAAAGCCGCCACGAGAGGCTTAAGCACTGATTTTTGCAGTACTTCTTCCACCCTTTCTTCCATGGCATGCAGGCTGTGAAGGAAGATGTGCAGGGGTTATAGTGAGTAGGATGTAATGTGGGTGTGTTCATGTGTTTGTATGTGAAGGAGACTGCTGATACTCATACAGACATGCAGCAAGGGAAACGAGTGCATTGAGGTAGAGTGGATTGGAAGAACAGATAAGAGAACAGAAAAGGTTATGTGTGAGGAGATAGGGTAAGTGGAGTAGGTAAGAAGGTAGGCAGTCTATCAGTTGTCCTATCAGATGAGTTTTCACCTTTGAAGTTTGGTTTGGAACAAGAGCACGTATATGTTCTGTTTTGAAGCTAAATGTGCTTGCACACTCTTTATTACCAGAACCCAAATACATCACAGGGTGGTCTAACATTCTCGTCTTTCTGGCTAATTTACATACAATGGGAAATATGCCAAGTTTGCTTAGACTTACAGCTGAATACCTCTCGTTTTCCGTGCTTGGCTTTAGCTGCCACTCAGCCCTTCCCCCAGACTGTTGCAGAAGGTGTGAAAGCAGCCAGCCTACTCATTCTGTGCAGCCCTCTGATCCTACCAGTGGCATCCTTCCTAGAAAGGTCAGTCTACTAAAGTGGTTCTGTCAAGTGTGCTTTTTTTTTTTATTTTTTATTTTTATTTTGTTTTTTCTTTCCTTCTGATTTCTTTAATAATCTGGTAGAGGGCTTGGCAGACATTGCTTTGTACAAAGCGCTGGCCAATTTAAAAAGTCCTGTTCTTTCCTGGCTTCCTGGGACTATAGGAAGTCCTTTTATCTGAGTTGTCTGCCATAGTTCATGAAGTCCTAGCCCTGTACTCTGTTGCATACTGTCATGTTATGTTATGTGATCTTCCTGTGAATTTTTAGGCTTTAGGATCCTGACATTACCTAGAAATAGCTCATGGTCATGTTCTTGCATGTGGAGCATAAAGACTGTGTCACACAGCACTGTGACTGCAATGCAAGTCAGTTCTGAATAAATGCAGTCTTCATGTAGAGAATATTGCCTGTGATCACCCAGGTATCTCAGAGAACAGCTTGGGTTTTGGTTTTTTTTTTGTGAACCTCCACTTATGTTCAAATTTTAAAAGGAAAAAAAAAATAAAATAGAAAAAGTAACTGTTCCTCAACAATACTTCATCTCCCTCTAATAGTCAAAATGAAACTGGTAAGCCAATGTCAGTGTGTTCTATTAGGTTTATTTTTAAAACTTCCTTCTTTGTCTTGAATGTATTCCAAATACATATTCTTATCTTTGCACTTTCAGAAGATATGGTGAGTGTCTGATAGATAGCTCTAAACTTGATAAACTTTCTTTGAACTTTTACACATCTTGACACTTGAACTTTTAAATATCATTGTTGTATATGTATGTGTACCAGAGGAAAGGATGGGCTAAGAAACACATCTGTTAAGGCATTTTTAACCGACTTGTGCAGCTTGAATGTTTTTTTTTTGTGTGTGTGGTTTTTGTTTTTTTTTTTTTTAATTGCTCTTGAATGTAGTCAAGCCACTCTGTATGTATGACAAATCTCTCGGGTGTCCCATTCCATCTTTAGTTTTTCTCTCCTTCTCTGTCCCTAGGTATGATTCTTGAGGCTGAAGTAGGATTTTGAGGTTCCTGGTTTGTGGGCCAGTTTGTTCCATAAATAGAAAAGTAAGTGGCTGGTTGACTGCTTTCTCATCAGGAAGTGTATACTGCCTTACAGATTCGTGTGACCATCACTGAAAGTAGCAGCCATGCTGACTGCTCTGAAACAGGAGTGAAAACAATAACCATGATTCAATTGCTTCTGTTGTGATAATGGTGGAGGGGATTGCTGTAAAATAATGAACTGTCAGATAGCAGTAGAATTCTGCCCTTTTTTTAGTATAATGTTTGTGGTTTCCAGTGGCTTCTACTCTCTGTCCTGCTTGTTGCATAGATATTTTAAGCTTTTATAACACCACCTGATGATGGTTATCTAGTCTTCTGACAAATAATCACCTTCAGTGCAGAGTAGCTCCCCACACATTGGGTACTCGTCACCCTTTTAACTAAGGATGAACAAAATTACATCTGCCTGTTCCCTGAAAACTGGTAAATTATAGATCATTCCGTTGCTTCTGATTCAAGAGGAGTAGCAGAACTTCTGGCTAAAAGTTCATAGGCTGGAATAAATGTTTCCTGGTTGTCCCGAGTGGTTAAAGTAGTTGTCAGCTGGTTTTGGGGGTGTTAAAGGACATGACACTGTGCTTGCTGATCTGGATCTCTTCCTGCACCTGTCTTTGCTAGGCTTTATCCAGCTGATGCTATATGTGGAACATTTGATACCTAAATGCAGATGTTATATAACAAATTACTATTTCCATTGATTTGGACACCTTTACATCGCTCTTCCTTCCTCATCTATTTGAGGGGTTCCTGTTAAACTCTCAGAAATATCGCAAAGGTGGTTTGATCATCCTTCACATTGCTTTTGATATCAATGCTACTCCATACAGATAGATTTTTCTGTTTTAAAAAAACAAAAACAAACAAAAAAACCCACTTGAAAAAGGTCATACTTTGTAGTTCAGTTGCAAACACACTGTTATGTGGGGAAAACCTTGCTACTTTTTCTGGAGTTGTTTTTTTTTACTAGATTTAGCCCTTTTAAGTCCTAAAATACCTAGAAGTCTGCTTAGCATCAATGCTTCTCTAAAATCTCAAGAGACAGCACTGCTGAGAGCACTGTACATGAATAAACTTAAACTACTGAGAGAAATTTTATATCTGCTCTCTTCCCAGAAGCACCATGTATCACCCAGTAAAAATAGATTTGTGATGATATAGTAGTAGCAACATTATCAGTCTAGAACTTGTTCCCTTTGGAGTGGGATGTGTGGAACTGAATTCAGATGGGCACATGGGAGACTGGCAGCTCTGTGGGTAGGGATGCGAGCAGGAAAAAAAGCAACATTAGTTGCATTTTTGGAATAGCTGTTTTGATGGGAAATCGCAAGATGACTTTTAGTGAAATGCCTTGTATCCTGGAAAATTGCTCTCTTCTCCATGGAATTTTTCCTTACAAGGTCAGTACTTAAATTCCCTAGTGGCATTTTTCAGATACACTTTTTGAAGAGCTAACTCTTTAAACTTGGCAGAGACAAGCAGCTGCAGCCCTAAAATGATCCTTGGCAGTTGACTACTGTTTTCCCTAGCTGGCAAGTTTTCCTGTTGTTTTCCTCTTCCATTTTCTGTCAGGCAGATGATGATATTTGTTTGTCCTGTAATGGGAAAGCAGTTTCCTCTATCCCATACTGGAACAAAGTCTGATTTTTATTTTGATTCCTGAGTCACTTTTTTTTTTTTGCTTTCATGTAGCTGCTTAGAAACACCATGGGTGTCATCCAGAACTGCGTGTTCACTTGTCTTGCTTTATAAATATCTGCACAGACTCAAGCAAGTAATGATCATTTCCTCCGTGTACGTTCATCATCAGTGGGATTATTAATGGTATGGTTACCCACACTGAAGTCTACTTGAAGAATTAAGGAATATGTTGAGGACAAAAAATTCATTACAATGAATTTGAACTTGGATTCTGAAAGTAATTTGGATTTCTTGGATTTCTTAATGTAATTCAGTCGCTTACCATCAGGCTTGTTCTCTTTTTGTCATGGAATTTTTGACATTTTAAATTCTCCCCGTAGGAGATAATATGTTAATTCTTTCATTGATTTCTGTTGGAATTACTGTTTCCCAGGTTTTGTCATGGATAGCTTTCTGTTTTCTTGGTTCAAAGCATCTCTAAGACAAATGCAGAGGTCTGGAAAGTTTTTGTGCACTTGAAAGTGTGGAGGACACTGTGATGTGGCGAGCTTTCTTTTTGAAAAGGATTAATGAGTCCTGTGCTCCATTTTTAATGGAGCTCATTTATCTCATAGATGGTAAAGCCACCTTTCTGAATGGAAGGGCTTAGTAAACTAATGTTTACATGTTTTCTATGGTATGGTCTTGATAATCTATGATCTTTTGTCTAAGATTAATCTCAGAGTACTCCTCTAAGTTATTCCTCTCTCCCCTAAATAAACTGTTGAAGAATTAAGATAGACACAAGTAACAATTCCAGATGACTGAAAAAGTTCAAATTATTTTTTTTTTTGAGGTATAAGCTGCATTGTTTTATGGGATATTTCATCAGCTATGAGTATTGTTAGTTCCCAAATTGATGACACGTGGTGTTCCAGGGAATTTGCTTATGACTTTAGCTAAGGCCCAAGGTGGTGGTGTGCTTCATTCATGGAAATTGTCTGCAAACTTATTTTCTGTGAATAGTCATTAATTAATATCACTATTATTTTTGCTTTCCTGCCTCTTCCTAATTCCACCCTCACCCCCATATACAATCCAAAGAACCCAAATCTGACATGTTAATCTGACATTTAATATGTCCATTTGTTTTTATACAAACAGCTGTGCCATGTCTTCATACACCAGAAATGTAAAAATTCTTTCCCTTCTATCAAGCTACTCAACTCTAAAACTCCTCAGAGGACCTTTTGGGAAAGAAACACAACAAAAAAGTTTTATAAAGGTCTTCTTGGCTCTTTCTTATTTATATTTTCTTTCTGTCACATACACAAACAGTTCATGGCAGGGAAAAAGAGTAAAACACTTGAAACTCGGCACATGAAGAAAGGTAATGACTAACAGTTACTGCTGACATTCTTGTGGTACTTTAAATTATATTCAGAGTAAAACGATTTACACAGTGTTAAACTGTGGCATTTAAGCTTGGAGGAAGAGCCACCTTATCACTCTGCAGTTACAGTTTTAGAACGTTGCCCTTTGGGTAGGGAGGAGATGGTCAGGCAATGTTTCTAGGGCTGGCTCTGGCTCCCAAAGCTATTTCAGCAGTCCTCTGAGTTAACTGATAGACCAGCAAAATTACAGTTGTTGCCTGGAAGACAGGGAAGGGAGAGGAATTCCTTTTTCCTGGGTTAATACCATGGTTGATACTGTTCTAACAGTATCAACTTTTCAGAAGGACTGTGTCATGCTGGGAAAATGGATTGAGAGAAACCTTATGCAGTTCACTGTGGGCAAATTTCAGTTTCTGGGTTGGAAAATCTTTGTGCAGTGGTACAGGCTGGTGGCTGGAGAGCAGGGCTGCAAAAAAGGTGAGCTGATGAAGAGGAAGAATGTGAATTGCCAGTGTGCCCTTGTGGTGAAACAGAACAAACTGCAGCAGGTGAAGCAAAGTGAGACAGTTCTGACTTGGCAAACCACATCTGGAGTATTGTGTCCAGTTCTGGGCTCCCTAGTGCAAGGAAGATGCTGATGATCTAAAGCAAGTCCAGTTGACTAAGATGATCAGGGGCTGACACATATGATATAAGAGCCTGACAGAACTGGGTTTGTCCAGAAGATACGGTTGTGGAGTAACTTATTACTGTCACCTCATGGACTCATACAGAGGTGACAGAGATAGGCTTTTAGAGATATCCAGTGTTAGCATAAGAGGCAACAGATGCAACTGCAACAAGTAAAATCCCAGCTGCACATAATGGTAAGAAAAGTTTGGCATCAGGATGGTTAAAAACCGGAAGAGGTGCTCACAGGGTCTGTGGGATTTCCATGCTCGGAGGCATTGGGAGCTCAGCTGGTGAGGCCTTGAGCAACTTGATCTAATGTGGCCCTACTCTGAGCTGGGTATTGGACCAGGTGACAGAGGTACCTTCAAAATCAAATTACTATATGAACTGAGGTAGGAGGGAGAAGTGGCTTGAACCAGTCAGATTCTGACAACACCTGCTGTGATCTGCAGATGTACCTCTAAGAATTTAGATGCCTGATTGTTTTATCTGGAAATATAAATGGCTCAAAACATACATACAGTTCCCTTTTATTTTTTTTTCTTACTCCATTCAATTATATGCACTAACACTTTGGGCAGTGACTGTCTTACAGGACTTGTTTGTCCTGAAGGAGCTATAGACTTAATATACAATTTCTTCTTGAACAATCATTTTTTGTTATTTCTTCTAGGTGTTCAGGTACATAATAAAATGCCAGGTAAGGTGTTAATGTGCTCTAAAACCCAAATCTTGCAAAAGTGGATTCCTCAAATGGGAGTAGCAAACACAAGCCTGTTATAGATGGGTATTTAGTGGCTTGATTTTTTTAATTGATTGCCCAGCTTCAGGCATCTGCTTTGAAAGTCGTCTATGAGAGTATCATCATACAGACAAAGACTTTCAGTTCTAGAAGAGGTAAAAGGTGTCATTGTTTACACACGTACATTCCCCTTCCATCTCCAGTCAGTCATGGTAGTTCATAAAAAGACTCAAAAATCTATTCTGACAAATGCCTGGAAAATATTACAATACCATAAATACGTTCAAGTCCTGTACAGAAAATATAAAAGAAATCCATGGCAAAAGCACAGCTGACCTGTTTGGGTTTTTTATGTTCGTTGTTTTTTTGTGGTTTCTAAAGGCTCTTATTATTTTTTTAAAGGTGTGTGTACCACAGAGCTCTTTTGGCTGCAATGTCTTTCCATGTGCAACTGATTTCAAAGTCATGATGAGGATGTCCCAAACCATTAAAAGATTAGGAAGTGGCTAAAGAATAAGTACCAATGTTTGCAGTCTAAATTGGTGAGTCAGAGTCATGGGTGTATGTGGCCATGGACTTGGCAAAATGCAGGGCAGCTGTTCAGAATCTGCAATAAGGGGAGAGAGACCCAAGGGAAAGTGGGTACTTTTAAATTTTATTTTTTTTTTATGGCGCTGATTACCTAAACATTTCTGTATTTAAAAGGAAATTTAAAAGAAATTTCCAGTGTGTATTTGCTAAATAGTAATGTAGATAGCACAAAGGTTTTGGCATGAAGTAAACTTAAAGAGCCTTTGGGCTTCTTTAGCTCTGTGAACTATTTCCTATTTACTTGGTCCTGATTCATGAAAAAGTCTTGTGTGTTGCCACTGCTGATTAGTGTAATTCATCATTTTAATTCAGAGAGACACACATAGTATGTACAAGTGTAAGGACAGGCTGATGTTGGCAACCTGATGTGACTTCAACATGAGTAATAATAACTCTGCAGGGCCTCGTTTGTTTATAGGCTTAAAAACCAAAGAAACCCAAACAGCCTCTCCCACAAACCCTCACCTCCTCTGATATGAAAACAGACTTTTGTGCTCATGTACATGTCCATGTTTTCTAGCAGCTCCTCTTTTCCTTTAGCTTCCTTGCTTGCAAATCTGTTGAGTCAATGAAGGGACTGGATGAGCTTCAGTTTTTGGTATCAAAATTTTTCTCTTTCAAGGAATTTGCCTTTTTTTTTTTTTTTTCTTTTTCTTATTGGCTATTCTACTGAAATTGAATGTTGAGTAGATGAGTCTAAAATTCTGCAAAACCACTGTTTCCAGAATACCTGAGGTTTTGTCCCTTAGCTGTGATGCAGTGTGTGAGCAACAAAATATAAAAAGGGAATACTTACTTATCTTGGTTGTTTATTAAAAAAAAAAAAAAGTTTATTGAATATCATCAAACATAGCTATTATTCTGTTATTCCCCTGGTAATGGGAGAGACTGTAGTGTGAACATGGAAAAATTCCTCTGAACACACACACACACACACACCATTTTGCTAATTTTGGGCTAGAGGTTGGTAAAAAATATGGTCCCTTGGCAGACTTCAGTTTCATTATTCAGTGAAGATATATAATGCCAAAGGGGGAAGGGAAAATAGCAAGAATGTTTGCCATCATGTACTGTTATTATGTAGGCTTCCTGTACATCGCAAGAGAACTCAGATCTTTCTGCTCCCAGATCTAAACAACATCCCGCAAATCTCCAGGGAGATTGCTGAGCAAGACAGTAAGGCTTCTTGTGGTTTACAGTGTCCTTGTAGTCTAAAGAACTGTGACTAGAGTCTCTTTCAGCTATTTCTTTAGGGTTTCCTGAGCTCTCGGTGAAAACAAGATGGCTGAATTTTCCTTTTTAAAATAAAATGTTGAGAAGTCCCTCCCTCCGTTCAATAAGCATCATAGATGTTCTAGCTGCCAGCTGCCGCTTTAGAGGAAGGTGATAAATGTACAGGATGTATATTGTGTTCAGAGGAACACATGGTCAATTTGGCAGTCTTCCACTGCTCTGTGTTGTCTTGAGTCAGCTGAAGTATTGATATCCATTTTTAGCATCACTTTTCATAGAATCATACAATCATTCAGGTTAGAGAAGACCCTTGGGATCATCAAGTCCAACCAGTAAATTGCAAACGTAGATGCCTTTGGCTTGTCAACTGAGTGTCTAAAATTTGGGTGTGCTGTGTCTTCTCTGAGTTGAGAGTAGTTGCATTTTGGAGATTATTTCTTTAAGATCATGTAGGATTGAATTTGAAGAAAATCTACTTTTTGTAGCTTCGTGGTATGAATGGTACAACTTAAATTAAAGTCACTATTTGCTATGGAACAGAGCAATCAAATAACAGCTGAATCTGAAACCTGTTAAGCTACAGATTTTGCTATATAGGGTCCCATCATAGTGTGGAATTGCCTTAAAATTAGATTACAATTTACTGAAGCAATAGAAATAGACAATCTGAAGAGACACACACACACACACACA
>WUAM01000359.1:33871583-33889451 GCA_024336885.1 Actenoides hombroni
TTTCCATATTGCAGCATTTCGGCATTGCAAGCAGCAGCCTTCAGAAATGTGGGGAGCGGGGAGGATTGCTTCACATACCTAGAAGTTTAAATAAATAGCAGTGCAGTATAGGATACAATGCTACTGTGCTCTAGGTAGTTTTGGTCTAGATGAATAAGTGCTCTTTGCAGACTGTTGGATGTGAGTGTTTTCCTGGTGATGACAGCAATCACTCCTAATGGTCATAGAGCTGAGATCAAATGTAACTCTGAAAAATGAAATGCAGAAGTTTTGCTTCATTCCTTTCAGCTATCACTTTCTTCTGTGACTGGAAACTGCAGGAAGAGTGTGAAAATTCAGTGTGTCTGCTGTTAAAATTGCAGGAGATTGATAGACTAACATGACCAAAGAGATCGTTATAATTCATAACTGAACTTTCAAATACTAGCTTCAAGGCTTGAAGGAAAGGGTGAGAAGGGGGTTGAGGTGAGAGAGTGGACAGCATTAGAGATGATGATGATGATGTTTAAACTTCATTTTCTTTGAGAATGCTGAGTTCTTAGCCCACCTAGCAGTTAGGAGGAAATGAGAGAGTGGCTAACTTATGGTAGTAGCATCATAGAATCATAACCTCGTAGAATGGTTTGGGTTGCAAGGGACCTTAAAGATCTAGTTCCAACCCCCCTGCTGGGACACCTCCACTAGACCAGGCTGTTCAAAGTCCCATCCAAGCTGGCCCTGAACACTTCCAGGGATGGGGCATCCACAACTTCTCCAGGCACCCTGTTACTGTGCCTCATCACCCTCGCAGTGAAGAACTTCTTCCTTACATCTAATCTAAATCTACCCTCTGCCAGTGTAAAGCCTACCCCATGTCCTATCAGATGGCTTTCTAGCGAATAACCACTAAAAACCAATTCATAAATTTATTAGCTTATTTATTGTCTGGCTGCAGTGTATTTTTCTCTCTCTTCTATTAGTGTGTGATAGGTGCACTGAATGCATTTGTTGATGTAGCTTTCTCACAGCCATCTTCCCAGAACGGACTAGGCACACTAATTATGCTTCATGTAGATACACGCTTCACTCTTTGTTTTGCCTCACAGTGCCTCCCATTAAAAAAAAAAAATCAATTTGAGGAGGAGATACTCCAGTGGGTGTCACTTCCTAGTGCAGCTCTTTGTGAAAGGTGCTGTTTTGCAGGGCTCTGTACCATGTAGGGGCAATTCACCTGACTTTGCAAGCACTTAGCCATTTGTTTTGCTGCTTCACATTATGATTGTATCTTACTGTTATGAAAGTCAACAAAGTTTTCAGTAGTTTCTCAAAATAACAGAACATCAAAAAAACCCTAACCCTCCGAAACCACTGTAAAATATGTTGGCTTTTTGTTTGCTTAATTTTGTCACTTTTTTTTATTATTTCAGACTTTTCCCAGTATGAGAGCTGAGTGGTACCTCAGATTTGCTACAATTTTTCTTCTGTTGCCAGAAGTTGCAACTTCTAATATTTTGAGTCATAATGATACTACCTGTGTTTTCAAGTAACCATTTTCTACAGCTGGTGCCTCTAAGTTGTGCTTATAAAGGGATTCACACATTATAACTTCAAAGGAAGCAGAGGCAGTTACACGCAGTGGTTTCCATGACATAGATTACACCTTCTTGTCCTTGTGTCTTCAGAAATCTCAGAAATCTGTTGCAATAGTTGCTTATTTTTTTCTTTTTTTTTTTCTTTTTTTCCCCCCTTTTTTAAATTTTTTTTTTAAATTTTATTTCACTTTATTTTTTTTTCTTTTTCTTTTTTCCCCTGCATGTAATGTACCTAAAATGAGCCCTGGGGTATTTAATGGTCATCTGAAGAAGCCACATGGTAGTGTTACAGATGAGTATCTGGCTATCTAGAAAACTTTGTAAAGAAAACTGTTGGCATCATCTCTGCCTGATGCCATGGGATTTTGCCATAAGGGTTCATTACTGTGGGGTGCTGGAGAATGTCAAGTCTTTTATTCCGCCTGAAAATTCTCTAGTACCACTTCAGTAATATAATAGTCAACACAGAAAAGAATCAGAATGTTTTGGCTGTCACTGCTTACATGTGTCTATGCTGAATTTTGCATGGCTCAAACATGTAGCGGTAGAAGGCTCAGAGGCCCAGCTGAAGCTGGATATAAAGACCGCAAAGATGAGAAGCAGAAATGGAAGAGCACCAAAAAATTATAAGGGCAAATTATAAGATTGTCATGTTTATGAGTTTCCTAGTACTGGAAAATTATAAATACCTCACTACTAGACAGTTTAATGTTATGAAAAGAGCAGTAAGGCTACAAGGAAAAGCAACTTATAGAAATCCTTTCTTTGAATTTATTCACATGTTTGTAGTTCTTTACAAACTGAAACACAGAACTGCTCTCATGGTGACAGCCATTCTGCATGGCCAGAGCTGCCCGTTATTTTCTTAAGGAGTGAGGCATTCTAAAAGGTCTTAAAGATGTGACTGGAATATAACTTATATAATGTGGAATAGCTACAGAGTTCTCCATGTTGATGGCACTGTGTCAAGTGAATCTTGACCTGTAAAAGTTTTATTTCTTTTTAAAGAAACATTTTCTCTAAGTGCCCACTCGCACAATCTGCTGTTAGTATGTGTTGAAATATTTCTTGTTGCTTATTTCCTGAGCTATGTCAGTAAGTTATGAAATTCAGAACTTCCTTTTTTATATAACAAGTTGAAAATGTTCATTTTGTGCCCAGTTTAAGGACTGTCTCCTAGGTCAGTAGAGTTACCTGCACAAAAACATTGGCATGTAAGGATTCCTGCTCACAGTAATGATATTCCTAAATAAGGCATGGGTATCTGTAAGTAGACCTCTCTTTTTGTTTGTTTCATTTTGCTTTTTTTTTTTATAATGGCTTACTGCTTTTGAAGTAAGTTTATGACCTATGGGAGAGTCTCAGAAATATTTGAAAATAAAGATATACGTAGTTCTCTCACCCTGCCCTGTGGCTGATACACTTGTAGATCTCTCTGGAACAAGAAGATAGCGGAAGTGCAGGAAGTTCTCTAGTAGCCTGTGATCAAACTGGTCTATGCAGGAGTTGTGTTCTGTAGTCTAGATCTAGTTTTTCCGTTCATATCAACAAGAAAGGATATCTGTTGCTCTCCTTGAGAAGGAAGCCATCTGTCAATGGCCAAGAGCAGTTGAACTGAACTGAATTTTCCTTGCTTGGATGGGCAGCAGCGGAAGCAGAACACAAGTGCATTGAGCCAAGGCAGCTATCCCCACAATAAGAAGTTGAATCTTGTGACCTTCCTCACAGCACACAATGGATTTGTGTTCAAATTGTCTGATACTTTCCCAACCTTTCCTGCCTATTTTTTCTGTCACATGCAGCTTGAGAATAGTTATGATCTTTGAGGCTATTGATGAGGGGGAAATGGTGCATGTTACTGTAGCCCACCCACATCATTAGCTAGCAGTGCATTGCCGAGTATTCTGTTTTCTTAGAAGTGAAGTTTAGATAATACTTATATCTACTAGTATGTCTATATTCTAGCTGTTTAAAATGTAAGTATAAGCAGACTGGATGGAGAGTATTTCACTGTATTGTGTATTTATATACACATTTGCACTATATTGTATTACTTGAGGGACATAGAAAAGTTAAGTATTCATCCCTGTTAGTACTGCATGGTTTTGACTCGGTGAGCTCACCAGTGCTATAGTAAAACAATTAGAACTTAAGAAGTGTTTCAAAATATTTTTGAGCAAGATCAGTTTATTAGTTCCGCTTTGTAAGTATATATGTCAGTCATTACTCATTTCTCAGACTGTGTGGGAGTCTTTGTAGTTGTGTCTTGATTTATGCTGTTTGGTTTTTTTTTCCTTATCTTTATGTATAGTACTTCTGCAATTTTAAGTAATAGTAATTAATTCTGCAATTCTACAAACTATGAGATGTCTGGATTTTTCAAGATACTGGATATTGGTAATATCCATCTCTTGCAGTAAAAGAATAAAGACCCTCGCAGTAAAAGAACAAAATCCTTGAAAGATATGGCTCCTGGCTCCCTCTTCATTGTATTGTACGTTGATAATAGTAATACAAGCCTACATGATATTCTTACTGCAAGCAAAATGCTGTATAGTAATAGGTTATACTGGGTCTATTACTTGTATTGAAAATAATCTGAGAAAGAGAGAACTTGTATTTTTGTGCTGTATGCCTGTAATGCTGTTTATCTGTCATGGGTCCACCTGGAAGCCCCAGCTGCAACTGAGACTCCCAGTACTCATCAGACTTTTCTAAATAGTCTCTGTCAAAACCTTCAGTTTTTGTTGTTTTTTTTTTATCTGCGAAACTGGTTGCTCATCCTTGTGGGAGGAGGTAGACTGCAAAAAGAGCTTTTAGCCATTGAAATATATACAAAATAAAACCAGGAATATTTTGGTTGACTCCAATGGAACACATAGTTAACTGTCAGCCTGAGTGGTACTGTAAATTTAGGGTTTAAAAAAGCTGACTCACTTGTGTGAGCTGGCACAGAAGGTAGGTGGAATTTTTAGGTTTTGTTGGTATGGCCTGGGCAGCTACCAGTAAATCCTGCAAGTAAATCCCTACTGTTCCTTCCGTTTGACAGTGGAGCTGTTGGCTATGGGCATGGATAAGGGAGACTCCACAACTGTCCTATCAAATACCAGAGCCTGGTTTCTTTAGGTGAATAACTGCTGGGCTGATCTGTTGACCTGCTGAAGGAGCTTCAGGCTAAGGAAAAGCAAGGTGTTTTGTAAAACTGATCTGTTGCTTGGTCAGAAAACTTACAGACTGCTCAGAAAAGTGTTTGTGATGGATCTAATGCAGGTCTTTCTTGATTTCGGAAATCTGTGGCAAAATAGGCAATTGCTGAGTTTGGAAAGGAATTTAAATCAGATCACACACATTATGTGAGTGCATCTGCTAAATGTATCTGAAGATTAATTTTTTTTTCTGGCTTCTTTGCCACTAACAGGTTAGCCACCTGCACTGGGCTAAAACACAAGGATGCTGATGCAATGTTTAGTACAGCCCAAATACCACTGCTTCTGCTGTACCTCAGGTTACCTCTGTGGAACGTAAATTATAGTTCTGGAGGTATAAAAACTTTTTTTTCTTCCTGAATTTAAATGATGAAGTATAAGAACTTCCTATATCTGCATGGATGACACTATCACACTGAATACCCATAACATCTTCAGTTGTTATTTTGTGATAGCGTGATTTCTCTACATACCCTTACTCTTCAACTGTTTGTGATTTTTTTACTGAAGGGTATTTTATAGAGGAGGGAATGTACAAGCTATTCTTCCTGAGACACCATGTCTGTCTTTGTTTACAAGTTCTGGTGGGAGTTGTCCAACAGGGAAGAAGAGCACTTCTGTGGTTCCCATCCAGACTTCTCAGAAACTGTTTAGTAAAGCTGAAAGAGAAAGGAAAGCCCTGTGGCCATGGTTCCCACCCATGTCATCCTCTGATGTCTGTTCTGCTTTCATTGGGATCTTAACTGGTAAATAAAGAGCAGAGGGCAGAGCCCCTGGGGTTAGGCTCTACCCCAGAGCTGGTTTTACTCTTGCATTGCTCAGAACCAGGTCCAAAGAGCTGTCTGTGATCTCTCTTTGAGCCTTGTGTGCCTGAGCTTTGGCTGGCTTAGCTGTCAGACGCTGAATGTCAAACCTAGAAGGCTGCTGTTTTTCCATGGAAACACTCTGTGCAATTGCAGAAATAATCAGAGATGTCTGGTGGTTGCTGTGCCCTATTGTTGGATGCTTCCAGGCACTGAACTGAATCCTCCTACCTTGACAAACTGAGTTTTCAGCTAAAATCCAGCAGCTTGCATTTCTCATCCCTCGCTTTTTTGTTTGTTTGTTTGTTTTTTTGAATGGGGATGGATTGAAAAGCATTGGTGACGGAGTTTATTTTGCTGTTGGAATGTAAGCCCCTTGATGTTGGCTCTCCCTTTCTCTCTGTTCATGCACATCTTGCAAAAGCAGCTCCAGACTTCTTGCTTCTGGGTAGGTGCCAAAAATATGAGCGCTCTCATGCCTTGTATGTGCAAGGCCTGAGCTGCAGTATCCTCTTCAGGAGACTGTACTATCACACATTCTAAGAACTTTTTTGTGCACTATATTTTACTATTGAAATAAAAATAATTCAATGTTTTTTTAAAATCCTGTTAACTATTTCTTTGTGATCAGCAATTTCCAAGAGGATTTTCTTTAGCAGAAAAAGGAGTTCTAACCTAGAGACTTTGGATGATGGTTTTGGTTGTTTGTTTTGTTGGTTTTTTCAAGTTACATTTCACATAATTTACGTTCCGTGATACTTAATTGTATTAATCAATGTGTCTGGCTAACTTGAGATAGGTTTTGGTGTTGGCTTTAAAGAAAAAAAACAATGTCCTTTTCTAAAGGCGTTACTAACTTGGAGACACTACTGATGTAGCTCAGTGGAAGAGGTGCCACAAAGTATTTGGAATTTAGAGTAATTCCAGTTTATGGAATAAGTGTTTCAGTGTATTGGGCTGGTGCTGTTCCTGGTCTGAAAATAACTATCTCTGGAGGCATAATAGGAGAAGTCTTGGTTTTTCTACTTATGTAATTAACTTAATTTCATAACTTGAAAGTTATTCTGAAAGGCTGCCCATGAAGAGAGGGTAACTTTCAGGCTTGTAGACCAAATAGGTCACTAAGAAGGCCTAGTCTGAGTTCTGTCCATGTTTCTTTGTTGTCCTTTTATGATAGTTGCCAAAAATAAACATCCATAGAAACAGCTGTTGTAACATTGGAAGAATGATTGCTGCAGTGGATGGGGACAGTCTGTGTCATTGAACTGGTGAGAAGGAGATAGCTCGTCTTCCTGCTGCAAATCCTCTTTTTGTAAGCAGTAACAGTTTGGAAGGGAAAGGTTTATCACTCAGAATGTTGACATCACTTAATCAAACAGCGGTTGTAAGAACACGATCAAAACAGTTGCTGCCCCTTCTCCCATGCCCAGCATGTGTGTGCTCCCAAACTACGGGGACACCATGTGAAAGAAGAAACTCTATAGCCTTGTTTCTTGTGACATTGAGGAAGCATGTGCCAATGCAAGACCGTGCAGCCTGAAAGCACTTGGGAAGTAAGGGGAGTGCAGCTCACCCAGATTTGTTTTGTATCTGTGGAGGTGCTGCTGAGGAAGCACTTGGCTGTCTGCAAAGCTTTAATTTGTTGCTTTTCTTCTGCAAAGTAGAAGAGCTTTTTAATTTAGGGAAACAGTTGAGATAAGACTGGAAGAGTATCTCTGCCACACAGATGGATCTTAAAGGACCAGTTATGCTTATCACAAAATATGTTAAATCTTGGAATTCTGGGCAAGTAGGAGGGAATTTTGCAAGTTTCAGCCCTCACAATTGCTGTTTTTTTAAATAGTCTTAAAAACTTACACGTCCTGTTTCCCTTGAACTTCCTCAATATCAGATGGTATCAAGTTAAAAGAAATACATACTATATTGAAGATGCTTTCTTTTTAGGAAAAAAGGTGATACTATAATAGAGCAAATCAATGGTCTATTGATTGCTTTATCCCTGGCAGTAACATACTGTTGGTACAACTGTCAGGAATTATGAGGCTGTTTTAGTAGAAGTTTAAAAAAAGATATGAGAAGTGGGCAAAAGTTCAAAATGGTGTGTGTGTGTGTGTGTGTGGCCTGGTGTCAGTTACTTAAATGTTGTGTTTGGATTTATAAATAAAGCTTCCAAATCTTATGTGGAGAACGGATACTAACTTCTGTCATTATATATGAGTTTATTCTAAACTCACGTAACTTGTTTTGGGTGAATAGATGTTAAGCAGTCATCACACACACACTCTCTCAAAATTATCAAATTTGAAAAAGATATATATCTAAAGTTTAGTTTGAGTCCCCATCAACTTGCATAAATACCAAAGTATTGATCTAACAGCATCTGGGACTGAAGCACATGGTGTCATTGTTATAAAAGACAATCTCTTCAATGGAATCAATTCAAGAGACAGGATGTCAATATGTTGTTTATTTTTCATTAATATCTTCCAGCTAAAACCAATTTATTCTTAAACTCCTATCAGACTCAGACTGGGCCAAAGAATAAGGGGAATTGGCTAAGTTTTCTTTCCCTTCTCTATCCCTCTTCAAAAAGCATTTTGGATGTGCTGTTGTGCTCTCTGCTTTTCAAGTAGTTTGGGTAAAACATTTGTCACATCTACAGAGGGTACCTGAAAATGTGTTGTTCCATGTAACTTACCTATTGCTTCTGCCAAAATTTGTAGTGTATCCCATTGCCCTGTTCTCTGTGTGATTGCTGTTTCATGTAGTTTATTGAAATTTTTACATTTAATCTGTGTAAAATCAGACTTAAGAATTAAAGAAATTCCAAATGAGAAGATGAAATGTTGCCCTTTATTCTGCTAGCAGTCCTCCTATAACAAGTACAGCTAGTACTTGTTCAAAACCAGACCATCTATGGATTTTTGTCAGTGTCTGGAACAGGTTTTCCAATGCCAAAATTGCTTATAGTATTTCAGTAAACAGCATCTTCTTTTCTGAATACAAAGTTAGGATTAACATAAATCTAGAAAATTACTTTGCAGGAGGTCTCTTTCATGAAGGAGGAAAAAAAAAAAAAGAAAAAAGACTGAAACTGAACTTGAATCCCTGTAAATTTGAAGTCAGTCTGTTTGCCAAGAATTGTAATTGCTAGAGTTATTTTCCAGAAATGCATAAATACATAAAATCTATTAGTACATTAAAACTAATTTCTCTGCCATGGTCTTTATTTTTGATAGCATTTCTTGGTTTGCCTCTTAATGTGTTTCTTGATGCTTAAATGCTGAAAAGTTTTTATTACTAACAATTGGCAAAGGAAATTGGCATCCTTCCTTACATTATTTTACCCTTGTTGCTGATGGGTGATTAGGTTTGATGTCTGCAGTTGCTTCAGCAATTTTTGATGATGTAAAGACTGCTTATTTAGAGGAAGAAAATGGAGTGGGATTAGTGGCATGTGTCAGAATGATCTACTAGTGCCGGAGGGGAAGTTGGCAGACCTGGATTTGGTCCCGTGCCTGTCACCAGTACGTGCAGTGCCCTTGTGAGCTGGGCAAATCCCCCTTGAAGTCTGGGTTCTCTTCTGCTGCCATGCTTTCCACAGTGGAGACTCTTCTAGGTTTACGGGTGCTCAGCCCATCTGCAGCGATCTGGAGGGCTTGCAGCTTTAATGCACTAACTGTTTAATAGCTGTGCCTCTTACCAACCTAGGGAAAACTTAACTGTGCTTGCTGTGAAACTAACCTAATTTCCTTATGTAGTGGTTATGAGGGAAACTGAAAATCTGGGGATAGAGGGAAGAAATTACTGAACTCTGTGCCTGGAGTCAACCAGAGGAGAAGCTGGCCCTTTCTGTGATGATGGGTTCCAGCACAGGGTCTTTTCAGTCCTTTACAGGAGTTTTTTTTACAGGAAGTTTATTCCTTTACAGGAATAAACGCTGCCCTGCAGGACCAGCTACATATCAAAGGTGCCATTAAGGGAGAAAGGAAACCGTTTTCCCCTTACTTAAAAGAGTAACTCAGCAGACCTAAGGTAACATATAGGAATTTGAAGTCCAGATTTGGCTTCAGCTTTAAGTAAAATTACCCATGGGGTTTTTTTGACTCATTGTTAGTCATAAGCACCACATGGGTTTTAGGAGTGACAGAGAGAAAGTTTGAATGAACAGAGTCAGTCCATAGACTGCCATGATGCCTGCTTTTTCACATCCAGTGGTTCAAACCTTAAATATTTTGATAAATGATGCTGTGCATTTAAAATACTAATACGTTCTTTCAAAGCTCTTTTTATTTTGTAGGTAAGATCATTATCAGTTGGTCTTGAAAGCCACTTCCCTTTCCCCTCCAGATAACTTTAGTGGGAATTTTGCTGAGCTGGTGCAAACCATCAGTCTAGGTGTGTAGCTCTGCAGGATCTGGCCCAGTGAGAGCAGTGGTTTCAGGAACAGCTTTGATGCAAAAAAAAAGACCCTTCCGGACACACTCCCCCAACCCCCAGCAGCCTGGTTGTGCAGCAGAGAGACACAGTGGTTTTGCCTGCTGCTGGGTCAGCATTGGTCTTGGCTGATGCAGGAGCAGATAAGCCTGGTGGAATCCCTAACACCAAAAACAAGCATCCGTACAGTTCTTGTTGAGGAAAACCCAGTTTGGGAGATTAGAGTATTCTTGAGGGGAGTGGTTTCAAGGTCAGGGAGATAGAGATCGGACAGCAAACATTCCCATCGTGCTGAAATCAAATGGGAAATAAGCCTGCCTTCAGAAAATCATTTTGTCATGGAGAAAAATAGTCCTCAGCTAATTTCTCTGAACTCTCTGTTTTAATAGTGACTGAAAGAAAACTCACGCTTGTTTCACCTGCCTCTTAGCGTGTGTTCTACCCTTCTTTCCCCCCTTGTGTGACGTGTGAAGAGGCAGCGTCAAGGTTAAACCTGGTTGCAAGCTTTTGTTAAGGTGTTCTGCCTGCTTGCGATGGCAAAGCACCTGCTAGGCATGCCCAGTGAGCACTAGGAGCTGGCTCTCCCTTCACTCGGGCTTTGCAAGGCTGAAGCACAAAGAGCGCTTGTTGCCCAGTCCCCGGGACTCTCCCAGTGCTACCACTAGCTGGGGAGGACTGGTTACCATGGAGGCTGCCATCTGTTCACTCCCCGCTGGAATGTGATTATCCTTGCTGGGTTGGGAACCAGCAAAAGCAGGGGAGCGTGTGCTGTCGGCAATTATCTGCAATGGAGTGCGTTAATGGAAGGCTGGAATTAGCTAGCTGGAGGAGCACATAAAAGGATTTTGCCAAAACTATTAATGATTTGTAGCCAAGAGGAGAAAGCTTTTTGCAAGGTTAGTACTAAATTCATTATATATGTGGGTAATTTTTAATTGGTGTAGTGGCTTTTATGATTTAAGGATGGTAGCACTGTGGAAATAATGCTTATTGTTAAGAGGGTGGGGGGGCGGGTAGAGAGAACTGTATTTTAAAGATCTTTGTCTGTTTCAGTTCAAGCAATTTAATTTGGGGTCATTAAAGTACTAAGTCAGAACAATAACTGACCAAACTGACACAAATGGAGCAATTCATATCTCTTGTCTTTATGAAATGCTGTTGGCTGCCAAATCTGGGTGATTTACGTGCCTTTTCGCGCTGATTGCTTTTTGTCTGAGTGATTTCTTTTTGGATGTGATACGGGTTTGGTTTTCTTACTGGCATGAAGGGTGAGACAAGGGAGAAACGTTCAAACAGAGCTGGTGATACAATGGATGTTTAGGGTGTTTTATGCAGTTTGCTTAGACGAAGCAGAAGGGAGGCAGAATGCAGGAGCAGATTTTTCCACTCTTCCCACCCTCTGCTCCGCTTTCCAACTCACCAACTGACCAAACATTTTGGACTCTTTTCTCTTACAGAGCCTAATTGTACGGAGACTTGACACGAGTTTTTGGGATACTCTGAAAATATCATGGCTGTTTTGATGGCAGGATTTCATTTCAAGGGGAAAATAAAATTAGAAATATATGCCTGTAAGGCTTTTGTGTGCTATAAAAGATAATTTTTGTTGTGCTGCAAAAGCTAGGAGTATTTATTACACTTTTTTCATAATAAATGCATGGTGAACGTTTGTGTGCAGTTCAAATTACTGACTTAAATGAGAGGTGCTAAAATTAATTTATACTCCAAATAGACAAAATGTTACTTCAGCAGATATTTTCAGTCATGTATGGGCTTTCCCTTTTCAAATAAAGCTCTTCTGCTGCATCCCCCTTACCAGGACTGCCATTTTTATTTGATACAGGGGAGGACACTACTACAGGCTTTTAATTAAAACTGTGTCAGTCCTAATTTCACCGATCTTCCCTCTGCTTTTATGCACCTAAAATGTCAGTGCATTGGAGCCTGGGAGTAAAGTTACCAGGGGAGTTAATAAGTCACGACTGCAACATATTTGACTAAGATAAATTTTTAACCTATGAGATGCTTTCCAAGTCTTGATGCCTAACAAAAGTGTGTGCATAGTGGAGGTTGAGGGGATTTTATTTCTTTCAGTAGTTTAACTGCTTGTGGTGTATGAGCTGTTTTGTGTTTTGTTTTTTTTTTTTTTTTTTTACATGCTTGGGGGTGTAGGTGCCTGAAGTCCTTTCAGACATCATGTCACACTTGCATCTTGCATGTTGGTGGAACTGGGCTGGCACTCTTTGTGGAAGCTGTATCATCTTGTAATTAAAAAGACTTTTTTTAGCTTCTTCCTGCTCCAGAACTTAATTATTGTGTTGCCATTGAAGTGGGGGGGCTTATGCAAAACTTTCTTTTAATGGGCTGTAGTGGACTTGTTCACATGTGCAAGTTTGTAGGTCTGTAATTGTGTTGTTAACAAGAGCACAAGAGGCAGATTGGCTTTTGTGCCTGGAAAGCGATTAGACTTTCACCCTTCAGACCCTATGCTGAACCTAGCTGGAGGGAAGGGCAGCCACCCCAAGGTTATTATGTAGCTGGTGTGGGATGTGTCTCTGTTCCTCAGTCTGTTTGTAGTGAGGTAGCTGTTGCCTCCAGGATTCGCTGTTGGCTGTGGATGTGAATTACTGTCTCATTGGCAAGTCTTCAAACAGCAACAATCATATCAACATAAAGGTAATAGCTTGTATACTCCTTCCAGAGGTGATTTCTCCTGATTGCTAGCTGCTGGTGTGCTGAGAAGGTTGCTTTTCCACTGCCTTTGCTATACCTGTTTCAAGGATAAATAGGGGACTTTACATTTGGCATTCTCCAGCTCTTATTATATTCTCTGATGAGTACTGTGTATATGTCCAAATATTCTTCAGCAAACAATTTTTTTTTTTATTTCTTTCTAGAATGGCCCATATGTGACTGTTGAATTTTGTTCTTGTTGTTGTTTTTCTTACTAAATTTTACTTTAGGTCACTAGGTCAGTGTTGATTTGTGGAAGCAGGATTTAAAGGCTAGACACTCTTTAATCCATTTGAACGTCTGGCCTCTCATAGTAGACATCCCATTTCCATCCAACAGAGGAACTATTACATGTCTGGTTTTAAAGTTGTTGGTTGGTCGGGGTTTTGGGTTTTTTTTATCTTTGGTAGATTATTACAAGTGGCTCTGATGTTTATGTGTAATGCAAACAAATGAGTGTCAGTGTAATCTGCTACATGATCTCCTGAAGGAGATTTATTCTAAAATACAGGCTTTGGGGGCTAGCAGAAGTGATGGGTTGTATTGAGTATTGATTTTTTTATTTTTTTTTTTTAAAGAGAGTAAGCTCAGTTTAGGTACATCATCTCACAAAACCAAACAAACAAACCAAAAGATATTTTGAATGAACTCCAAACTAAATAGTGTCTAGAAATACAAACTAGTATACAGTGGGCTTGTATCATAATATTGTTTATAATGTCTGTACATACTAAACTTTCAGGACACTTGTCATTAAACGGTAAAATCCTGAGTCAATATATAGGAAGCTGGCTTGCATATAAACGATCACAATTGTTTTCTTCAAACAGACAAGTCTTTCTGCTTTTCACTTGACACATGACTGTGGAATGCTGTTTGACATGACTTGGTTTTATTTATACATTGTATTCAGGCTGCTACTTGGTGGAGCTTTTAAATGTGTGTAGTTTTCAATACATTTTTTTTTCGGCTGTTTACTCGTGTATTCTGAACATTAAAGAAAAAAAAACCCCAACCAAAGCAATCAAAAAAAGCCCAGGCTCTGTACTGTCTCCTTATAGCAGCATGGTTCTTTCAAGGTTAAAGCCTGCAGCTCCCTCTGAAGGGCCAACTGTTTTGGAAAGTCCTGGTGCCTGTTTACAAACCAGGCTATTTGCAGCTCCCATGAAATAATGGAGTCCTCGGGATGCTGGTTGTGGGAGGATAAACCTGCTGACACAGGCACTGCTGCTGGTGGTCTGTTTGCCGGGCCTTACTCATGTGAAATTGCTTGCGGCCTTTATGCTTTGTATGGGTGGGGATAAAATGCAGGCATTAACGCTTTTTTCGCCCCGATGCTAGAAATTGCTGTCCCAGATTTTAGAAAACATCAGTTTTGTTGGATTTGTTCTAAAGCAGATCTCCATACTAAACCCGTGCAGTGAGACTATGAGTAACAGGATGTGGAAGACTGGCAACGTGTAAATTAATGATATGTCAATGAATTGTGGCAGGTTTTTGGGGTTTTTTTAGTCTTTTTTCCAGCAGGGCTTGCATTTAATACAGAAGTACTTTTGTCCTTTGTTGAGGTGTCTAGCTGAAGAACCTGTAGACTCAGAGCTGTTCTGCGAGTGATTTCAGAAAACATTCCTCCCAGGTAACCCCTGTTCACATTTGTGAGAAGAACAGGGAAGGGGTAAGTGACTGCATGCCAGCAACAGAATATCTTGAAGTGGAATTATTTCTGAGGTTATTTTCAGTTCATCGAGTTGCTCTTATTATAAACAATAATTAGCTGTTCATTTTAAGTACAAAAGTACTACTTGGACTCAAAGAGACATGGGAATTGTTTGCTTTTTGATGAATATCTGAGCAAAGTGAGTACTTGAGTACATTTGGGAATGCAGAGCTCACAAATGGAAGGAACCATTTGGTTGCTTTGTGTGAGGTTTCCCCCCACTCCCGTCAGTCACAGGCAGGCATATAACTTAGGTTTCATTTAGATGTAGTAGACTTTTCTTCTGGCACACTAAGAATCAGACTTGCTGGCTACAGGAAACAAACTTTAAGCAAAACTTTGGCTTTTGGACATTTACTATAGTTGAATGTTACACTGTTCTTCAGAAAAAGCAAGAAAGATTGAGGTTGTTGCCAATGTCACAAGATTCCTGACAGCAGAAAGCTTAAGCAGGCACTTGAGAAATGAACTCTACTAGCAGCATGATGCTTGCCTGGTCCCAATAGCCACAACCAGTTTCCAGTGCTTCACAGGAAAAGGAACCCAAAACAGTCAAATTTTGAATCACAGGGAAGAACAATCTTCTAGACCTGTCAGATAGCTAATAGAAGTACTTTTCCAAGTAAAGTGCTTTTCCAACTGCTGAACTTTGGAGGATCCTTCTTTACAGCTTTTTATGCTTGTTCTTGACTATCTGTAGATGTCTGCTGGCTTGTGCATCCTTTGGACTATACTTTGATGCTGTAGTTTTCCAACCACTACAGAAGCACTTCACCTTCATGAAGATCATATAGGTGCAGCTAACCCTGCTGGCATTAAGTGTTGCAACTTGTCTGTTCCACTTACACATGTAGCAACACTTACTGAGAAAAATATATATAATCCATGTTCAGCTGTCCAGTTAGGTAGTGTTGTGGTTATAGTTCTGAGTATCTGCTTTAGATTTGATAGCTAAGATTGGAACAACGTACCATGCAAGCAAAGGCTCATGAACTGAGGATTCAGGCTTCAGAAGACCTGAATGCCTGTCTCTTCTATAGCTAAGGGTTTTGTTTTGCAGGCATTGAGCAGTGTGATGGGTGGTGTGGTGTTGCCTAGAGTGGTGTTGAACTGCTGTTTAAGTAGTAGAGGGAAAGTTAACTCAAGAGTGTGTAACATTATTTGAAAGAACAAGTTGATTCTGTAATGAGTTCTTCCTGCGGGGCACAACCTGAACTTCTCACTTGGAGTTTTTATTCCCAGTATTTCCTCCTCAGTCCCAGCATCTCTTGTGTGCTACTACAGCCCTGTCCCATGAAGTTTTTGCTGTTGTTGTTGGTTTTTGTTTTGTTTTCTGGTTTGTTTGTTTTTCTTGTTTTGTTGTTGTGGTTTTTTTTTCTCTTCCCTTTCTTAAGGAGGTCACTGGTGCTCAGGAGGATGAGTGAAAGCATGAAGTGTCTTTTGTGTAATTCAAAACAGTTTGATGGCTTCCCATATCATGCTTGCAACAGTTACATTGAGACTGAGATCTATTACCTAGAATTAATAATTTGATGATAGTTTTACTTGCATTCATCATGGTCGAGTATTATATACCTGTTGTTAAGCTCCCTAAAACATCACAAGGGTTCATAGGTTATGTAAGATTACCTGTTGCCTTTTTTAAAGATCCTGTGCCACTTTTCAGCTTAATTGTTCTCTGGCAGCTCTATGTGTCAAGGCAGTTTCCATGATTAATTTTGATTTCTGTTTTTTTTCAGTAGCTCTTGTTCACACCATTGCTTGGAGCCTTATGTTGCTGTTATGACTTGGCCACTCACAGCAATGCAACTGGCAAGTGGTTTTGTCCCTTGGCTTGCTGAGATTTCTCTAAGTTAGTTTTAGCTGTGGAAGCTACTACAAACAAACTCTTAAAGAGATCTGCTATAAGCCAAAATAAAATGGAAGACCTAATAGTGGAATCAGAGTTTTATCTAAGAATCTAAACCCAACAGTTAAGATCTAAGAGGATGAAATATTGTCAGCACTGTTTGCTCTTAGTAAAGTCGGCAATGCTGCACCCCTCTGTTATCTGCTTGCATCCTGTTATGTTGGGTAAATGCTCTTTTTGAAAGAGTCTAGAACACTGTAGGTAAAGCAGCTTGCTCACCAATTTTTGCCCATTTTACCCCTTGTTCTTCAAGTTGTGGCCTGGTTTTTGCATAACAGGATAATTACTGTGTGTAATTTCTTTTTCTGTGTATGTGTGTATGTGTTTATAAGCTCATTTTATTAATTGTAAAATATAGTCTTTCTAAACAATTGACTTAAATTTTCCAGACCTGTCTTACTACTGTTTTCACTTGTCTTGCTGCTGATGTTTCTCTGGTTTGATTGAGGATATTCCAAAATGGTCCTGCTGTTGAAAAATCCTGAAAACTGCAGAATGCTTTTTGCTTGCTGCTTAATAGAGGAGTAAAACTTCAGTTGGTAACTGAGGGTTTGGTTTGGGGGGGTGTGTGTGTGTGTGTGTTTGTGTCCTCTGTGTAACATCCTCAGTCTGTGTGAAAGATCGACGAATCTAATGATAGTGTGATATTCCTGCAATCTGGTACTAGATGTTTTCAGTGTAAAAGTGCAGAGGACACCATCATGATGAGAGGGAAAAGCCATTCAATCCAATGTGATCTACCTAGAGGGGTTTTTTTTGATATTGTAGTCTATTTATCATGTTTTGATGGATTAGGATTTTCTTTGTAGATCACTGAAACCATGTTAATACAGCAAAATCAAGTGGCATTTCAGAATCTCTTTCCATAAGGAAGACAACAATGAAACGATTGTGTCTGTTCGTAGATAGCAGTTAAAGAACTGAGGGTAAAAGCTTATTGATTGCTTTTGTCTTAAATGATGAAAAGCTGATACTGTCTGGCTGATGAGGTCTGGGTTATTGCTATGTATAATTGAAAGGAAATTATAGTTTCATTAGTTCTGGTGTGGTCTCTGTGAAGGCTGTGTTTAACTATTAGCACAACTTCACTACGTAAAACAGTCACAGCTGCCTCTCATCTTGTACCCTTATTGCACCAGAAGCTGAAATACACTTCTACATTCTCTTATTTGTTGCCAAGGTCATATTATTACCTTCCTTTTTTGAAAGAAACTGATTTGAGGAATTACTTTTGGTTGCTTTGCTCTGGATGCTTGAGATAAGCAAAGTACTGGAAAAAAAGCAGTACTGTGTATTAATGACAGCGGAGAAAAAGCTCTGTAAAGAAGGTCCCAATTTTCTGGATACCCTATAAGTACTCGATTAAATTGGCCCTAACAGGACAAAGTCTGGAGTCTAAAGCTGCTCAAATATTTGAGGCAGAAGGAAATACCATCAGGTCTGTATCTGTGCTGCGCTATCAGTGCTCTTTGCTTTATTCATCCTCTAAGAG
>WUAM01000359.1:33889551-33899940 GCA_024336885.1 Actenoides hombroni
GACACAGAAGTGAGGAAGAAGTAAAGTTGCAAAGTCAACTAAGTTTCTTTTGCTCTCAGGATACTTGTTGGGGGAGCCGCGCGCGCGGGGGGGGGGGGGGGGGGGGTGGTGGCGCTGGACTGCCTGATTTCTAAAGGTGCCTTCCCATCCAAACTGTTCTATGATTTTTAGGAACTAATGTATTGTGAAGGAAGTTGATCTGATGCTTTCTATAATGTGATGAGGATGGAGTGAGCTGGAAGGGGAAGGGCAAACGGGTTGTGCCATCAAGTTTCTTTTCCTCAGAAAGCATGGAGTCGGAGTTGAGGTACAGAAGATTGAAAATGCCTATATTCTCACATATTCTATGCAAGAAATATGAATGGGTTTCAGGAAAAGACTAAATAAATTCATGGTGAGCGTATCTTCCAGCAGCTGGCAATAAATGGTTACGCAAATGCATGTGCTGATGTGGGTGATCACTAAACAACTGGTGCTGGGAGCCATGGGGTATGAGGGAAAGATCCTTGTGTTTGCTGCCTTCTGCTGTAGGTTACTCAAACGCTTGCTACTGCTGCTTTTCAGGCACAGAATATTTGACTGAATGATTTATTTATTTTTATCCTTTTTTTTTTTTTCTGACCACAATTCATATGCTTGTGTGTACTCCAGAAATATACTGTTGTATTTCACCCTGGTGCTTAATGAGACTCTTCCATGCTGCTTTTTATTAACTCAAATCAACAATAATTTGTACTTTATTTTCAGTATCTATCACTGCCCAAACTTCATATGGAAGCAAAATCATGGTCACTGCTTTCTGACCTGTTTCACTTGTGAGTGTCTGTACTATTTGGATTTCTAATGTGGCAGGAGTAGTTTTTAGGTTATGAATTCAGGCTTTCACTCTGCTGCTGAATCTAAGGAAAATCCTGTGTGGTGGTCTTCCTGGCTTGGGTTCTGGGGATTTTTGGGGGGATAAATGTATGTTTTGTTTATGTGACCAAAAGCTAAATTAACTGGAAAATGAGAGTTTGTGTTCTTAAGTTGTTTTGCAAAAATGTAAGTGAGCAATACATGTAATCTGTGAAAGTGAATAGAGGTGGGTGGCACACCACCATTAGTGTAGGTCTCTAATTTTTTTCCTCTTCCCTTTTTTCCACTCTTCTTTAAAGAAGGGAATGGATTTCTGTAGTGACAGCTACAAGGTGGTCCCCAGCTGGTGGGCAGCATAGCTGCTTTCTGGGCCTAGCCCCACCTGGCTCTGCTGGTCTAGCTGTATGTCCTGGCTGGCAGGAGACTGCAGTGGCAAGGGGGATTGTCACCGTCAGAAGTAATACTGTCACTGGGGAAGAGGCAGCAGCTGTGGTGGAGGCAGGAGGCCTGAAGAAGCAGCCTTCTCAAGGGGGAAGGCATGGAAAGGAGAAAGCAATGAAGACAACATGAGCAAAAACAGATCTGCAGGGCCAGAGGGTCTTCTCTTTGTATTTATTTGCTAACTGTGTGTTAGTGTAATAGAGTGGATAGCACTATAAATAGTAACTTCCTCTTCCCTAAATCATAACATGCAGAGTTCTCTCCATTTTGCAATCTAAATATATATAAAGGAGGTATAAGAAATAGTGAACTGCTAGGCCATGTTTTTAAACAGGAGAATTGCCAAATCAAACCCAGGTGATAAAACTTTATATGGTGTTAAAGTTGTGAGACCAAAAGCTCTCCTTTTGTAAATGCTAATAGAATAGAAGTCAGTGGCATAGCATTCAATGATCTTTCATAGAGTTCTTGAGTTTTGTAGAACTACAACTATTTAATTATTTGTTTTGAGAATTTTGCAGTGCTTGTGTTACTTTCATGCTTGGCCTGAATGGCAGACACCAAGATGCTACAAAGACAAATGCTGTACAAACATAGGACAAAAAGACAGACTTTCCCCAAGAACTTTTATTGCATGTCCTTAGGGGTTTTTGTGCAGCCACAGGCTTTCCCTTTGGGGCACGTAACACAGCTGAGCTGGAAGAAAAGAAAAAAAAGGATGGAAAAATACTGCTGTTTCTTTTCTAATTATGGCATGGTGGTTGTTCATCACACCTGCCTTGAAATTGTCTTAAATCTCCTTGCATGTGAACAAGGAGAGCTAGGGGAAGGTGTGATGGAAGAATTTTTGATTTCATAACTGTGAGGGAAGGTATCCGTTCAACAAACATGTTCCCTTTTGGACTGCAGATCCAAAGTCTCCCATAGTCTCATCTTGTTGGGGGCTAGTTACCCATCTTTTTAAGGTGCTATTGTTACTTGGTTCAGCAGTCCTGAGTACCCATTCCTAAACTCCCTGCCCACCCAGCCCATTTCTGTGAGGCCTTTTCCTCCTCCCTTCTTTTCCTGGTGGTCACTTATTACTGTAGGTCATTCTCTTAATCTAAAAAATTTTTCCCCATCCTTTTATTCACTATATACATATAAATCTTGAGTTGTCATATGGCTGATTCTTCCTTCCTCACATGCCTATGTGGCAAAGCTTGAAGAATGCAGCTTAAAAAGATATCACATAACTAGGTTTGCTTCCTAGAAGGATTTTATTCTTCTCTCCAGCTTTCGCCTTCTGTTGATGCTGACGTTCATCTGACCCCACAGGCCACCTTAGCCTGCTAAATTGACAGAACAATCCAAAAGAAAATGAGTATGTTTCTGGCAGATTAGTGAGCTGAATGGGCTTGCTGCGGTGCCAGAGATGACCCAATGCAAGGAGAAGAAGAGCAGGATGTTGCTTTGCCAGCAGACAGCCACTGGCTTGGCATAACGGCACAGCTCTTAGGCTGTGCATGGACTCTCGCCTTGAGGATATTGGGCAACCCCATCCTTCATGTACCCATTCAAGTGTCCTTGTCAACTCTTCACACCTACTGCATTCACTCTTCATTAACCTCTGAAGTCCTTGGGCCGATTATTGTTGCTGTCCCTGGATAAGCTGTTGAAGCTGAGTTAATGTGACAACCTGGCACGGGGAAAGGCCTTCGTGGCCCTTCCCTCTGTGCTGAGCTATGCCGTGCTATGATGACCGTGTACCTCCTGAAGCTTGTCACATTGTACAAAACACCAATTCAGCTTGCTCACCTGGAACAAAACAGTTTGCTGTGCTAGGTTGCATTGGCTTATCACGAGCTAGACGTTTTTGTAAGGGAGGAACATGATATTAGTTGCAAGGGGGAATGATGGGAGTGGAATCTGTTCGTTTTGGTAGCAGAAACACTAAACTGAAATTCAACTCTAAAATGAACCACATAATTTTGGGTTTCCCGTCCTTTTCCTTGGCAGAGAAGGTAAACTCCGGAACATCCATGTGGTGCTTTCGCTTGTTTGTAGCTCTCGGTAGTTGGCTTTGTGACTTTTTAGGCCATTTACGTGGCCATGTTTTAGCTCTACAGTTTTACTGTCTGCCCGTGGTGATCAGAGGCAGGAAGCCCTCATCTTGTTGTCAGTTACAAGGAAAAGAAACTACGAAGTACCAGTAGTAGGCCTTGCTTGAGTTCTTGCACAGTGCTCAAAAAGGAGGTAGAGGATAGTCATTGCTTCAGTACAGCAAGAAGGCTTGGGTAGGAAGGACAGATGGTCACCTGTTTAGCATGCCTGGGGCAGTGCAGCTTTCTCCCAAATTTTGACATAGACTAGTATACATTTCTGTATATCTGCAGTTTCAAAGGTGTCCTTTGTTTTGTGTGCCTACACCTCAAGTGAAATTTCAGGCTTTTTTGGTCTTGTTAGAGAACTCTCTGTTCAAAATTATATTATTTAGCAAGTTGTGTGCTTTGGATTGTTGTGAGGTTTTTTCGTTAAGGTATGTTTTATATCCATCCAGCCTTCTGCATAAAATCACTTGTTAACTGATTTTGGACTATCCCAAGAATCAAGAAGAGGGCAGCACAGGGAAGGTCTGACAGAAGTCACTGTGGGACAAGGGGGTGTGGTGCCTCAGTAACTAATCCCATTGCCCTAAGAATATCTGGGAGCCAAATTGAACCCCTCTGCAGACTAGAGCCAGGCTACTGAGCGAAACTTTTAATAGCACCTCAAAAACTATTTTGGGTTAAGGACAAAGCATGCTTTCAGTTTTGCCCAGGACCAAACTGCTGTACTTCTGAAGTACTGGGATGTAAAGGAGGAGAGGGGTAGGTAACAGTGTGAGTCAACCACACCTATTTTATGGGAGCCCTGTGAAAGGTCCCATTTTAACTGTTGTGGTTTTACAACTCTCTTGGACTCATTGAGTTGTCTAAAGATCTCTTAACAGGGGAAAAAACCAGAAGAAGTTGGGGGGGTGCTTTCAGTGCAGAGCACTGATACATTGAAATTCAGAAGCACTCATGCTGCATTCTGTGCTAGGGTGACACGTGAATTACTGATTCTTTAGATGGGGCAAAAATCACTATCACTGACTTGCAGAAACTTCCTATCATGTCCTGATGAAGCATCTTCAGCACATTTCTTCAGACATTTTGTGCCTGAAGTGAGTCTGCAGTAGGAGGAGCCAGCTGATGCCAGCCATACTGGATGCTGGGCTGTGATTCACTGTCACATGAGCTCATTTGTTTTTGAGGGTGTGTGTCGGTGTGGCATGCTGCCTGTGTAGCTCTGTAATACTTAGTTCAGCTTTCCAGGTTTCCCAACAGTACTCATGTGACTTCCTTCTCAACTCCATCTTCATCACATTATGAATACTCAAATGACTCAGGTACATAATTTGAGACCACTTTATCTGCAAAATATGGAAGGTACAGAGAAAAAAAGTTTGTGACATCTAGTTTGACAAGTGCTTGGAGATGGAAAACAAAGTAAGTGCTGTATGTTTATATATAGAGAGATATTTGTGAAAACTTTTAATTGTTGGAGTGATGAAGTCATATCTGAGCTAATAATTTTTAGTTGAGGTAACTTACTTTCATAGAACTAGTCTGCTGTGCGAGTCTCTGGACATGCTGGTTTTAGTTTGTGTAGTTATTTTATTCATACTACACGACAGCAACTACTCTTCTTAGTAGCATGGTTTTAATTACCCACTAATGAGAACATTTTATTTAACTAGTTGTTCTCCATACCTCTTAATCTTCTTTTTAGAGAAATTTCATAAAATTATTAATAAACTCTTCTTCAAAGCTCATGGGCATGTTCTGGTGACAGGTAAGACATAGCTGCACCTCTTGTCAATGAGTTTTCAACTAATACTTGCCCATGTAAGTGCATTGTGCAATTTTGTACTTTGCACATTTCTGCTTTTAGAGTAAGCACAGTTGACTCATGAAACCAGGGGAACAGATTAATGAGATGTCCCCATTGTATCAGTTTTAATCACTCCCAAATCCCCTTATCTGCTAGCTAATCAAAGAGAGATAAATCAATTACTCTTTTAGCCTCTTTAAAAATGAGAAGTTAAGGATGTGTTTTAAAGATGGGCTTTAGTGACTTTATACCTGTTTTAATGTTGTTCCTTCTGGAAATGAACTAAAACCCACAGTATCTTTTATGTGTGTAGAATTCCTTCTCTCTCCTGGAGCAGTAGCAGAGCTGCGGTTACCCTTCATGGGCTGTTGTGAGCCAGGGGGTTGCCTCTACGGTCCAAGGTGGGCCTTTCAGGGCTGGTCAGAGCTCTGATCTGTCACCTGTTCTCTGCTTTGTGACTTGTGGCAGGGACTGACAGAGAGCTGAGTCCTGTAGCTCAAATGTCATCCCTCCCACACAAGTCACGTTATAAAGTCTGTAACAGTTGTTATATCCGTTTCCCCAAAAGGGGGACTTGGTTTCCCATCTGGCCCCTGCTTTTCTTTGTGTGACCGCTTCTCTTCTCTTTGCTTAGAATGGTCAATAACTAGCATTTATGTAGCTACTTAACTGAACTAATTGCTTCTTGTATTATTTTGTAACCATTTGTCTTTACAGTTTTCCAACCTACTGTGCTGCTTGTGTGAAAATTGAAAACTTTATTACTCACTCCATCTGAATTGAAAATCTGTCACACACTTGTTTGACAGGCATTATCAGTGGTTTTCCTGGGCTGGGAAGAGTACATCAGGCTGAAGAAAGGCTGACAAAACCTTGCTGGCAGGTGGACAAACCAGACTGGTGGGGAAGGTGGTTTGTTTCAGCTATGGGAAACTGAGCAGAAAATTTATCTTTTCTGGAAGAGAAGGGGTTCTGTTGTAGATGTACTTCATGTGGAAACCTAAGCAAGGGGGCAAGGTGTGAACTCTTGGAGATGAACTTGAAAATAGAAGCATAACCTGTGTATTGGAGTTCTCAAAGTCTGCTTATGAAACTCAGTTACTGTTATTTTTTTGTTTTAATGATTTGTTGATGACCTGGGTATGTGTCTTTAAGAAGCCTGGAATTACTTGAAGGATGGGGAAGTGCAACTTCCTAGCCCAGCAGTTTAAAAATAAATGCTCTAAATAAAAACATCACATGCAAATCTTGGTCAAAGTGCTCAAACTGAGTTCCATTAGGTTTCAAATCCATATGTGTGGAACTTGCATCTGCTCATCTAAGAAGAAAATAGTACATAAGTGTTGAAATAACTGGAGGAAAATAGTTGTTTTTACTCTTTTTGGCAATCCCCTCTCTGTTTGACATCTGTAATAGAAAGGAAATAATTATCTGCCCTATTCCAGAGGGCTGGCTCCTCAGTGAAAAACAGAGATTCATAACAATGGATTGTTTTGCAAGTGTATTCCCCGTAACCCTTGGTCCTTGTCCTTCAAAGCAGCTCTGCAGTGCTGTGCTTCTACATAGCTTTGAATGTGAGGATTACAAGTGGCCGGTGGTAAAAGGGGCTGTAGGGAGCTGTGGTTTGGACCAACGCAGTGATCGAAGATGACCTCAGCTGCAGCAAATGACAAGCTGGCTGCTCTATTCTGATTCACATTATCTGAATTGACAGGGCTGGATTTAAATCTCAGTCTCTTTCTCTTGCTGGGATGAAAATGTGCCAGCCAAGGATCACATGGTGTGAGAGCTCTAAACAAGAAAAGGAAGTTACTTGCAGTACCTTCTCTTTTCAGTTAATCCTTTCACTTTTTAAAAGTGTGCATTTTCACAGTTCAGAATTCACTCCAATATCTTTGTATGCTACCCTGGAGCACAATATCTAGTTCATGCCATTTAAAAATGGATTTTAAATAATTCTAGTGAATTTTAATCTGTGCCAAATAAGCTAATGTTTTCATAACAATTCTTTAATGTAGACTTTTTTTTGTCACTGCTCCGGTGTCCTGTGTGTTTTGTGTACTTCATTCTAGATATAAAATTAAATATAGATTATGTAATGAAAAAGGTTGCTACAAATGAGCATTGTGCAGTGTAAAGGGAGAACAGAGTACCAACCAGAGATATGTACCAACTTGTCCTTTAACTTTGATACTGCTTTCATTTCCAAGAGCAATGCAATCAATAGTGACAAAACTTTCATAGTAGCTGAGGCATTAGACAAAACAACTTACAGTAGTCCCTCCTCCTCCTCCTCCACCACCACCTCCTTTCTCCAGCAGTTTGTAGGTTACATAAGCTGATTTCTTTGTTTTTCCTCTTTAATAGTGAACAGACTTCACTCTCTTCTCTAAGTGGACTGGTCTGCGTGCTTGCGTTTTTCCTCTCAAAACAGGCTTGCCTTCAAAGAGGAGGAGCATAGTGTAATTGAAAGACCCAGCATGTAAACTGTCAGCATATACTGAACATCTGGTGAGGAGTCCTTTCTGGCAACGTATAGGTCTTGCAAATAGGATATACGTGAGCCTGTCATAGGGTTCTTATTGTGAAATCAATTCCTCGTGCAGTGGTACTGGATTATATTTATAAAAAAAAATGTCTTCTGAACCAGGTAAGGCTGATGGGGATGCTTCTGTTAAACCTTAACTTCTGTGAGACTTGGAGCGTATTTGTGTCCAGAGACACCAAGAGTTAAACTTTCTAATTTGAAGCAAATAAACCGGTTACCGTCCAGCTGTCTCGTGATGCAATACAGCTGGAATGCTCTGGTGGCTTTTTCTTCCTATTCTCAGTAAATGAACTTGTAATCCTTTGAACCTCTTGCCTGATACATCTGCCACACTGAGAACTCTGCAGCTTTTGGCTCATTTTGCTGCTGCTTTCACTGGCTCAAGACTTGCTTAAAAGTAAATCAGTTTTGTGATGTTTAAAAGTGGTTTCTGTTCCTGTCTTATTTGCCAGATTCATTGAGCTCTCTTTATAGCTGCAAGGTTTCTATAGAATGATTCAGTAAGTAAGCATTGGCTCTAAGAATTATATATCTCATTTTTCAAGGTGTACACTTCTGGCTTATACTCAGTGTTTCACATGTAATGTTGCAATAATCCATTTAACTGGTGCTTAAGCTACGTTTGATGTATAGAACTGGTTTCCAGAAATAATGTTTTATTTTATTGCACTATCCAGTGAAAGGTTTGAATTTTTTTCCACTGCAAATATGCTTATAACTGAAGTTTTAAGAGTACTATTGAAAATGCTGCTTTACTTGTGAGTGCATTATTCAGTTCTGAGAAAAGTTTAACTTAGGGTAAATTAAATTAAAAGGCTTACTCAACCCTATCAGCTTAATATGAGACTGTTAATAAGTAAATATTCGGAATTAAGTTTTCCACAGAGAGAGATATGAAACAGAAAGGTTTGAGTTCAGAGTGCTGATCTACTTCTGGAAAGCCCTCTGAGACTAAATAGAGGGAAGGGAGTCACTGGCTGAGTGAGTCTGAGAGATTTGCTGGAGAAGCTTGGTGTAGATGCATGCAAATTAGCTCTACCCCAGCTCTCTTGATTTCAGTACTTGTGGGCAGCTGATTTTTCTTCAGTATAAAGAATACTTGTTTTAAAATCTTTCTTTTGGCTCCTTATCTGTTTTATGATCAAGTTTGAAACTGCCCTCTTCTCTCTAGCTTTTGATAATCAACAAAAAGGATGGGAATCACACCTTTCCTCCTACTCTTTATGTATCATTTTGCTGTACCCTGAGAAGAATCTACATGTGGATGTAGGAAACTTTTTTCTTTTTCTTCACTGATCTAGCTCTTAAGAGCTGTTTTCTAGGAGCTGTAATGCATCTTCTTTTCCTGTACATGTAAGATTAAACTTACGGATTTTCAGGAAGCTCAGTGTGGTAGCATAGCTCCTATTTTCAGTATTACAACTCATCTTCCCTCCTGACCTTTGGCTTACTTTGCATTATTTCACTTCACAGAGGCCTACAGTTATACTTACATATAACAGTGGAATGTCAAATATATCGGTGAAGCTGTGATCTTAGAATTTTTATTTTCTTTTTTGTTTGTTTGTTTTAAATTAAAATATGTGGAGCATAAATATATTTCTATATGGTTTAAGGTGTGGTAGGTTATACTATCACGGTATTTTCCAGGCAGTATATTTTCCAGACTCTAATTAGAAGTTGTATAAAGGCAGTTAATGTGGAAGTGGGCTATGGTGTAAATTCCTATTCTTGAGGTGTATGAAGGGTGATCTACCAGCCTGTGGAATAGCTTATAGATACCTCCTAACATCACCTTCTCAGGATAGTGTAGGAGATCTATGAATATAGACAGTATGCATAGAAAAGGTGACAGCAAATAGTTCCATTCTGTGTGGGTTTGAAGTTGAGTGGACAAATATCCCTGGACGCTCCTAAATGGTTATCTGAGAGAAGCAGCAAGTCGCTTGATGAAGCACTGGCTGCATCCAGTCCAAAATGGAAAGGAATCCTTCCAGTACTGACTGCTGGGACTGTCTGAGAGCAGCACAGTGCACCTGAAAGGACAGTGCCTGTAGGAAGGTGTGAATTCACGTGGCATTTTAGCTATTGCTATTGTAATATGCAGTCCAAGAGTGCATCCCAATGCCTGAGCAAAGCAGCTTTTCCGAGTACTAAAGACCCACAACAAATATGGAAAACATGTGAAACGTACCTCTTCTGGAGCTCTGATGTTTTTGAAGAGTGGAACTTCATAGATTTCTATTGTTTGGGGGTTGGTTTTTTTTTTGGTTTTGTTTTTTTAGTAGTAGTATTTACTGTATGGGGAAAGCATCGCTGAAAACCTGATTTCAAGCAGTATTACTTTGAAAGGTTCAATGACACTGTGATCTAGAAGTCAACAGAGCCTTAAATGTTTCCATTAGTACCATCACTATGCTTTGCTTTGTGACTGCAGCACCCGAGTCTTATGTTACAATCTTTTATGTGGTACATGCTATATAAACAGACAGTCTAATGGTTTACATCAGTGCTTGTAAACCCAGTGGATTTTTTGAGTCTTTCCAAAAAATTCAAAATAGCTATGGAATGCTCCTCTTCCCCATCTTTCCCCCCTCTGCCCTGGGTTTATAATTATTATTATTACATTTATATTTAAGTTTATATTT
>WUAM01000359.1:33906928-33928545 GCA_024336885.1 Actenoides hombroni
TTTTTTTTTTTTTTTTTTTTTTTTTTTGAACAGCATTGGGTTATCAACTGTGTGCAGTATTTCAGCAGTGGCTTGCCACAGTAAAGGCAGGCCTGATGTTTAACCTTTAGAGCTTATCCACACAGAGTTTCAGTGTGAAGTTTTTGTACTGTTCTTCAGTTGCCAAGTATTCACAACTCTATCACACCAGTATGATGGGAGAGGTGAAGATATGTGGAAACAGAAATGTGTAATTAACTTGAGAGGGTAGCGTTTAATAGAATTTGGAGGAAGGTAGATTTGTTGATTTACTTATTTATTTCATGAGAGAAATTTGGACCTCCAATCTTCCTACTCTCCTCTTCCATAATCCTAATTTTCAGATAGTTTAGAATTAGTCCAGTTATTCTTAAAACATGTTTGGGTATTCATCAGCAATATAAGCCTCTTATAAGTAACATTTCAGTTTCTCTCACAAACAGGAGAAACCTGTGAAGAGTAGGTACCGAGTTACTAGAAACTTAGTTTTGAGGGCAGGTTTGGACACAATTGCAGGCAAAACCCATGACCTGATTTACTAGATTTCCTGCTCAGGCCTCAACAAAGCTATTGTAACTGCCCTGGTAAGAGGCCACTCTCTGCCTTCTTGTTTGTGCTTAGGAAGCTGCTCTCTCTTATCCCAGCTTTGCTATAGCTCCTGTAGTGTTTGGAGAGTAAGTGGATGGATTGAATTAGTCTCTTGTAGTGTCAGCGCTACTTACACTCTTCTGAACTGATCAGGAGGTGGTGTGGACAGGTTACTGTGGCTAAACTAATGCTTTGGTAAATTACGTATGTCTAGGGATGAGTAGGAAGGGTGAAACTTTGCACTGACCCTACATGAAAAGATCTAGCAGTAGAACATCAAGACCACAACTGTTATGGCAGGTGTTCTTGGGACTTAACACACTAGGCACACATAGCTATATAATTTTAAAAGAAGTCATTTTGAGACTTAAATTTTACCTTCTGGTAGTCACAAGAGAACAACCCTTTTCCCATAGACTTTGCTTGCATCCAGAAATGATGCATTTTGTTTACTCAGGGTATATGATCCAAGAGTGGGATCGCAGTGGCAGTAAAAATTAGACAGTGCTAGAATTGTAGAGATGTGCTGTAGGTGGGACTGAAAATAAATACGACAAGATGATCTGCTTGTGTTGAGATGGTCTTCCTGAAGCGTATGGAACTGCTGATGGAGGGCCTACCCAAACTAAAACATTAGTTTAACCTTTTGTGACTATAAGACATTTCTTTTCATGTTACTGGCATTTCAAGCTGGCTGATTGTGTTCATCTAAATGTTTACAGCTCCAAGTTATTTCTAATTAGAATGCTCTGAAAAAATAGATTACAATGTATTGCCTAGCTTCAAACATTCTTGCAGATGCAAGCATGTTTGCAAGCATTCTAGCTTCTCATTTCCCTGCAGATGATAAGTAAAATAATTAAGAGCTTATCAAATTTACAGTATCTTTTTTTTTCTGTTAGTTATTACCTCCTCTTTCTCACTTACGTTCTTGCCTGTCCCCATTTTATTGTTCTTGAAAAGCTTTCCCCACCTTTCTGTCCTCTTCAGTGTAATCTTCCCAGATTATCAGAGGTGGTATTAATCATATAGTACTGAATGCATTAACTGGCTGGTAGTATTTTGTTGTGCATTGCATTTCTGGTGTCAAGTAAAATTTCTCAGATATTGTAATGCATACAAATATCAGTAATACACAAGTACATCTTCAATCCTGTCAGAAATAATCACAGTGGGAATCTACTTCAGTAAAGGCTGCAGGTCTTTGCAGCATATCTGACTTTTTGTGTATCTCATGGGATATTAAGTTGTATTTACAGGGCAGATATTTCTAAAAGTCTACGTGTCATTGCCTAACTAAAAGGATAGAATTGAGCAGCCCTACTGAAATGCATGCTGCTGATTGTGGAGCAAGTATTTGGTATTTTTTGTAATGTGATGAAAATTATGGCATTTGTGCTTTTGTTATAATACAGTTGTATTGCAATGCATTAGATACAAGTCTGTGGTGAAAATTCCTGGTTTTCTGCCACAGTTTTCTTGTCTATGTCACCTGGAAGGGAATATCTTTCACTGGCTACAAATTTACAGGGATGTTAAAGGATGCTTTTTATCGAGAGAATTTGCCTAGAATTTTGTATAGAGGTACGATGTGACTGGATTTGTAATACCTATTTCCATTCCAGCCTTACATGTAAGGAAAGCTGTTCATCCTAATGTGGCTGTATTAATCTTCAAAACACATAGCTCGAGGATGTGACAGGATTAACAGAATTACGAGGTTGAAATATAGGTTAAATGTCTGTAGTGTGTCCATCTCCAGCAAATATGGCTTCCAGACAGGATAAATAATTTGCCTAATGGCTCGAAGGGCAATAATGAATTTGAAGACATTTGGGTTCCTCACCCCCACCCTCCCCAGCGTGCTGAGTTGTTACGTATCTGCAGCCAGAGCAGGTCTTGGGTTAGAACGCCTCTCGGAACTTTTCTTTTCCACAAGTAGCTGCAAAAGATCCCACTCCAGAGAAGCGGTCTTTTCTGCTGTGGTTTTGTATCACAATGAATAAGCTTCATAAAGTGGCCTTTGCCACTGAATGCAACTAATATTTGCCAGTCTAGTGGGGGAATGTGATGCTGACAACAAAATTGATTCTGAAGGCAGCCTGCTGTTTTTGTATTTAAGGTTTGTTTTCAGCTGTTCTGTGTTTTCTGGACTTTGTATTAAGGCTGTGTGTGTGTGAACCAAGCAGAATCCAAGTCTGAATATCTACTTGAGGGACTGGGGTTGCATTTAAGTGATTGCTGCAGGCCAATCTAAGTAAGAGCTACTGAGAAGAGCTATCTTGTCCCCTTCCAGCCATAATCCTGGCTTGTGCCAGTAGTAGTACTGGGGTGGCCATGAGGTCAAATTGATCTAAAATAGACTTCAGTTTTCAACTACGTCATTTCTGTTGCTCATCTCACTGTGAGGTTGAGCACGTCCTGGTGTTGGCATAGGGGAAAGAGTAGCCAGAAGCTGGAGTGGTTGGTGAAGAGGAGAAAGGAAGAGTGGCAGACCACAGTTTCCCTGTTCTCAGCAACACCTCTGAAGCTGCTTTGGCTTAAAGTGGTTGTGAGTGATAACCTTAAACAGGAGTAAGAGCCTTGACAAAGTGGTGTGTGTCAAATAAGTTCCTATTCTGATGGCGATGGTACCTTGCATTTTTAGGGAAGTTTTTGATTGTGTTTAGAGAGACCCTGGCTTTAACACCCCAAAACAAAAGTGCATGGTTTAGGCTTGTGTAATCACATTCTAATAAGTATTTTATTACAGTTTCCATTCTTTCAGTAGGTTTTGCTTTATATTTTCTTCCAGCTTTCTTAGGAATAGCAGCGTATTTATCCTCTTAATCAGAATAAATTCCATTCTGCTAGGAAGAAATTTCACAGAAGAGTCAGCTGGCTTTGTGCTTTCTTTGCAATACATTCAGCATATTTTTTTAATGCTCACTTCCATAATAAAGTAAAATTTTTGGATGTTTAGCATTTTGTGATCATTTTGAATGTAGAAATAGAACGGCTAAATAAAAATGCTGGGTTTTCTGTAGTTCTTCTGTTGAACAAGCACACTGACAATTCATAGGGGAAAGAACCTGTTAGAGACTGTAATCTTTCTATAGAAGACCTTGGGGTCGTCATGGTGGAAGTCTTTTTTTTATATCTAGCTCTTCGAGTTTTAAACAACATAATAAATCTCAGCAAAAGGCAAAGCATGTTTTTCAGATGAGACACACTTAAAGGGAAGGCGGGTATTCTAATTTTCTCTGTAGGACAGTGTTAACACTAAATAAATGTGTTTATAGTCATTTTACCTTATATTTAATCGTGCTTCTAACTCCTTATATATATATATATTTGCTTTTCAGGCAGCAGCATCTGTCCAAAACCCTTAATATTGTCTAGACCTTGTACAGCGAGTGCCACAACCAGGCTAGCTGAGCAGAATGTACGCAATGAAGCGGCTCAGGGAATAAATGGAAGTGTGCCAGTTAAACAATCCCCACGTTCAGCTTCAAATCCAAAGCCACAAGGTAGGTAGTCTCAAATACTGTTGTCAGGGAAGTTGTTCTTCATCTCAGACTTTAAAGGGAAATAGAGCACCTTGAAAGAACTGCATTTGTCAGAAAGAAAATAGAGGGGTAAAAGCTTGCTACTAAAATACGAATGTTCTGTCAATGCTGTATGAATCTGTGATTTCTGATAATATTTTGCGCAAAAAGGCTTTCAGAAGGCGTGCTGGACTTACTCATATGTTACGAGCACATAGGTCTAGCTACACTTTGTATCTCCAATGTGTAGTAATTTGCTGTGCACCTACTGCCAGGCAGCAAGTGCACAAGTAGCAGCTAGTAGGTAGAGATGGGAGAACATGTGTAAACCCTTGGTTCGTATTAAACTATTGCAAGGGCTCATTTTTCAGAAGGGTTACTGTATTTGAACTGGAAGGTTTTGACTCTGTTTTTGGAGTGTTTGGGAGGCTGGCTTCAAGGTGGGAACTGTGGGGAAGATACTCAGGGCCTTTGCCTTGAGAGGAGCCCTCCTGCAGGAGTTTGTGGAAAGATGGGAACTTTTGTGTTTGTGCAGAAAAGCTGATCAATAACGTTTGCAGACAAGATTTTCCTTCTTTCTGTCCATAAATAGCATCTTCACTTCTAGAAGATAAATAGATCAGTCTACATGTTGACTATATATATATCTAAAAGTCAAACCAGCTTTTTTATGTGGTCTTCAGTAATACTGATGATTTTGCTGGGGCTGATTGCAGCAAAGTGTCAGTATGTTCTGGAAATTGTGGATTCAAAGCGAGTCTGGCCTGATGTCTTGATGTGCCATACAATAGGATCTTCATTCGTCTCAAAAATTTAAAAAAAAGAGAGTGAATTTAGAACACTGATACCATGATGCTGCTCAGTGAATTGGAATTTGAGACACAGTGCTGATATGAGAACAACTAGAGTTACTAGTTTTTTGGGGTGTCAAGAAAGTTTTGTTAGAATGAGAGCAAAATAAAGCTGTATTTTTTGTATTGTTTGTTTTTATAAAACCTTTGTCAGTATTGTTCAATAAATTAAGATGTTTTTATCAGTCATTTATAAACATTAGTTATCTGAGTATTCTTTCTGCACCAGTTCCTAGGTCTCTGAAACACATTCTTTGCAGCTAAGTTAACAAAAGAACACGTGTTCTTCCTAAGAAAAATATTTTAGGAATCTGTTAATGGATAAACAGAAATGGGCAATCAATAAAAAGATTTTAAGCCTTTCAAAAACAAAACCAGCCCACTTATTATAAATTTTAGCTGTTAGATAAATTAGGAGTTGGATGGATTACACAGCTGTTGTTTCTCTTTCCTAGTTAGGACTTCTGTGTATGTCAAAATTGCTTGCTCAAAATACGGCATAGCCAGGAATAGTTGTAGTTGAAGGAATGCAGCTGTGTAGATTATATTCAATAATGCTGTTGTAACTAATATTTTGTGCCTGCTTTTTGACCTATATCTTTTCTCCATTTATTTCTATTAGCTATGAGCATCATATTGAAGTGATACAGTGTATCTTTTTGGCCTTTCTATTTAATTGAAGCAAAACAAAATAAAATGAATGAGAAAAGCATTTGGGAGTCCAAATGATCCAAGCAAAACTAAATTGCTGTAGTTTATTGATTTAAATGTGGTTGCTAATTTATTTTTAACAGTTTTTTTATGTACAGATACAGAAACATTTTTAGTTTATTTTAGCAGGAAATGTTTTTCCAAATTATTGTTCTAGTCATGCAAATGCCAAGGGTCCTTTCATAGTGAAAAGAAACAAGATGACAGACCAGAATTGTAATGCCAGTGTATTTGGTTGTTGATGAACTAACTGCAAAACACCCTTCATCTAACCTAACAAAATGTATGTAATTAAAATCAGAGTTTTAAAGATGACTTTGAGGTTACCTTACAAGTGGGGTACAGCTACTTTTAGTAAATTGAGCTTTAACAGAAGAAATAGAGCTTTACTATAGAGGAAAAATGTCCAAAATCTTGCACTTGAAGTGAACCCTGGACTCTGAACCTGTTTTGTCTGTGTTTGGTTTCTGAGAAGTAGTTTAAATATTTGGAAACAGATCATTTAAGGCATCTAGATCAAGTGTATAAATTTCTGCACAGAATCCAATATGAAATTCTTTATTTTCATTTTTCCCCCCTGTCATTTCAAGGAGAAAACAAACTAGCTGTCTAGTATGTGGACAGTAAAAGAACAGTTTTTGTTCCTCAGTAATTCCTTCCATCAACAATTTAGCAATTCATATGTCAGGATTCTGTGTTGAGTACAGTTTGACTCATGAAAATCTTTGCAAATTTGGAACAAAGCTTGAAACTGACTGAAGGTCAATGAGGGAGCTAAGCGAAGAAGTCGGGACTCCAGAGAAAAGCAGTCACAGTCTGTGAAACATGATTCTTCACCTTCACATTACTGCAGAGCATTCTCTGATAAAGTGGGCTGATCCAGACTGAAGGCAGTCAGGAGAAACAGTAAAATATGCTGCTGAGTTCCAAGGCAAATATGACGCACGAGAGATTAATCAAAATGTTAGATAATTTGAAATTTGCCCTTACGTACAAATATTTGGCCAGCAGTCTGAACCTAGCAATAGCAGAGTGACGTGTACAACTTTTTTCTATTTTCTTCTATTCCTTGCTCTTTGAACCTCTTGCATGAGTGTTATGTGATGACCAGTTACTACACTGGGCACTGAAACTGTTGTATGTACCAGGCTGTTATATTGTAGGATGGAAAATATGTTGAAATATCAACACGTCTCCAAAGCAGTGAAGTGTCTTGTCAGTTAAAGACTGTGCATCAGTTGCCCATTTAAAATTTTTCTAATGAGTGCTTAGGAGTACTTGTGAATCTCCTGCTGAGGCTGAAGAGGCATTTTTGTTTGGGTTGGAGGTGATTTTCCACTCCAAAAGATGGCCTGATTTGCACTACTTTAAAATGGTATGGACGCAAAGCGTACAACTTGTGGACTTCACCAGTCAGTTTTAGCTGACTATGTACCGTGTGGCATCGATCTTGTCCTCTTTTTTCAGTTAGTTGTAATATAGTCTGTGGTTTTGGAGGGTATGCAGTAGCCTAGGCGCAGAAAAGCTGAAAGACCTCTTAAGTGTCAGGGATGTAGATTGTACGTCTCTGGCAAATGAAACTTCTGCAATTAAAGGTGAACTGAACTAAAACTGAGAGCTGTTTCTAGCTAGACTTCTCCGATCTCAGTGGGGCTTTAAGAAACTTGTAGCAGTGTCTCTTTTATCAACAAAACTACTAAATCCCAACCTTTTTCTCCTGGAAGAAGACAAAAAAGAGAACAAAGCACATTTGATTATTACTGATCTTCTTTCTTAATGTATTATTGGAAGATACTTGTTCTGATGTGTTATAAAAATGTGGAAATCTTCATCCTAAAGAGGAGATGACTTTTTCCTCTCCTTCTGCTGAGGCTATGTTAATAGTTACTTTGTACTGCTTTTGTCAGTGTAAATCTTTGGTATCTATCCAGCTCTGCTCATCTGATCTTCCTGGAGGTGACGGAGCATGCAAGGAGGTGATGCAGGATGACTCAGCGAGGAGAGCTGTAGTTGCTTACCACAGGAACTTTTCACTGTGTATTTTTATTGAATCAAAGCATAGCATCATTTTTAACCCGCGTAAAGGAAGATTGACTACCTGATACTTTTATAGGGGAAGAAATAAATGATCTTTGCTAATATGCTTGGGAGTCCACAATGGTGGTTGTGCCTTTTAAGCCACTTGTAACGTTGCCTCCCTTTTCCTTATCTATATGTAGAAAGTTGAATGCACAACTAGACGCTGGGGCTTAAATCTTGATGCATATTTTGGCTAGCATTAGACAGTGGCAGCTAGCTGTGTATACTGAGGGGTTTTCTTTGGGCTGAATTTGCAGTTCATATCTCCTAATGAGCTCAAAATTCTACAGTATAGAGACAAGAGTATTTATAGACTCAAACAGAGCTCTGTATTATGCAGAGCATTACAATGGGTCAGTCTTTTTTTTTTTTTCTCTTTAAGATCCTTGATGTGTCCACATGGAAAAATAATCTGATTAAAACAAAACACTACAGAAGTACATTGAGGAGAGAATTAATGGAATTTGTTTTTCATAATCCCTGTTAACAAGGCTGACCTTACAGGAAGGTTTGTGGGTTTTTTTTTATACTGCTGATTCTTTTCTTTTCATTGATCTTGTGACTGTCCTTTTCCCGTTGCTCTATTTCTAAACCTTACAGTAGCTACAGCAGCAGATGATTAGGGGAAATGATGTCTGCTAGATAGTAATAAGGAAAAAAGAAAGTATCTTGCATTAGTGAATTGGCATGACTGACTGCTTTTTGGCACTCCTCTGAAGACATTACAGGGATTTTTCTATATACTGGGATTGCCCAGTTTAACCAGAGGTTCCTTGTGCTTGCCCCACTGAAATGCTGCTAATATGCAGGGTTTTTTTTCAGTAATAGCTGCAAAAGTATGCGACTCCTCCACAGAATGTCCTAGAAGATGATTTTTGCCCCAGTGGATCCAGCATAAAAATAGCTTCCAACAAATTTCTTTTGCTTTATCATGAGACGTTAATTCCCTCAAGTTTAGTAGTTTTATTATATACTTATGAGGATATTAACATTTTATGAGGTGGACAAAAAAAATTGAAGAGGTACGAGACCACTAAAATAAGGGAATTCACAGGACCGCAGGTTATACACAATCCATTGCAACAGCAAGAAGTGTTTCTACTGCTGGTCAGTAAATCCACCCAGTATCCCCTTTCCCTTCCACCTTCTCTCTGAGGGAATGGCAGTGCCCACGCTCAATTATGTGTCCTGCTTTTTCCCAACCAGCTTGTGTCGCCTTTTTCAGCTGTCCCATCGCCTTTGTCAGCACAGCAAGCTATTCAGTGCTTGGACAATTATCTGATGCTCATTGGCCTAATTCTGCCAGACTTTCTCTTACCTCCCTGAGAAGAGGGAATATAGGGAAAGATGCTCCACCGCACTGCAGCTGAGGAAATATATGCAGCTTCTCAGGAGGGGCTTCAGTTGCTACAGATACTCAAGCACATACACAACTTAATGTTCTGCTTGCTTCAGGATTGCACTGTAACTACTTGGAAATTGCAGTATTTTAAGTCATCCTTTCTGCACTGTATCCTTCCCTGAAGTTGCTTTTTTCTTTATGTTAATAAACTAAAAATAAAGCTGACAAAACCAAAGATACACATACACACAGTAAAAGCATCTGATCTACAGTAATTCTCTTCCTTCTTCCTCTGATTATTTCATTTATCAGCATTTGTAGTTGATATGGTTCAACTCCAAAGCTTTTTGTGGTCCAGTCATTTCTTCATAGAGTCCCTCATGGTACTTTTCAGACTGCATCAGTCACTACAATTGTACTTCAGTGCAATTAGATTATTGGAAGCACATATTACTGTTACCTCCTATAAATTTAATGTAAGGCAGAGGTGGAAAGTCTCCCTTAAATCAAGTGTTCCTTGAAGTTTATCATCATCTGTGATGATATATTTGCAAGAATTTTTTCAACGCCACTTTCAAATGTCAGTTGATGGGGTAGTTCCTAATTCACAGCTAATTCTGTGGTGCAGAGTTTTTCCAGGGTAAGTCAGTAAGCTATTCTAGAGGCAGTGATGTGAGGATCATGACTTTTTCAGATACACCCATTGTGTAACCTGTACTGGTGCTTATTTTTCTACCATGAGAGTTGCGTGGGATTTCTGTTGCTAATTTTTGTCCTCTTTCCCTTCGTGTTTGCTCCCTGGTCGGTCTGTGTAATTACTGTAAGGCTGATGCCTGTGGCATGCTGGAGCATGATGCCTGTGGAGTGGTGGCCGAGCACCTGGGGCTGCTGGTTCTGCTGGCAGGACATTGCCTACTCCTGCAGATTTATGTCTGCCTTTAATAAATGGCAGATCCAGTCTTTATTTTTCAATTTCGTATCAAATGCTTTAATTTCTATTCACAATATGTGTCAGGAGTGTGTGTGGGAACGAAGTCACGTTCTTGGGAACTAAGGACCTTTCCATTAAGTCTCTCTTTTTGATGGAGCTGGAGGTGCATTGCTCTGAGAGTCAACACACTTGTACTCTTTCTTTGAAGCGCTTTTGCTGCCCACAAATACCACATAGTCTCTTAAAGGAATAGAAGTTTAAGATCCTCAGCACTTGTGACTGTAGTTGCTTTATGTGTCATCATGCCTTTTGTGTTCCAGTTACTGCTGTATTAAAAGGTGGCTGATCGTTGGACAATCTAATGAGAGGGACTTATGGTAGGGATGGGGAAAAAAGGAAGAAGAATAAAAAAGTACTTTCAGGGGGACAGGTTTTCAGCAGTACAAAAGCACAAAAGGTTGGTGAGGAAAGGAAGATCAAGGCTAAGGGCTGATACCTTTTTCACTGACTGTTATTATTGAGAACATGAGGGAGAAAATAAAGGAGAGCACCAGAGTTTTGGGGCAGCACTTTAAATCTCTGTCTTGAGCTCCAGAGCACAGCTAGATCCTTTGATTGTCCTTCACTATGATAAAACCTGCATTTATGAAAGCCACATATGTGTGTTTACTACAGTACACAATAAAAAGCAAACAGACAAGAAAACACCCTAATTTTATAGTTCATTTAAAGTAGCATGTGGTTCAACTTTTATCCAAGTATTATAACAAGATGCCTGGTATCAGACAGTGCATAAAAAAAAACAACCTGCATGAAGTCCCTGTATTCACAAGGCAACTTTCAGTTTAAGCAAAGCCAAGAGAATCTCTTCATTACTGTAGGAAGTCCTTATGCAAAAATCTCATATATGTTCTGGTAGTTCAAATAAGCAGTTCATGAGCGATTGATTATTGTTGTTGTTGCTTCCAGTGCCTCCAAAGCCAGTTCATCTGCAGAAGGTGTCACCTGTTACATACCAAATCCCTAGGCATAAAGCTTTATCAAATCAGAACCCAAGAATGGAGGAGGAGACACCCACCCCTGTTTCTACTGTCACAAAGGAGAAGTCCAGTAAAGTGTCAGATCTCATCAATCGTTTTGAAGGAGGCAGGTATGTAATGGAATCTGAATTGCTTTGGAACTCTCTTGTGTGTGGATTGTTGGAACTTGAACCTGTGAGGAAGAACGTTGGTACCATGGTAGTGCTCAAACCCATCCCTGCCAGAGGGCTTGATGGCAAAACTGCATGTTTTTAAATGATATGTCATCTGTATGTTTGGCCTTCCAAGGTGTTCTTTTTCATAACATGCTAGTTTTCATTTTGCTTTAAAAAAGAAACAAGCAAACGTGTAGTATTTTTTTAAAACATCCTGGAAAATGTCAGCTGTTTGAAATAAATGCCAATATTAGAATGAAACACTGGAGCTAATCTTAAATTCTTTTGTTCTTGCAGACAAAAAAAAAAAAAAAAGAAAAAAAAAGAGAGAGTTTTATAAGCAAATAGAAAAACCTGAAATCTTGATTTTTCTTTTTATACTGTCTTAACCTCTCTGGATCATACATGTGAAGAGTGTGAATTGTATGAGTTACTTGGATTGATATGGCACACATTCTTTCAACTGTTTGCTTTGTAGTACTGGGTGATTTTGGTGGAATAGGTTGGTGTTCTTGAGTTTTGATACTGCCTTTTACAGGAAACATTTGGAACTTTGAGGAGCATGACGCACAGTGAACTCTGCTTTCACAGAATAGTGTTATTTGTGTATCTTTAATTAGACATAAGTGACAAGCGTTATAAGCTCTGAAACAGAAGTTCTGAATATATCTGTTCTGTATAAAAAGAGCGACCTTCCAGAAAGCCCGTGAGAAAGGAACAGCTCAAGAAACAGTCCAGTGACAGTTGAGCGTTGCAAGTTTTGGATGTGGCTTGATTGTGTTTCCTAAAGAAACTGATGTTCTGAAGGGGTGCCCCGTGGGGGAATGAATGCATGCTGTACAACAGAGCATGTCCTGAGGAGCCAGAGTGTTAAGGCTTTCATTGAAAGAATTTCCCGTCAAGATAGGGGAAATATAATCCTTTATACAGAAGCAGCTGGGCATTGCAAAAGTACGTTTGTCTAGTGGAATAGAAATCATTTCAGAGATTCATCTGCAAGAAACTCTTGTCATCAGGCAGAAACTTAATGGCACTCTGTCATGACAGCTGCTCTAAGATGAGAAAAAGAAATTACTTGAGCACTGGAGGTCTTGTGAATTCTTCTATCACAGGTCTGTAGTCGTGTTATCACTTTGTTTCCCAGTTTTCCTCCAAAGCATGACCCAAGTCTTTTTAACAGTATAGTTAGGAAAAAAAAAAAAAAAGTAAAATTATTCTTTCTGAAAGGAAACTTCCTAGGTTCATTGTATCATACACCAATGAGCCCTATATTTCTTCCTCCTAGATGTGCCTGCTGCATTGTACAGGAACTTTTTCAGTATTATGCAATTAAAGGGAGCTATAAAGAGCAAAATAAACTTTTCTTTTTTGTAGACTTTTAAAAGTAGGGACATTTTGTCTTGGGAACTAGGAGAATCTGCGTTGCTTTTTGGCCAACATCATTCATTAAGTACACACTAATAATGTCTGTCCAATGATTAAATTTTCCTCAACTCTATGATCTGTGTGTGAGAAAGTTCCATAATTAGCATGCTAAGTTCTGGAATACCCTGCTGTGGCCATGGAAGCAATTCCTGGTTTTTAAATGTGTCACAAAATTTGTGTCCTGTGAAGGTGAACTTCATTTTTAATTATTGGTCTTCAAATGACTAAGTAGCACGTTCATGAACTGCAGACTGTGCTTGTCAATTATGGTAACTTATTTTCATTAGTCTTTACATCCCACAAACACGTAGGCACGGCAAAAAGTTAATTAAACCACTTTGCTGTGTGCATGCAATTGAAAAAGTTAAATTAATTCAATCTTGGAGTTAAGCTTATTTTTCTAAAAAGGCATAATCTTTACACAACTAAAGGAAAATTGATTTGCTTTTTTATGTTATGTGATGGAAAAAGATGAAGCTAGCGTAAGATATTTTTGAACTCTGTGTATGAAAGTGTAGAATATGTTTACAGTATTTCTGTAAACTGTCCTATAAACAAGGAGTAAATATGCAGTTTATAGCTAGTCTTCATCTTTCCAGAAGATTAATGGTCCATACCAGAACAGTATTTTAGAGGACAGTCATGGCATTGTTTTGCAAGTTGAATATGGCTTATTAAATGTCCTTCAGACAAAAGTGGACGGGTTTTATTTTGATTCAAAAGTTTTATTTTTTTTCTTTTAAACTATAATGAAGCCAAGAACTTTTACACAGTAGACTACCATTTGTATTGGTCCAATGTTCAAAACCTCAAAACAGAGAAAGAGACAGTGAAATGTATGAACAAGGGATAGCATATGTTTAAAGTGGAGATAAAAAATGGGGAGGGAAAAGCCCTTCAGAAAAGATGCAGCATGACAAAAGGACATTGCTAAATAAGAAACTGGGGGAACAAATGAGGTGAGAATTTACAGTTCCTCCTGTAATATGCTGAAGTAAGGAAAGGGATGCTGAATGTTCTTCGATATTTTTCATGTGTCTTTTGTAATTAAAGGGCAGTTAGGGAATAGGCTGCCTGTTAATTTGAGCATTGAACTGAGACTTGGGAGATCATGAATCTTTCTCCATTTCCATCAGTAATCTTCTGGGACACTTTGGGGCAAGCTGTTTCATGTATCAGTGCCTCAGTTCCCTTGACTGGTATATGTAGCTTATTATTTTACAAATGAGATTCAAGACACATGATGGCACTCTGAGTTTCCAGTAAGAGATGCATGTTTGTGTGTGCTCTGATGGAATAAAGTCATTCAAGTCTCAATGGCCTGAACTTTCTAATATTAACACAGGAAAATATGGTTTGGGAGGAATTTGTTCTCTGGCAAAACTCTGCTCGTCCCTATACTGGAGATTTTCTATAATATCATGTCTAACTTTTTACTCTTCCCTGTTTTGTTTGTTTGGTGGTTTTAGCCCGTTAAATCCTAGTGATTTGAAGAAAGATTCCTCTGTTCTCCACATTTCTAAACCTCAAGGAAGATATGGGTCAACACCATCACCTCAGCCAAAACTCCTCTCCCAGCACCCACTACAAAAACAGGGAAACAGTAATACCAACAAAACTCAGGTTGCACAGCTACACACAGCTAACGGAGTAGTAGCACAAGACCAGATGGAAGATGAGGACAGGAGATTACCAGATCATAGCTTTGCTATGTCCACCCCGATCCAAGAGAATGCCATCAACAGCAGCTTGATAAATGGGGAAAGTACTTCCAGAGAGTCATTGCAAAGTACGACTGTCTGTGAAGGACAGATGCTTAACAGCAGCCACAGGACTCCAAGCAGTGATACACTGCTCCCATCTGAAAATGAAACTCTAGAAACTCTAGAAATTAATACTAATGTGAAGGAAGAACCAACGGAGGAAATCAGTAAGCAAGATCAACATGTAGAAACAAAGGTAAAATGATAAAGTGTTTCATTCTTGCTGTGATATTACTCTGCATATTTTCTCTAGTTTTTATTAAAAAAAAAAAAACAACTTCCAAGAGCAGGTCAGAAAGTTGATAAACTTTTTGTTATTTTCCCTGTGGAAAAAAAATTTTCTTTTCCTTCCTTCTCTCCCCCCCCCTCCCCCTCCTTTCCTTTCACCTCCCCCTCCATCCCCTTCCCTTTTTTCCCAGTAGCTATCTGAGGTTTAAAATAAGTGAAACTGAAATATGTGTACAAGTTTAGCACTATGCTTCAGCTATGCCAGACTACAGGAACACATTTCAGTGGTGTATATAAAATAAAACTCCATGTGTAGTAAACTGCAGCGACAGGGCTCCAGGCAGAGCTGTTGTGTGAACCCTTTAACTCAGATGTAGTTGTCAGCTCAAGGTTGGAAAGGCAGTGGCAGTCTGGTAGCTATCAGATAGGTGCAAGGTTTAGACTATGCTAAATAGATGCCTTGTTAACAAGCAGGACTTCTATCATGATGAATATGAGCTTCCACGTAAGGAAGGTTTTAAATAATTAAGGGAAATAAGTGGGTGGAAGAAAACCTGTCTTGGGAAATTAATTGCTGAAAAAGTCTGCATATTTCCCCTTCTAGAAGTTTGCTTATGCAGTTTGCCTTCTTATATTGAAGCATTGGTGGCCAGTGAACATAATTAACAGTTCTGGTCCAGCTGTACCTATGTATCTTGGCAGGGGGGGCTGGGCTGGGCTGGACCTTCCTTGCCGTCATCTTCACTGAAGAGCCTAACTGCTAGCTGCTGATAAAGTTTGTCACTGGTTGTCAGGTGTATGCCTGCATCAGTTAACCACAGGCCTCTCCAAGCCCAAGTCTGGTTAGCTAGTGGTCACATACAGACATGCTTGAAGGTAAATTCTGTGTGTGGGAGAGGCGAGTCTCCAATTCTCATGTATTATAGGATAAAATATCCAAGGTAATGACAAGAACGTGCTGGGTTATGTGGGTTTTCTTGTTTGTTGTAGGGGTTGTTTTTTGCTAGTAATAAATGAACATTATGATTCCCATCTAAACGTAAGCCTGGTCATGGTCCAAGGCACGTTTAACCTGCCACACCTCTCATTATGTTTTTACCTCCTGTTCGGTATTGCCTGTTTCCCTTCTCTGTGCCAATAAAGTGCTGAATGATCCATGGGCAACAATGTTAAGCTTAAATCCAAGTCATGCAGTAAGGTGTTGGCAGCTTTTTCAGGAAAAAACCATCCTGTTCTAAAGTCCAGGAAGGAACTGGGCAAATGCTAACGGCAGCAACCTCATCAAAATCCATCTTTGAGCTGCTGAGACCGACACGTGTGATCTGTCCTGTATTGACCAAGAGTGAAATTGTGAGGTGTCATGTGACTGCTACTAGATGTATTGTTTTCTGGTGCTTGAAGGGAAAAAACTGAAACAAACCAAACCTATGCAGGATGACTCTTAAGTAAGCATCAGTGGAGAACTGAATTTGTAAAACTGCACTGGGTCACAGCAGCACTTCCTGAGGTACCAGCTCACTTGTGATTTAATGAGATTAAGAAGCATGTCTACCACTGATCTATGGGCCACAGTCTGCAAAATCAAACACTGATTTAGTTTGGATTAGTACAATTTATAGATTGAAATGAGCCCTCTGAAGGCCTGAAGTAGCTGCTTCCATGCTCTCTGGAACAAGGGGAGGGTAATGAGAAACAGGAAAGATCTGGTAGAGCTCTAAGCTGTTTCTGCCTCCAAGCAGGCATTGGGAAGAAGTAAGAGTGTTTAGACAGTCTGTGATTTTGTGAAGCACCCACTCAGTGAATAAAGAATCTTAGAACTGGGCTGCAGTCTGGATGAAGTTGTGCTGCACAGAGTAACAACACTCTTCTGCCCTTTTGAATTAAGCAAGCGTAAGTACGGTTGAGTAAAAGCAATGGGAGCAGATGTGCATGTGTCACAGACAAACTTTGCATTCTGCATCTGAGATATATATATTTTGATACTGTGAAGTATCTTCTTTCTCTCTTGCACATTTCCTAATTCAGGGAAGAGAAAATGTAGTGCTATCTCTTTTAAATGTATACATGTACAGTAGAAGTCTAAGAAACTAAGTCTGCTGCTGGAAAGGCTGAATTAAATTGGGGAATGGTGCAAAACCAAAGCAGAAATTACTTTTTAGATTTGGAAAAGAAATCTTATTTTGAAATAATGTTGCTCTTAAAGTTATTTCTTTTCCTCTTACCGCTGTAAATCTGACTAAAGTCAGATTATTGCAGGTTCTGGAAAAGTTGAGACAAAACTTAAAAATTTGGCAGTATTCTGAAACATTTTCCCAAGTGACCAGTGTATTCTTTTTCTCCTCTTATTTACTGTATTAGTTGGAAAGTAATAAATATCACAAATATTACAACAAAAAAAATCAAAACAAATATCACAAGCAAAAAGACAATTAAAAGTGAAAAGTTTCCTGCCTTGCAGCAGAAGCACCTTCTGTTACAAAAATTTGGTTTGCCTGAAATGCGGAGGCTGAATAGTACAAGAACATCCCAATCGATTAATTTCCTGAATAACATCTTGTGAGAAATCTGCTGCTAGATCTAACTGAAGGCAAGAAGACAAATCCTTCAGTATTGTGAGACTGGTAGGAAACAGGGATATAGACTACACAGATGGAGAAGAATCCATTGCTCATCTTTAGTAAAGCCCTTACTTGAGGTCTCCTTTTAATGTCAGTGTTGGGAGCTCTGGTATTTCAGATGCAAAACCTGGTGGAGATTTTATAGTTATAAATGTAAGGTGAGGTTTTGAGTTAAATAGGGTGAAACTTTTTTGCAAAGTTAACTTTCTGCCAAGAAATGTTTTACTGTTGCAATGCTTTAGAGGTCCTATCAGCTTCTTCCTGCTTCTACAGTTTGGTCAACTTTAGCAGCAGTCAGTCGTGAACAATGATTTACTAGGATGGCTGCAAATTAAGTCCCTGCAAGCAGAAAATAAATAGAGATAGATAGATAGACAGACAGACAGACACATAATATACACACACATATGTGTACATCAGCTACATCACTGCCTCTGTGCAGTTGATGAGTCTTTCCACTGAATGTGCCTTGCTGTGTAGCGTGGCATTGCCAGGACCCAAGCGTCCACCCATGCATCTGGTCCCAATTCATCACACGTGCTCAGGACAAGTGGCTGCCACTTCCATTAAGAAAAGATCCACAGGAGATGGATGCCACTACTATCAAAACAGCCTGTAACCTGTTGTTACCAACAGGAAGGAAGCTGGAGTGACCTTGTGGATACTAGATGCTCTTATTTAGATAGGATAATAGATAAGACACGGAAATGGGTGAATGAGTAGGGAGACAGATGGAGCTAGTAATAAAAAACACAGCTGGGAGTTCGTGTAGCTTGTGGGCAAATATTGAGATGGTGAGGTGGGAGGAAGAAGATTTCACTGGAAGAAAAGTAACAATACAGGTTTGTATTATTTTTGCACTGATCTAACCTTGTAGGTGGGTGTTCTTAAGAACATGCCACTGTGATTAAAAGATAGCTTGTTCACAGTGTGTATGTCTTCCCATACAGAAGATTCTTGTGGTGGGTAGTGCAATTGATGCAGAAAGGAGACTGAGGTTCAGGAATTAAGAACATATGTAATGTTGATATTGAGGAGATAGGAAAGCTGGGGTCAGAGTAGGGTGGGAGAATAAGAGGGATTTGCCCTGATTTAGGAGTGAGGACTAAATGCTTTTTCTAAATTACTTGTTTTCTGTGTTATTTTCAAGTCTATTATGTATGATTTTCACTTTCTTAATTAGTTCAAGTAATCTTCTGAAAACTGTGGATTGGTTCTGCAACAGTGCTTCAGGGAGAAAGTGAGGCTTGGGGAAAAGAAAAATAAAAATAAGTAAAATAAAAAAATAAAATAACCAAGGACCCAATAGCCTCCACGGGTTTGTGCCTCAAGTCCACATCTCAGATCCTTTGTAAATGGCTGCACTAAACGACGTTGCTGTAGCTGTACCAGCTAATCCTCCAGCTCCCTGCTATGTCTCTTGACAGCACTTAAAATGCTGTTCTGTAGGTTACTGTGGTTGCTATGCTGATTTAAACAGATTGAATGAACAGCTTTGAAGTCACTGTTGAAAGCCAGTATTTAGGGAGGAGGCTTGCCATGTAGCACTGTGACTGTTAACACTGCAGATTAGAATTGAAATGTGTTCAAATTTGGAATACTTATTGAATGCTGCAAAGGGGAAAAAAGCCACTGAAGTCCTCTAAAAATGAAAAGGCTGTGTTTTAATGTTCAGTATTCTACAAATCATCTTTATAAATGTACTTGCAAACATTTATCATACTCTTGTGGAAAGCAGTGAGCAGTTTGAAATCAGAAAACTCTTTCAAGTTCTCCTCTTTATTTTTTTTTTTATGAAGACTTTCTACAGTTTGTCTAGAAAAATACACGTTTCCATAAAGCATTATGATATGACTGCCATTTACTTAGGGGAGACTCAGATGTCATTAGATGTGAACATTCTTCAGTTCTAGCGCTAGATCTGGAAGAAAAATTTTGTAATGCAAGTGTCATTTTGTTGAAGCTGACACTGGTGAGCTTGAGGCATTTCCCTCATGTTTTAATATTGTAGAAGGCTGTGCTTTCATTGTTTGTTTTGAAGTAGATTCTAACAGCAACTCATAATTTTATATCCTAACATATTTAGTTAAATATTGAAATTTGAATGAATGTTTTAAGTTTCCATTCAGCAGGAGAATCAAAAATATGTTTTGTGGAATGAAAGATTATGAAGTGAAGCCTGCCTTTAAGATGCATAAGTGACTTCCATAAAGACTCAGTGAAGGAGCCTTCTAAATGCAGTCAACAATTAATCAGCAACGATGAACATACAACATTTTTGTATCGTATTTTTCAATAATTCCATCATGCAAAGAACATGCAGTCCAAATAACTTCTGAAACAGGGGCGGGGGCGAACACCGACTAATCCCATCTGTTCCCTCTTACTCTGCAAATCAGTTCTTCCAGCTCTGAAAGGTCAGTGGTACTCAATTACCAGGATGTGAGCTGGTCTGTTAAGTAGGGAGTTGGTGCTGTTGGCAAAGATCCCTCAACAAACTGGGAAATACTGAATGTTTTAGGCTTTGAGTTTTGCTCTGCAGTTGGACTGATTTTTATCCTCCTCTGACTTCTGTATTTGTCGATTAAACCACTGGAAAGTTTGAATTTCTCAAAATGGGGTGTCTGTTCCTAAATGTGAAGCTTGGGTTTCAGTTGCTTTTTGAACCGTAAGGTTATCAGATATCTTTCCAACTTTTTTTTTTTTTTTTAGTATTAAATTAGGTTTCCTCCAGTATCCTAAGAGCTCTTCTTGTTTTCCTTCAGGAAACAGATGAACAGAAACGCCACAAAATTGCCAGTGAACTTCTACAAACAGAAAAAGCCTACGTTAGCCGACTTGATCTCCTAGATAGGGTACCTTTTTATTTAATTTCTTTTTATTGTCTTGCCTTGAATTCACTTGAATGGCTATGCATGTCTATAAATTGCATGAGAGGTAGTATGCTTTTCACATTTTGCTGACTTTTCCAGTCAGTTATTTGCTCTTGCCCCATAACCTTGCTCATGTTTCTGTTTTTAGAACACTGCATGTTTAAAAGTATTAGAATTTTGCAGATATTAATGCAATATGTTCTGTGTATATAGATGTCACCATAAACAACAGTAGTACATACTGGTAGCCTTTCCAACAAAGAGGATGGATAACCATTTCCTGGCCTCTGGTGAAACAAAGAAGCATATCATTTTATAGTACTGAAATCATCCACTAGCAATTTAATAAAACTTTCCAATTTGAGCCACTTAATCAGAATTTTTCTCCAGTGTCAAAGAACCTAGGAAGATGCCCGTTCTAAACTGAAAATCCCCTATTTTCCCACTGTACATTTAGACTAAATCCTATTGAACTGAACAGGAATTACTCTTCCTGCAAGGAAAGGTTTGAATTCCTGTGCTCTGTGGAATCAAACTGGTATTTCTTAACTGTGAAAGTCTGTAGTTCTCAAGTATTTTCCTTTTTTAGTAATTTTTTACTTTTCTCACATAATACCTGGATACCTCACATAATTTACCTGGATACCTATAGCTTTGCATTGCCTTACTCCATGATATTTTTCTCAGACATCACTGTTTAAATTTCTCAGGTCTAATGAATAAGTTTGTAAATCAGTTGATGAAAAGTAAAAAAATCTCATCTGATACAATAATTGTTCAGGCTGCTTGGGGATCTAAGTAATTGTCCTCATGAAAGTGGATTTACCTAGCAGACCTACATTGGGATGGATATGTGGTGTATTTTAAGAGACAAAGTATTGCAAAAAAAAGAGCTTTGATTTGGAGAAATCTAAAAATAACAAAGGAAAATCTTCATTCATAGGTTTTTCTGATAGGTAATGTAAAATTATTTTCCTTGATGCGATCGTAAGTGCGTTATTCCTATGCCTATTTGACAAATATTAACTGGACAGAGCTCTGAAAAATGAGATTCAAGCACAGCTTCAAAGTTACTTCTTAAAATTAGCTAACCGTCCTCTCAGAGATGCAGTGAAGTGAGCATGTTTTAAAGTATATGTGATACTGTATGGCTTTTTTCCTTCGAAGACACTTTTGCTGTCTCAGTTGGGTTCTTGTCTTCAGACTCTTTTATTCATTCCCAAGCCCTTAACCAAATTGCTGAAGCCCATTCGAGGGAGGTGCAGTCTGTTCAAGTGTGGTAGAGGGAGATAGAGGAGCCATAGATCCTCATAAATACTGGTTTATGTGAAGTGCACAGTAACAGCTGCACGTGTCTCTAGCCATTCTGTACCTGCATCTAGTCAGGTAGAGCCCACTGATGGGGAAAGAATACATACATACATATATATATATATATATATATATATATATATAAAAATTTTTTAAG
>WUAM01000359.1:33941993-33962170 GCA_024336885.1 Actenoides hombroni
ATGATTAAGGGAGTGGAGCATCTCCCTTATGATGAAAGGCTGAGGGAGCTGGGTCTCTTTAGCTTGGAGAAGAGGAGATTTGAGGGGTGACCTCATTAATGTTTATAAATACGTAAGGGGTGAGTGTCAGGAGGATAGAGCCAGGCTCTTCTCTGTTATGTCCAATGATAGGGCAAGGGGCAATGGGTGTAAGTTGGAGCATAAGAGGTTCCACAGAAACATAAGGAAAAACTTTTTCACTGTAAGGGTCATGGAGCTCTGGAACAGGCTGCCCAGAGGGGTTGTGGAGTTTTCTTCTCTGGAGACATTTAAAATCCACCTGGATGCATTCCTGTGTGGCCTGCTCTAGGTGGCCCTGCTCTGGCAGGGCGATTGGACTAAATGATCTTTCGAGGTCCCTTTCAACCCTTAACATTCTGTGATTCAGTGATCTGTACTTACTGGTAAGTCATCTGTATAGGACATAATTCATAAAAGAGACATTTCTGCAGTTTGGTTTATGATATTAAAACACATTTTCCTTTTTGTTTAATTGTAAGCTCTTCTTGCCACTGTAGACAAGTTTAATAATAGCAACAACAAAAAAGCATTAATGAAATTGCTTTTGTTGGGAAGGGAAGTAGATTTGAGAGATACACAAGAGAAATGTGCATTAGTACATGAACTTAGTAGGGCATGAAATGAGAGGAGAAAAAACACCAACACCTAGATTTTGCATTGTCCCTGTTTCCTGTTCTCAAAAACAAATTAAAAAAAAAAAAGCCTTAACAATGCAAATACTATTACTACTTTTAAATGCATTTACTTTTATCTTTCAACTCTGAATTCTGTGCTTAGTGGTTGCAAACATGTAAAGCCTAAAGTCGTGCTTTTGTTTTCTGTAGTCTTTTGGGTTGTTTTTTTGTTTGCTTGTTTGAAGTTGGACTGTTAATAATTAGTATTGTTTAAATTCCTGAGAATTACTTCAGAAGCTTGGTTTTTTTGTGAGAAGTTGTTGACAGTGAGATAATGTTTCCTGAACTAGTTTTGAACTAACGTGTCAAATATTTCTTTTAGTTCTGAACAAGATAAGGAAGAATGGATAAAGGTAAATTCCTCTACATTCTTTATTTCCTAAACACTTTTTCACTGAAGCAATCCAAAAAGTAAAATTCATGTCTTCTGGCTGTAGCTTCCCTCTGCTAATCAATAATTGGTCAGAATGCAGAGTCTGTTTTAAATTCAGTATGATCAAGGAATTTCTCCACTTTTTCCTTAGGCGCTTCAGAATACTATAGAAGCTTTTCAGCAGAGGAATGAAACTTTCAGAAATGCTATTGCTAAAGAGTATGAAGACATGCCTGTTGAGGTTTCTGTAAGTTGCTGTTACTCCTTTGTAACCTTCCTAGTACCCATTTTGTTCTTCAATAATGAAAAAGTTTGGCAGAAACTTTTGCTTTCAAGCTCTTTGTTCCTATAGCAGAGGAATCACAAAGTAGTCATCTTGTTGGTAATTGTTTTTCTTCGTAATGCCAAATCTTATAAACAAGCCCCTTTTTTTCTTGAAGTGCATAACAGAGCACCCTTTTAGTGATGCATAACAGTTTTTGACTGGGTTCTTTGTTTTTTCTTGTATAGATTTCAAAATGTATCTTGAGCTGAGATTTTTCATTTCCTATCTAGAGGAAGTGAATAATTATTTTCTCTATTTAAAGTACTGTGCCTCCTTTTATACTGGCTGTTTTTTATTTGCCCATCCTCCTCCTTCACTCCTTCAGAATGCTGAGCTTGGGAAGAGAGCACCGAGGTGGATACGAGACAATGAAGTAACCATGTGCATGAAATGCAAGGAGCCCTTTAATGCACTGACAAGGAGAAGGCACCACTGCCGAGCGTGTGGACATGTAAGTGCAAAACCCTGGCTGCTGTAGCTGGTGAGCAGCCTTGGGAATGGGTCTAAGTTCTTGACTTCTGGTGGCTGCTTGTTATGCTGGAGAGTTTGTTGCTGTGCTGGTGACTGAAAGGAGAAGCTATGTATAGCATAGCACAAAGGATCCTCTGTCTGCTTTAATTGGCATGGTAAATTTGGAAGTACTTTGGAGCAGTGGAAGACGCATGTTTGTGTAAAATGTCCCAAGCTGCTGGACATCCTATACTGTTACTTCTAAGTGGCTTCCACTTATCTTGACCGTTTCAAGCCGATATTAAACTGGCTCAAGCCAGCGTTATCCCTGGCAGCACTGCCTGCTTCCTTTTCCCATTCTGCTACCTCCTCTCTCCTCGTTGCAAGAAGATCATGAAGCCCTGCAGGTTTGGAGCTGGTCCCAGCTGGGTTCAGTATGTAACTGCATGAACATGCATGAAGTATCAGGGAAGGAGAAAAGGTTAGGGTGGGGAGAGACCATTACTGCTGCTTTCCATGTCTGGTGCTATGATAGCATATGCCACTTTAAATTGACTGAGCTCGTGTTATGACTTGCGAGTTTTCAGCAACTCAATAAAGGTGAGCAAACATGCTGGCCTTTCTTTTATTGCTGGCCTTTCTTTTATTGCTGTCCAGCAGCTCTGCCTCTCTCCAGCAGATGGTAGTGCAAGCCCAGGTTTCGTTTTTGTCTTGTGGGTTATTGTGTATGATTTCTTTGTTATGTATTTATGTGGTATGAAGGCTTACTGCATTCACAGCACTACATTTGTGCTTTGCAAGACACTAGAGACTTCTCCAGAATCTCTGAACTATTGATTGTACAGTTGTCTTCAGGGCTTTTTTTTTATTTTATTTTATTTTTTTCTGGAACATTCTGTTTTAAAACTTCTCTGTTAATCTTAAAACCACACCTTTAGTTTAGATTCCTGACTAGCTCCCTCTATTGTAGTTCTGTCACATCTCCTTGCACTTTAATTTTTACATATTTTTTTCATGGGAATTAATTTGGGTCAGTGATGTCTTTTTCCAGCAATCACTAACTGGGAATACTTAACTAATATTCTCTAGAGATGCTAGTTGAAGGTAGTGATCTAGGTTAGCGTTGCAGAGCCCTGATCCACAATAAAATTTTGTTCTGGTGTTTGAGTGGTTCAAGTCCACTTGTCTACCTTTCATTTGTGGAATAACCACATTCATATTTATTTTTTTTTTATGCAGGGCATCTTTTTCATCTGAAAGAACATTTCTGTGGAAAAAACATTCTCAATGAAAGAACTTCTCTCTGATTTCTCTCATTTCTGTTACATTTATATCTATATATACACATAGTGAAAAGAAAAAACAGTGTGATATTTTCTTATTTATGCTGTGTAATTATGAACAGATTCTAAAACTTGTAAATTTAATGTTTATTAGCAGGTAAAAAAAGTAGCCATTTCTGTTTTTATGAATTTTATTTTTTTTTTAGCATTAGAAGTACATCTCAGCTCTATATTTCTGAGGTTATGTAGAAAACAAAATGGTAAATGTACCTTTTCTGGTTGGCATCTAAAGAAACTGGAGGATTTTCTTCCTGCGGCATCACTTGTGCTATACTCTGATTCTATACCCAATTTTAATGTACAGATATAATTGAAAGGCTAATGTAATTTTATGCAAAGTAAAATGTTCCACCAAGTAAATAGTAAAAAGCACTTCTAGTTAAGTAGCAGTGGCACAAATTTGGAAAATTGTTATTTTCAATGAAGTTATGATTGACATGTCATAAAGGCATTATCTTTCTTGTTCTGTGTAATTAAACAATGTATTGCTAAGTAAATAAAATAATACTAATTTTTAATGAAATTCTGACTTCATAAAGTTTATAAATGCTTAAATTTTCTATGTATGTTATCTTTTTGTTTTTAAGGTGGTTTGCTGGAAATGTTCTGATTACAAGGCACATCTCGAATATGATGGCAATAAATTGAACAAAGTTTGTAAGGACTGCTATCATGTTATAATTGGTTGTACAGATAGTGAAGAGAAGAAGAAGAAAGGCATCTTGGAGGTATGTAATTTAAAATTACTATATGTTCATAGTTGCAAACAGTTTCTGCTCAGCAGTAGGTGAAAAAAGGTAACATTCTTGCAGGGCTATTTTTCTGTTTGAGAAATAAAAATTATATGGACCAAATTCATCTCATCCAATAGATTTTTTGGGGTTTCACCATTCATCTTTCATAGTACTACTTTGTTTCTTTAAAGAGGGAATTATGAACCTTAGAGCTTCTTTGCTTCTTTCCAGTTACATCAGCTAATGTGATAAAACATTACCTTTCCTTATAAACCTTCAGTTTTCTTCTGCATTTAGGCTGTTGTAGCAACAAAACCCACTGCTACTACAGTGAGTCTTGAAAACATACCCAAACTGGAAGAACTGGGGGTGGAGGAAAGTTTTGCTCTTCAGAGTCTGAGATACTGTTTTGATCAGTGCATGCAATGTACCTTTAAGTCACCGTGTTGCTCTCAGCTTTTGACATCTAGAAATTCAAGGAGTCAAACAGTTAAGAGTCATGTTTCTCTTGGGATCGGGGGAGAAATAGGCATCTTACAATTGCCACTAACCTTCACATTTCGTAAATCTCCCTTTAATAGGCTCTTTTAAAATGCTTGACATACATTAGAGAAATATAATCCTAACTTTGTCAAGACATCTATTTATCTTGGGATGTAGCAGAGAAGAACTGACCCTTGAGCTAAATACCAACAGAAAAAGAAAACAAAAATAAGATATAGATGGTAATTCCATATATGGTTCTTAATCCATGTTGGCTTGACTACACTCACTTAAATAAGAGCAAGGAGCACTAAACTCCACCAGCTTACCTTACAGTCAAGAGGCTGCTGTTTTGTGGCATGGTGGCTCTTCTAAGGTATCTGAAGGAGATACAGCGTCTCTTAGAAATGTCTGTCTACATGCTGGGTCCCGTCAAAATGGAGTGGTTGGTATCATGTTACAGCATCCAGACAGCATCACTGCTGGGAGAGGGAAAAAAAAACCGATGCAAGAAATTTTTAACACATAATCATTGTGTGTTCTTTCTGATCTCCTCAGGATGACTGTTTAACCTGAGTAGCATGTCGCCCTGTCTTCAGATATTAAGCAATTCGCCTAACCTTTTCTCTAGGATTAGTGTTTGCGTTCTTATGTTGTTCTTAGAAGTGTATTTTGATGGGATCCTGTCATAATATTTTGACTGCCAAAATGGTGTGGCTGTCATTTTTGGATAGTTAGTAGCACTTCAGTGCCTCATATAATGTTATTTTAGAAATTAGACATTGTTGCAGATGCTGATAGAGAGAAAGTCTAGCTGTGGTGGCAAAATGAAATTTTAGAGTGATCTAGCAATGTATAATCCAAAATTACTGATGAGAGAAGGAACAGATTACGCATGTTAAGGGAGTACATGTGATGATTGTATGTATGTAATATATAAATATTCTTCATAAATCTGGTCCTTCATGATCTGCTTGGGTATTTGCACCAGGTCTTTTGCAGATGCTACCCAAGATTTGATATGAATGGTGATGGATTTCTGCTTTTCTGTTCTGTACGTTTTTAGTCTTTTAATTAAGGAAAGTTTATTTTCCTTCTTATGATTTATACTGTCTCCTAGATCGAATCTGCCGAAGTCTCTGGAAATAGTGTCATATGTAGCTTTCTTCAGTACATGGAAAAATCAAAGCCCTGGCAGAAAGCATGGTGTGTGATACCTAAACAGGAAGCTCTTGTGCTGTACATGTATGGTGCTCCACAGGTATGTACAGAGAAAACGGGAAAGATTTTAGTAATTATTGTCACTGACATCTGAGTAAGTCCAACAGCTTGGGAATGGAGGAAAGACCCAAGTGTTTTCACCAAGTCGTATAGTAAACAAGAAGTAGCAGACAGATTAGTTGGCTGTTCTTAATCAAGACCTTCTCCTTCTTAGGATGTTAAAGCTCTGGCTACAATTCCACTTCTCGGCTACACAGTAGATGACACTCCAAAAAGTGCTGACCTCCCACACAGCTTCAAACTGACCCAGTCTAAGTCTGTGCACAGCTTTGCTGCGGACAATGAGGAACTAAAACAGAAATGGCTAAAAGTTATCCATTTAGCTGTCAAAGGTGAGACACCAGAATGCCAGAATGAACTGCAAGGGAATTTAGAAGAGCAACCTGAATCTTCTAAAACATCCGAATGCTGAAGCTCAAGAATGCGTGGCATTTTTAAAAGATTTCAATTGAATTGGTGGTTAACCTTTCTTCACTTCCTTCACTCAATCAAGGAGGAAAAAACCAAACTTCTTACTACCGTACACATCTTAGCACTTTATGTTTGGGAAAAAAATCTGGTCTTTTTAGGGATCTTTTTTCTTATATTTATGTTCTGTCAATAAAATTTATGTACAGGTCCATTTTAGAGACTTTTGTAAAAATGTGAATGCTATTAAAAATACTAACTTTACTGTACTATTTGGTTTTTGTGCTGCAGATTTGTTTTGAAAATCCAGTTGCTCTTTGGTTAATGTTTGCTACTGTCATTAAGAATGCAAATATTGAAGCTTCCTACTTATATGTTAGGACTTGCAACAGGATAAAAGAGATACCTCCACATTGCCAAATAGATCTGTAGTTAAATATGCAGGGACAGTTTGGTTTAATGTATGTAGTTTATAGATTGAATCCCACAGATCTGTACATATGTTGTATTCACTTATCTCTTTTTAATTAATGCAAATTGCTTCCACAGGTATATTGGCTTTTAAAGTTTCAATTTATCGAGGAAACAATCTAATGATTTTCAATCTGGAAATGAACACCTAAAATATGAGAAAACAATATATAATATATGTACAGTATTAAAAATGTACAATACTTGATTTTTTGCTTTGATTTCATGATACTGGGATCCTATTAGTGAATAATTTATTTTAAAAGCATGTTTTCTATTTGAAATTAAACACAGTCCTAAATGAACAAATACTGTTCAGTGATTTGTTTTAATAGCTGACATTTAATGATCTTGATATTTTTATGCATTAAAAAAGTAGCAGTAATGTAAGTGGCATGCAATGCACAAATAAGTTCCAGTTGTGTTTAAAAGGGTAGTCGCTTTTCTTCAGTGTCCTGTCACTGTTACCTTTTAAGAGTGCAGTAGTTCATTACTAAAATTCAGTATGTGGTCTGGAAAAGCAACAGATTCTAGTAACCTTCTAGGAACGTGTGTTTTTGCTATTATGGTCTTCGGAACAAAAGACCATTTTGAACTTCAATCTTTTAATTTTTGCAGAAGATTAGATACTGTAATACTTATGACAACAATCTTCAAGGATTATTGTTGTAAAGTGGAGCCTTCTTTATATGAATCTAGTATGAGGTCTGAGCCTGCAAATTTCAAGTTGCATTAACTGACATTGTTTCTGTTCCGCTTACCGGAATAAGGACCTGTTGGCTTTACATTCTCCTATGAACCTCCATTTGTATTAAGGTTTTTATATAGAGAGGCAAATGACCTCCCTAAATTTTTTTTCTGTAATGTCCTTGTATAAAATAAGAAAAATTCAGAGATAGCAATTGACTATCAAGTAAACAATTAAAATCATTGCTATCTTTCCTTTTCTGACCCCTCAGAGGAAGGAAAATATGTAATTTCTACAGTCAGCTTGTCATAGGAACATTCAGGAGTCTTACTTCTCAATACAATCTGTCTTTCAAATAACGTCAATCTGAAAAGCTCAGGTTCAAGTCCAGTTTTGCTGGGCAGATTTAAATTGTTGCTTTTTTAATAAAGAGATTTCCAGACAAAGTATTCACTGAACTTCCACTTTACTCTTTCTGTGACACTATAGGAAAAATAAAACCTCATCTGACATTTAACAAGGGATAGCTAAAGGAACCTCTTTTTTTAATGTCAAGCATACATGAGTACGTGGTGTCTTTCATTCTTTGGTAAGAAGAATGTCATGCAACTTCATGTTAGTGGGCTGGATTTTGCTCTCACCTGCATGAATCCAAAATCTGCCATGGCCTTTAGACTTCAAAGCTTTAAACTAATGTTAGTAATTATCAGGACATGGCGTTATAGAGTGCTAACTCTACAGCTGACTTTGGGCATGTCAGTTCCAAATTATTCCTTGGGTGCTCCATGTGTCCAGATTATTCTGTATGTAACCCTAGTATTACTTTTATCTGATATACAAGCTCTTCTGTAATTCTATAAGAGATTTTAAGTTACTTCTACTGTCAGCTGTATTTATTTATGGGCAGCTCAAGCCTGTTTTGATCCACATTGGTGAGTGCCATCAAATCTTCGCCTGGGTCTCCTATACATCCTGTGTATACCTTGGCGAGGGATGGGGAAACATTCAGGTAAGCAAAAAGAACTCTGTATGGCTAATATTCTTTCATGGTGATGTCCTGAAAGTCCCTATCTCCTAAAAAGAGTCTCACATGCAATTGGGGGATCTGGAGGATTGTCTTACTGTATCCTAACAAATAAAAATATTGTTTCCCATGTTAAAGTTGTTGAGTGTAAGGGGAGAAGTTGCCTTAAAGGAGTCCCCAGATAAGACAAAAAATTCCAACAATAATATGATGGTATGATCGTAGTCATGTAGTACATTCTATTTTCTAAGCTCCTTTAAACTTAATTCTGAGCCAGGTAGGAAGACCTTTTCCACCTAAATTATGAGGGAAATGATTAGAAGCAGCAATTTCTGGGCTGCCTTATTGTTATAGTGGTTTTGAGTATCTGAGGCTGCTTGAATGGTTTCAGCATCTCCCAGATGAAGCTCTGCGTAAACAATTTGAAATTAGGTTAGTATTGGGATTTATTTATTTATTTGGATGTTAGCCTCATGTTTTCTCTCACCCATTGAAGTTTCTATATCACGGGTATTTTATTTACCCTAGTGAGATCTCTTTCATGTTCTCATAATCAATTGTTTGGACAGAATCATTCTCTTCTGAGTCAGAATGTCTTGGCACTCAAATGTATGGTTCTCTGTGTATTTTGTAGGAAAAGTATGTGCCATCAATATTAAAGGAGATCAGAAGATCTAGAAGTTTCTTCTAGATTTAACCACCCTGTTTTACTTCATTCTCCACAGACAAGCCCTCCTACAGCATCCAATACTTTCAATTGTAAATTATGACTGCAGAGGAACAAATTGAAAGTACTGAGTGCTGCGGCTTAAGTATCATGACCAAAGCAGTCAAATTAAAACCATCATTCTGAAAAGGTAGAGGCTGTTCCCACTTCAGCTGTTAAATTCTTAAAAAAAAAATAAAAAAAAATAAAGGCATTACATTTATTAGCATAAAGCTGTGTGCGTAAGGATCAACTCTAACTGGGCGCTCATTCATAATACATGAATGTATGCGGATGGCTCTGCTGAATTATTTAAGCTTTGTGATTCTTCTGTTCAAGAAATGGTTGTTTCTCACTTTAAAAGTGATCGGTCTTCTGTACGATTTAAAGCAGATCAAGAGTTATTTTGTGCATTTCTATCCATGTTCAACCAGAATAATGGCTCAATTTTATCATTAATATGTTTGGAACATACTCGTGTATTTTTCAAAATGACAGTATTTTTCCCCTACCGTGGAAAAATAGTGTATTGTGACATCTGCACTATTCTTCCAGATCCTCTAAAAACTGATTTCTGGTATCAGTTACTCCAGCTTGGTTGAAAAGCTGCTGTAAAATCTACAGCATCTAGTATTTTCAAATCCCTTTACACTGATAACTTTGTTTATTCCAAAGTGTATTTTAATTTTTATGTGCAAAATAGTTGTTGAGAATACAAAACATTCTCTTCTATTTAGAATAGAATATTTAACTACTTTAAATGTGTGTAATATATAGTGGCACCTTTTTATGCAAAACTATCTCAAAGTGCTTTATAAATCTCCATGAAGATTCTAAATCCTTTTCATAGAAAAGAGGATTTTTATTCTTCGTATTTTTAAATTATGGATGAAGCCAAGACACTGATTAAATGTAGAATAAATACACTACCACCTGAGTAAATTTTAGATGAGGTTATAGAAGTATGCGCTAACAAGTTCCAAGGGGCAGCAGGAGGGAAAAAAATAATATATATTTATGTATATACAAAAATAGGTGGGAAAGATGTGGAAACACTTGACAGGTTCTTTAGGTTTTGTTGTTTTGATGGTTTGTTTGTTTGTTTTCAAACCTACATAAACACATGGCTAGTATAAAAGCTTTTCATTCAAAGACAAGATTAAATAAAATGAACAGAGTAGTGATTCCTTCTACAGAAGGAAAGCCTTTCAGGAAAGAAATAATCATTCCCTGTAGAAACAATTCTAAGCAATAAAAAAGGAGCTTTCTCTGTAAATCTAGTTAGAGATCTTCAGCTGCTGTAAACTAGCATAAACTTCCTGAAGCTATTATACGTTCACTGATTTACATTCATGTAGAATCTGCCTTACAGATTTTTAATAAATTTATATAATTATATAGATTATATAATGATAAAGACAGTTGTGGAAAACCAAGATTTCACCAGTTGGAGAGCTGCTGACACTGTGTCTTATCTGGAATCACAGTGCTCAGTTGAACTTCGGGTGGGTTTCAGCTGGAGATAATACATGCAGGGATGAATGTATACAGCTGGAAATATACATCTAAAAATAAATGACTGAGGAAGATAAATTATTTTGTAGTGGAATTGACTATCTTTAAGATAAATCCATTGGGGAAATGGGAATCGTTCTTAGTCTGTGGTGTACTGTCACTTGAAATCTGAAATTAAATACATGGCATTATGTCTTTTTCTCCAGTCTGTGGCTCTGTTGGTATAAGGAATTTGCCTAGCTGGTTCTGACCCATGGGACTGTAGTGGAGTATGTTCCTTGGAGAGAAGTTTTAATCTGTTAGCCAGATTGTTTCCGAAATCCTTTTCCTTCATGAGAACATAACATTAGCTTAATGTTTGTATATGAGTGTAAATATACACATGTGTGTAAATATACACGTGTGTATATGTATATATGTGTATTTATATATTTGAGACTATTATTGAGATGACCTGTTTTCAAGAAGCATTTTACAATCAAAAAATACACTGTGCTGCATTCAAAATAGAAAGTATATTGACTGTGTTGAGTATGTTTTTCAGAAGAAAAAAAAATAATTATGTCTGCTTTTGTGGCATGTTTACTACTTCAGCCTAATTTAAAAGGAAAAAAAACCAACAAACAAAACACAAAAAACCAAGCCACAACAAGAAAACAACAAATGCACTAAATTCAGTAAGGCATTCAGTCTGGTTCTTTTAAAACCTTGTGAATAAATTTCTTCCTAGATTCAACTATGGCATTTTGCTTTCATCCCTTCCTCTTTCTAGCACAAATGAACGTAGAATGTGTTTTTTTCCCCCTACTAAAATCTTCAAACAGATTTCTTTGAATAAAACATGTTTTCAGCCACTGCATAACACCAACCTACTTCAGTTTATAGTTCATCCTTGTAGATTCATTACTTATTGATACTGAAAACATTCAGAAAAGGGGGAACTATGTCAAAGCATTTTTGCACGCATGTACCCTATTATTTTTAAGAAGAAGAAAAATTTGTTGCAGATAGGAAACTGTGTGCAATAGAATCATTGTTGTTTGGTGGTTGTTTTTTTGTGGGGTTTTTGTGGGGGGTTTTTTGGGTGGGGGAGGTGTTTGGTTGGTTGGTTGGTTTTTCTATTAGCATGGTTTCTATTCTGGAGCCCTCAAGGAGTGGGATCCAGTTGGGAGCTGGATCAGCTGTAATGTTTGACATCAGACTTATGGACTATACATGTTAATTCCCCTTCATTCTGGAACTATTTCTGATTTTAATTGTGAAAATACTGTTTTAAAAAAAACCAACTATTTGGAAGAGGTGTAAATTTGTTCTGGTCTTGCAATAAAGTGAAGAATATTAAAAAGGTGAAATATAAATGCTGTTGTAAGTTGTGCAAATGTAAGTGGTCATTTCTATGGTCAAGAAATATATGAATGTAAAAAATTTTCAGATATTGTATATATTTTCTGTAACATATGTATATTTGGTCATAAGGTGGGTGGAGAATTGTAAAAATTAAGCACTTTAATTCCTGTTGAGTACTTAAAAAAGAAAAGAAATTTGTATCCTGTAAAATAAAAGCATCATTAAATAAGTATTGCTGGTTGACTTTTCTTTTTTGTCCACCTTCTGTTTACTTTGCTGATAAAATCTTTCAACTGTGCTTCCAATTGCAAGGGTAACTGTACAGATCTATCTGTTTTGGAATATTAGTATCTGATCTGCTGAGGTGCTGGCTACTCACAAATACTGGTAAGTCAGTAGAAGATATATTTTTAATATATAATGAGCTGTATATAATGCTATTACATCTTAGGTTGAGAAGATAAAATATGTGGTCTCTGCAGTCCTTCACAGTTTAGATCCCCATTTCTATCATGGTAATAATAATGTTCTCTCACGTGACCAGGACGTTATGAATTGTGTACAAGAATTTTGGTTCTTTTTTACTTCTCTTTGCAAACACAGTAAGCAAATTAGTATTTGATTACTATTTGCTTAATAAGTACTGATGAACCACAGAAAGTAATGCTTCCCAATCCATTTACATAACTTTTTCCACTAATATTTTCTTATTATTTTTTCCCCTGTGATCGACTCTGTTCCAAACCCGTTATTTTCCTCATTAAACACAATGCAATTACCCCAAACTGTGTTTTAAGAAGGAAAGACATTATAAAATTTGAACTACAGGAAATCTGTAATCACACCTCCTACTAAATTCATTTATATCATCATATTTAATAAGCACTGATGCTTCTACTTGGTAGCAAATTGCCCAGGAGCCCATCAAGTACAGGGTTGGTAAGTAAGTGGTAGGCGTTGTCTCCTCTGGCTCTCACTAACAGCCAGACTGATACTGCCTTGTTACCACAGAATTTGTTCTCAGTATCGTCTGAGCTTCCTGACATGAGAGAATGTCACGTCTGTCTTCGGTAAACACAATATTTGGAGCTTGTTTTGTTTAAAGAAATTGCTCTGGAGAGTCCTGTTGTGTCTGTGATGAACAAGTGCAGGGATCCTTATGACTGTGATCGTTTCGTCTTGAAGCTGCTCACCTTCTGCCTCCCTGGCCCTGTGCATCTGTAATGCAGACCTGATTCATGTGGCAAATCAGGATACACCCAGCTGTTTATTGGCTTGAGGTCTACCCCATGTCCGTGTTGATAGTTTACGTTTCTGTCTTTAAAAAGTAATGCTCTGGTGTCATAAGCAGAATGTGCTACCTGCTCTATCTCAAACTATTATATTTTTTTGTTACAGCATATTTTTCAAATTACTTTGCTTGATTTCAAGTCTTAAGTTAGGAAGAATCCATCACATACCCAGAAAGTTTTCCAGTTGTTGTCTACACTATATGTAGTTGGGTTTTTTCCTAGCCTCCCACACACACACACTCCCCCCAGTGATTCTTATAACTAGTCAGAATTTACATAGCCTCCAAGCATCAGGATCTTATCAAGAGACGTCATTAAGAATTACAGCACCAAATCTCAATATATCTTTGTTTGCTAAATAAAATTTCCTCTGTCACAACCAACTCCTTATGGAATAGAGCCTTAACTAAGAATCTAGGTTAAGAGTGGGCTGCAGATGGATTGCTAGATTCCAAAACTTCTTTATGTTAGTTCTACTGAATACCACCCTACTTAACTTGAAGATTCCAAAGGTTTCTGGATTTAATATTACAAATGCATAAACTAAAATAGACTATAGTTCAAGAAACAGAAATTGTCTTTGGAGCAGAACCCAGGATTACCTTCTCTTTCTTTGGCTTCTCATAGCCTCATTCTTTTCTGCCCCTTCCTACCCTTGTCTCAGAGCCCCAGGCAGTCACAACATTCTTGTGTGGAGAATACATGGAAATTAACTCTCTCTTGGGTCCACTGGACACTGAATTTGCATCTCTGACTTTGTGAGCTTGTGTTCAAAAGCAAGGCTGGATGTTTGCACTCTACTCTGAACATGTTTTAAAATAGTATGTCCAAGTCATTTTTTCCAAATTCTAAGCAAGAGTCCCTGCTTCAGGGAAATGGGCTTTGGACTCTACTTTGGATTTCTACTGAATAGAGTGAAATTTCAGTGTGAATTTAAATGAATGACCCTGTGATGGAAGAACGTAAGATTTCAACTGTAATTCTGTTTATACCTACTGCCTGGCTATGCAGAACTACCTGCTTTGCCTGTTCTGTCTTTCTTGCATGTTTCTTGCCTTCAAAGGAAAATCCTAATGTTCTAGCTCAAGGCTTTGGGACACAGCATTTTCAAAAGACCTACCTTACCAATGTCGTATTTTGAAATTCAATTTCAGACGAGCACTAAGCTGGTGTATTCAACTGAATGTTCTTCAGTGACTGAAGTGTATCTTGCCGTTCTGTCTCGTGTGACAAGACCTGCAATCCATACAGTCCAAGACAACTCTGTGATGCTAAGCAAAGCATGGTGGGTAAGATATTAAGTGTCCACTCCAGAACTGCAACCATGACCTGAACTAAAAAGTTTAAGATAGATACACTTGAAAGTATCCATTAGTCTTACACACAGGCTGTGATGTTGTAAATCACATATGCTCTCTTGTTATATTTCCAATTTAAACTTAAATTTCTGCCAATCATAACCTAAAAAGCAGCATGCACAAGAAAGCGTATATTGTAAAAATAAAAAATGCATCTCTTAGCATACTGTTTTATCTTAAAAAGACCACAGGGGATAGCCTTATTTAAAATACTAGATTCAGAAGTAGAAGATACAAGCTCAGTTCCTCCTGAATGCCAGCAAGTTTTGGGTGGGGTAAGCTTTGGTTGGAGTAAGGTTATTTTTCTTTTCCTCTACTTATATTACCTCAGCTGAATGTTAACTAAGAGTGCTTTTGTTTTCCAATAAAAAGTTACTTTTTCATTAGCAGATGGATGGTTATTGCCTTTATTGCCACAACCGTGGTCATTTAAACTAAAAAGTTTTCACCTTAAAATCAGACTGCAAACCACAGGAGGCAGGGAAATAATTCCCTAGTGCAACTGTTCCTATTGTGTATTTTTATTCCGAGAAGTCTGACCACCCCAGTTGTGAGGGGAGGGAGAACGTGGTACAGCAGTTCAGAACAATGCAGAGGTTACAAAGCTACTCCAGCCAAAGCTTTTATCTCTACTGGTCTTGTCAGAAATGCTGCTATCTTAAAAATGCCAAAGTGCTAGAGCTTTGTTACTAATTGATGAACTTTGACTGCTGTGTTTGCCCTGTGGCTCTTGCCCTCTGTGCCCTGCACCTTCCTTAACTTGAAACTTGCTTTCAGTTCTGCAAGCATGTTTTCTTGAGAAGCTGTGTGATACCCCAAATATTCAATGAATTTTGATAAATAACTTCCCTGTGGGCAGAGTGAGAAAATATATGGAATTTTCAGTTGTTTAGTTCATCACATTGTCCAGCAAAGCCACATCCCACAGGATTATTTTTTGTCAGATGCTGGGTCCCAGCATGGGTAACATGGGCATTCCTATCAGCATTGTGACCTTCTTACAGCCAGCTCTAAGTGTTTAGGGAGAGCTTGCTTTGCCAGTTATGCAGAATCCCTGGACTATGGCTTTTAAAGCTCTCTTTTATGTTTCTTCTGGACAAAAAAAAAAAGAGCAAGGTTTAGAGTCTGTCAGCTTGGGAAATCTGTGTAGAACATCCAAACAAAGGGTCATTCTGTCAAGGGATTTCAGGAATTTATTTATCTCAGCTTCTAATGGTGTTCACTGTGCAGATGTCTGGTATAAGTGCTATGACAACTGGTTATAGTTACATCTGCGATGAGGGTGCTCTGGAGAACACAGAAACAAGATGCAATATGGCTTTGCATAAAAATCAGGCTCTGGCAGACCCATTAATCACTCTGTTGCATGGTTCCAAAAGGTGACATTACCAAGGAATAATTTACAGAAGTATTTTGCTAATAGTGTTTGTGTAGTACAAACTAGTGTGACCGTACACAGCGCAACTGCCAAGTTACATACTTGAGATATTTCAGTATGGTAAGCAATTCTTTCTCTCTCTAGACAAACACAATGGCAAGGAAATATGCTTTACCAAGGTGCTAATTTGTGGTCTCCTTGTCTGGCATAAATGAATTAAATGGCAAATGACTTGTCCACTACTGTCAGTATGTCAATATAAAGACTTCAGCTGCCTGAGCAAAAATGGAAGAGGATGATGATGTAAAACTATAAAGAAATTCATATCATGGAGGAGAAAGACTGGAAATTTTGTTCTTCTGACTTCAAACATAAAACCAAGGAGGCTTGTAATGAAATTAGATGATGACAAATTTAAAACTGACACCAAATTGATTTTTTGAACTGTGCATAATTAGATCATGAAATTTACTGTCACGGGATGTCATTAGAGCCAAGAATTTCCCATGATGGGACAAAAAACCCAATTATAATGGCAAATAAAGCAATCTAGTTTCCAGCAACATAAAACAGAAGAAATATTGAACTGTCTACTTCAGATTTTACAGTAATATCAAAATTATTTAATACACATTTTTAGAATCAGAAGATCTTATTACTGCATTTTTATGTGTTCCCCAGAGGGCTGATGCTGGATGGGCTTAGAGTTGAGATTATGAGGCAGATTGATACCAGGTCAGATTCAGTGTGGCAGTTCCTGTTTCCTGGTGTCAATTAACTTTTAATAAATAACCAGTCTGACCAGTACTTCCTTTTATCAGATCTCTGAACTTCTTGCTCAGTACAATGTAAATCAGCCATCGAAACTCAGAGTTAAAGCTACAGACGACCACTGCTTCTTAAAATGTTTATTGCTTTGGCACATTCCTCAACTGGGCTGAGGTAAGTGTTGGGTTTTGTAAGTTGATGCAGGACATGACACAACACAGAAAAGGCATTTCCAGCTCTCACTTTTTAGCCAGAAATGTACCGTGTGATAAACATTGCATTGTGATTTTTCTTAGTCTTACATCTTCTGTAGTACTTTCTTCTTCCTTTCCTCCATTAATTCACTTCCTCCATCTATGCTGTGCTTCTCTATTTGGGTATTCAGTGGGTATCCAGCCCTTTCAACATCTCTACTGGGCGGGATAGGTTATCTCCACTCATATCAGCAACTGGTATTTTCTCTGTGCACTTCCTTAAATATTATTCTTGATAAAATTCTAAGAATAGCCATAGTGGGAGAGACTAAAGGGCAAGCACACAGTACTTCTGTATGATACTCTCCCAGCTTCCAAGCATTGTCAATTCAGAAATATCCAGAGCCAGAATTGATTCCTACATAGCTATTTATTTACATGCAATACATTTCTCTTCCTTAAACTTGTCCAAACATCATCAGAATCTATTTAAACTTTTACTGTCTACAACAACCTTTGGTAAGGAGCTCAACAACCCACCCATAAGGGGCTACTGTCTTTGTTTTGTTCTGACTTGGCTCCTAGTTTCATTAGATGTTCCCCAAATACATGTATTGGAAGGGAGATGAAACAAAAATGATGTTCTTCCACCCCCTCCGAGCTGTTCATGATTACACAGACCTCTAATCCTCCTTACACCCCACTATTTCCTTTGTAGAGTGAAGACACATACTTTGTTGATCTTGATACTGAAGCTGTACCACGCCTTTTATCATCATCTTTGTTGTCCCTCTCTAATCCTTTTGCAGTTCTACATTCTTTCAGAGATGTCCCACTTCTGGTCTAAATTAAAATACAAACCAGATTGCACTTACTACATCTCACAGTGGTGCCCATGAGGTCATATGGCAAAATGAAAGTGGCAAGAGAAGAACGATTCACAAAGTGAAATAAGCTGGTGTTATCTAACTACTTTAGGTGCCAACAGCTTTTATTCCTGCGCAGCTGGGATGTTGAGGGCTTTGTTGTTTGTTTTTTTTGCCTTCTTTCATTTATTTTCTTTCCAGGGAGACAAGGAAGGAGGAGAGACAAGGCTTCCATGCTAGACAGGGAACGGCAAAACCTTTAGAAAGAGTACGTGCTATGTCAGGTGTACAACGTGGGGAATGTTCGCTGTCATCCTGGAAGCTGGAGAAGCGGATGCCAAATGGCATGCTGGTATTAATGATCTCTGAGAGCAATCGGCTGCAGCACACGGAAATCTACTGGGTGAAACCGCTGAATGATCATCATGCCTGGGTCGCTATGACGAGAACCCCTCAACAAAAGAGCATTCAGAACCTGCTTCACAAAATTTTACATGCGTTAATTGCTTCTCTCTTTGCTGAATACACTGATTTTTGAGTGTTTCAATTTGCTTGGCCATCTTCACACTTTTATCACAAAATATTACTTTCCTGCAAGAAATGTGAAATTTCCCAGGTAAGAATGAGAAAAGCTGTTGTAAAGACATACAGATAAGAACATAGTTCCTTTTATGTTCTTTCCTTGAACATTGGAGGTTTCAAGACATGAAGACTGGAAAAGACCAATCTACGTAGAACAAGAATATAAATTCTAATGCCATCCAGAACTTGAAATTTTCAGAAGCATTTTTTAATCTGTTGGTTTACAAGAAAGGCCAAAGCCAAAATTCAACTCAGAGCTAGTATATTCTTAATTTATCTTTCAGAAAATGCACTGAAGGGAAAGAAATTTAAAGATCAGACAGCTCATTTGTTGTGATCTTGCATCACAGGTCATCCTCCAATTTCATTCTCTGTCTTCATATAATAAAGCTGAGTATTAGACCCCACACAGTTTCCACTTCCCTGCCTTATCCAAATCTGCTGTTATGCACCTGAGTTGGAAAATTTCAGAATGAGATTAGCTGACTCACAGCAAACCCAAAAACATCCCCCCCCTAAAAGCAAACAGAATAAATACAGCTGTTTTAAATGTCCATTGTAACTGTCAGTATAGCAACAGAAATGGGACAACGTTCTTTCTGCTGCACGGTTTGTAGGACCAGATCGTCTCTGGTTCTTTTCTCCCCGTGAAGAGCCCTCCGTCATGCTTCCTTCTCCGGCCCCGGGAGTTTTCTTTTCCTGCTCTGTTGTCTCCGTGACCCAGATGCTGACCGGGTCCAGCGCTTTGCTGCTCAGCACCCGTCCTGTGCCGCGCTCCGCGCGCAGCCGCGCCGTCGCACCGGGGGAAAGAGCGGCGAGGGCAGCGGAGGCACAGTTTGGGGTTTTTTTCCCCCGCTTTTCAAGGGTTTGCAACTCGCGGTGCCTCGAATAAACGTGGCCACTCCACGCTGCTTGCCGAAAACTGCCTCCGGCCGCGGCCCCGGCTGGCGGCGAGTCCCGCTTCCCAGACACGGGCTGCCGGGGGCGCCTCGGCCGGAGGGCTGCGCCGCTCCCGGTCACCCCCGGAGGGCATCGGCTTTATGGTAGCGAAGGACACAATAAACCTGGGAACGCCTTGTGAGTCAAAACCACAGCGGCCCCGGAGCGCCTGCCAAGCAGCAACCCCGCTGCCCCGGCTGGTAGCAGCTTCCCGAGGGCGGCCACCGCCCTCCGGGGCGCCTCTCCCTCGCACTACAACTCCCGTGATGCCCGGCGGCGGCGACGGCGCCGCACCCGGCGGGCGCGCAAAGCCTGCTGGGGGCCGTGCCGTGCGCGGGGGCCGGCGCCAATGGCGGCAGGCGGAGGGGGCGGCTGACGGGAGCCGTTGCCTGTCGCGCCCATTCATCGCCGACGCTTCCCCCGGCTGTTGCCCCCCCCCGCCGCTATGGAGGCGCTGATCCCCGTGATTAACAAGCTGCAGGATGTGTTCAACACGGTGGGGGCCGACATCATCCAGCTGCCGCAGATCGTGGTGGTGGGCACGCAGGTGAGGCGGGGCGGGCCGGCCTGGGGTCGGGGAGCGGGCGGCGGGGACCTTTACCGCCCTGAGGGCAAAGTCGGGGCGTCCGTCGGGCGTCCGTCACGCTTCCGGCGCTGCTGACCCGCGGTCGTCTCCTCCAAGGGCACGGGGGGACGCGGGGAGCCGAGGGCGGCCGTCCGCCTACCCCCAGCTCCCCGCGTCGTCGTCGTCCCCCCCCGTTCCCTTCCTGGGCTCCTCTGCCTCCCCACCATTTGCAGTGGGAGTGCCCCTTCACCGTTCTCCCTCCCCGTTCTAGCTCTCGAGGGCTGCCGAGAGGGCCTTTCGTCCCCCCCCCGCCCTCCCCCTGTCGGGCCCCTGTCGGTCCCGTGCTTCTTCGT
>WUAM01000359.1:33962270-34010493 GCA_024336885.1 Actenoides hombroni
CCCCGCCCTCCCCGTGTCGGCCCCGTGTCGGCCCCGTGTCGATCCTGTGCTTCTTCGTGACCGCCATCGCTACTCGGTGCCTTCCCTTCCCTTCCCTGACAGCCGCCGTGAAGCGGGCGCTGACTAAAAGGGATGCGGTAACGGAACGGCATCTTGCAGCCGTGGATTGTTTTTCCTTGCTGCGAGCTCTTCTGCCGTTTTGGACCTCTTTGTCTTAGCTGACGGTGGGGAATGAAGGTGAGAGGCAAAACCAGGCCTTCGTTGGTTGGAACAGTTACAAATGTGTGTGTCTCAGCCCGATAGTGCTGCTGCTGGGCTCGAAGTTCGATACCTCACACCCTTTTAGACCCATTCAAATGGGACGCTGTTCTTCTGCAAAACTTTTGGCAGCAGGACATGCGTGACCGGAATTGCAGCAGTCAGCGGGGAATTGAAAACGAAACGTTAAACTCACCTAAAACCTGAAGTTAAGGGGTTTTCTTGTTTTGGTGAAATCAACAGTGCTTATTGAGTATGTGATGTTACTTGATAATAGCAATACCAGCTGCTCTGCACTCAGCGATTTCATTACAGGACTTAAACCACCTGAGCTGTATGTTTCAAGCGTGCCCGTTGCTGATGCGTGGAATAGGTTTGCTTAAAGCCAACAGTAGTGTTAAACTGGTTGTGAGGTAACCACCTGTTGTTCTGGTGTACCAATGTGAATTCGGATAGATTCATTGTCTTTGTATCAGCCACTTGATAAAATTGATCTAAATGAATTGAATTGGGTGGGAGAGGTTTTGCATTGGTAAGCTATCTTAGGTACCTGCTATTTTTATAGCTGACAGGAGTCTGTTGCTTTATGAAGACATTTAAATTCCTTTGCATTAAAAACCATACAAGTAAGGTTGGGGTTTTTTGTTTGGTTGGTTTTGGGAGGTTTTTTTGTGCTTTAGATTAGGTCTGCTGCAGAAAGCATAAGGCAGAGGTGTGACATTTTTGTGTAAAAGAAATATTTTTTTTTCTGTTTCACTTCATGAAATTCATTGACATGGCTTTTCTTAATTATCCTTTTGAACAGTTTTGTCCTAGCTAACTTTTCATGAGTGTGTACAGTAGATACTGAGAGTTACGAGAGTACTGACGTGCATTTGGCTTCAGTAGTCTACCCATCACTATTAATAATCCATTTGGTGCTGTATTCAGTATATTCATAAAAATTTTTGAATTAGTGTGAAATTTCTTAACATGCCAAAACAAACTCCTTTCTAGGCTCCAGGAGGGTATACAGCAAAATGTTTAGCAATCTGTATCTTGTTCTGGTTTTAGTCGGGGCTGTTGGAAGAAATAATTGTCTTTACTGACATGGTAATCCTGTAGATAGTTATTTTATGCAGTTGGTCTTAATTTAAACAAAATTTTATTACTTTAATCATTTGAAGTTAGGTGATTGTAGACCAGATTTCTGGAGATGTCTCAAACACAGCCTTAGAGCTGATAGTTTTGCTGCTGGTAGCTTGCTTCCATGGTTTGTTTGTTTGTTTGCGTTTCTTTGGTTGTTTTGGTGGTTTTTTTTTTAAATATGCCTTGAAACAGTCTTGTTTCTTGAGGCATTTTGGTTAAGTGCTATGTGGCCTTTAAGTTTGTTCACACAGTTGCTTTGTTGGTAGCCTTCTGGCATAGGTCGTCTCTTACTTTTTCTTCTTTGAATAATATCCACAAACAATTTTGAATTTTGTACCTCCATTGTTCTTTGTAGGAAACAAATCTTACCAGTTAAGATTTCTCTAACTCTCCATTAATTGATTTTATATTGTGGGTTTTTTTTCAGTTGCTTTTCTTAAATGACCTTTTTACATATTCGGCGAGAAGAAAAATACTTCAAGTATTTTCTGTTGGTTATTTTTCTCACCTGTTTTCTCTGTCTCTTCTCTACCCTTTTACTGGTTTGTCCTTGGGTTTTTCTTCAGTTCTCATTTATTTCTACTTTGTGCATCGAATTAATTCTCTCTTTTCTAGAGTGTGTAGAACCTAGAAACTGCTTATAACCCTTACTTCAGCTTTGAATGTTTTCTGTTTCCCGTGTCCCTGTTGCTTCTCCTCTGTTGTTTTGGGATTCCTACTATCATTGTGTTCTGAGCAATTGAATTGTCTTAATTTTTCCACTTTCTAGATGGATTTGGGTACTAATTACAAAATATTTCTTGGTAAGTTTTACACATTTAGATGACATCTTCCAGTGGTTTTCTTGTGACTTGTCATATGAGAATTATTTCTCATTTCACATATAAATCCTGTGTAAATTATTTCTGTACCCTAGTACAGGGTCAGTTCAGACAGTTGAAGACTCTGCTGCTGGTAAAACTCAGGACACCCTCAGACTGCCAACTTCCCAACACTATTTCAGGTTTTTTCTGCTATTCCAAGATAGGTGTTCTATTTTTTTTCCCCAGTTCAGTAAGTCAGTTCCTTTTTTAGTAGGGTATTACTGAAGTGCGAAAAAAAAATGTCCAGGCTGGGAATACTGTATAAAATAATACTCTATTACCCAACCTTCTGATATGTTTTATACAAATGCTTTGTGATCTGTGCTTATAAGGGATAATGAGGTGGTATTGAAGGGCCTTAACTAAACACATTAAAACTACAGTAAAAGGAGGCAAGGGGAAGAAAAGAAGTTGGTTTAATTATGCCATATTGTATGTCAAGAGCACATAAATGCTATCACAAAAATGAAATGCCTACGCTACCAGTGTGTAGTTGTAGAATAAATTTTTAAAAAACAACCGAACAACAAAGTATCTGCCTAGAGATGTGTAAAAAAAAATGAATCACCTTTATTTTTTTTCAGGTCATTAATTCTTGGAATCTGTTTTAGGTTTTTGGAAGTCATCAACCTAGTTGTATACAAACTTGAGTGTCAGTTTTATAGCAAAGTTCTTCCAATGCTGACATTATAAAAATAAGCTGTGGGCTTTGTTTGCACTTGATAGTGTTGATTCTGGTAGAGACACGGTGGTGAAATTAATCTGGCAACTAATGAAATTCACAGTGAGGTTTTTGAATGACCTTTCAAGTGTACATTTATATAGTACTTTTGCTCAGTCTTCACTTAATGTTATTTGGGGACTTGAAGCAGTGAGATGTGGTTTACAATTTGTAACATAGACTGTTCTGCTGGATGCTTCCATCTGAAGGTGAACATTGCATTTGTTGGGTTTGGGGTTTTTTTTGTATTTCAATGCTAAACCAAATTTTATTGCCAAGCACAAAGGCTTCTTGATCTGAGAAACAGGTAGCCTGAGCATTTGAATATGTGTAACTGTTCTGCTAGGCTAAGCAGTGAGGACGGCTGAAATGACTGTTAAGAAGTTGCCAGCAATGGGAAGCTAATGTATAGTCCTGGTTTCTGGGATGAGAAGAATCTGGTAAGATTCTTTTTGAGAGAGACTGGCATAGTCATTTTAAACTTCAGATGCTCTACAGAGCTTCTGTGACCTTTCCCTGTCATGGAAGGTCAGGGGAACAGAAATTTAAGATGCTTCAGCTTACTCAGTTTATTCAATGTATTCTACATTGTGCTGACAAAAAAAACCAGTTTTAGGTGAAGAAAACTCCAGCTTGTACCAAGCAACTAGGAAAACTCCATGCCAAGCTCTACTCTGGAATGTTTTACTCTTTTCTCTGTGTTTTGTCCAGGGATTTTTCCTGGGATTTCAAGCAGATACAAAAAGTCATTGGTATATATGTTTGTAAAAGGGGATGTAAGCAGAGCATAGCTTCGGTGCTGGCTATGCTGCCTGGGGAGAGCCTTTTTTTTTCCTCCCAGATATCTTGCAAACTTTCCTGGTTTGGGTTCTTTTTGTTTGTTTTGATATCTGACATTCACTGTATCTATGTTTGGGAGAAGCTGTTTTTGTTTTTGCCATCCCTTCCTCCTGTCTAATGTTCTGGTGTCTGTTTCAGACAAGCAGCAAAGGGAGGCTGACATTAATTAGTTGTTTACATTTACCAGGCATAATATAAATTTTGCTGCAACAGCATTTGGTGCTGTGCTGTTTCTTCTGATTGATGGACCCTCTCAGTTTCTGAGCAGCTATACTTTTCAGTTCCTGAACACTCCTAGGATGGGAAGGATGACGTTTTCACCGTGGTGGTGTGCATGAATCAAAATAAAATTATAGGTCTAATCACTGTGATTCTGCCTTTAAACTCTACAGATTTTTTAATAAAAAAATATTAAGCATTTTTAAAGATGATACCGATTTTGTTTGCAAATGCCCGGTTCCTTTGGAAGAGTGGAGAGAATGCACAGGTACAGAAGGATGTGAATAAAATGAAGTGTTTTGGTGGCTGTTTTTTTCCCCTCTCACTAGTTTTGTCTGCTGGCTGCCAGGGTCCTGTTCATCTTGTGATTGGCAATTGTTTTTCTTGGAAAGCCTGTATTTTAGTTAGAACAGATGGATTTTGTATCTTGTCCACAGGGGGTAGTGCAAAGGAAACATGTCTTCAGGAAAAGGAAGGGGAAGGGTATTCCAGCAGGCAGCCCTGGGGAATGTGTTCCAGAATATGGAGAGAAGACAGTTGTGTACATCTGGGAAAAGATTTGTTCCTATCGTAGCCAGAAGGCTTACTGGCTTTCTCCTAATTTTCCTTTCTTTTTTTTTTTCCCCTTTGGGAATCTCTTGTTTTTAGAACTTTGTAAATTTAAAGATACAAATTGGCTTTGTTTTGATTCCTTTTACTGAAAAAAGTAACGAATAGAGTAGTATAGGCAATAATATGTACGGTCTTTCTATATGGCTTTGAAATGTGGATCTTCAAATATCACAGTTCTGTGATCTAACTCATAGCAGTTCTGTACTCATTGTTTCTAATTACATTTGAGGTTGGACAAGGCTGTGAGCAGCCCGGTGTAGTTGAGGGTATCCCTGCTCACTGCATGGGGACTGGACTAGATGACCTTTGGGGGTCCCTTCCAGCCCTGGTCATTCTACGATTCTATGATTTGGTGGTTTTTATTAAGTAAATTATTGGATGACTTTGAGAATTGATGCATTAAGAAAGAATACATCAGCAAATGTCTTACCTATTCGCTGTTGTTTGGTATGTATCTATGGTTTAGGTACAGTATAAACACATGATTCCTGAAGAATTTTGACCGGACTGTGCAAATTCTGGTGTTCCTTACATGTACGTAAGCTGTCTTTTGTAGAGGGAGTTCCTGTGGCTTCCAGTTTCTTTTTGACTGAATCAGGAAAGCTCTCTCTTCAAGCTAATGGTGAATGGCCTGCAGGAATAACAGTCTTGTAATCCAGACAAGATCTTTCCCAGATAAAATGTATTTTGCAACAGCAAACAGTACATTATGTTGGCTTCACTGCTTTCTCAAGTTGGGATTAACCTGTTAGCTCTTTTGCATCTTTCTAGAAGTATAATTTTTTTTTAAAAGAATGTCTTATAATAATTCATCAGGCTTGCTTATAACTTCGAAATTGTCTTCAGAGGAGTAAATAATTTCTTTTTATTTTATTGGCTGTTTAGAACCAGCCTAGGTTAGGGTATCCTTAGTTCAAACGGAAAAAAATTGCCACAATAGCTATCCTAGCCAAAACAGTTCCCTTGGGGAACTGTTCTGAAATTGCATCTGTGCCAACCTTTTATTTCAGAATAATTCATGTTTGCCAAAAAGGAATGGAAAAAAAACCCTAAATCAGTCTTGCTGTTTTTCAGTTATAACATGCTCTTCCAGGATAGCTAGTGCAGAGAACTTCTTTTCAAAGCACCTATCTGGGTAATATTCCTTTGGATGAGATCCCAGCAAAAATGCATTAGCTTATATTTCTCAATAACAAAGTTAAAGTTTAGTAAACCGTGTATGTGTGTATTGCTAACAGCATGATTTAGCCAACAGGACTTCTGTCATTCTTATATGATAGAAACTGAAAGATTGTTACCTTTCTGCCTCGGATGTCAAAGTAGGTGCATTGGTTTCCTTAGCAGAATTCTTGAGGAATTACTGTTTCACTGAGAAATCTCTCCCACTTTGCAGTTCTTCACTGTCCTTCTCAAATGTTTTTGTTGTGCCACTGAGAAAGTCATAGGGAGTGTTGATATCGCTGCCTCTTTGTTTTCTTGTGCTGTCCTGCAGTAAATCTGTTGTGTTGCAGAAGTTCTTAGCAGTTCTTTCCTGTTTGGTCAGGTAATAAAAAAAAAATAAATTATCAGTTTGCCCTAACAAAAACAATGAAGAAAGTTTATACCCCTTTCAACCAATTTTCTTGTTGGATGTTCCCCAGTAGTTTATTGATATATGTTTCCTTAAGAAGGTTTTTTTCCACAGATGATTTCACATTGGTTCCACAAAGCGATTATGAAGTCTAAAGAGAGACAGAATGAAGGCAACAGGTTCTTGAAAGATGACTTGAAATTTGTTGTAGCTGATACAAGTCCATTATCATTTTAATAATACTTGAAATATGCAACAATCTGACTGTTAAAAAAAAAATAAATTCACAGTTCTTGTGCATCAGTGAGACTGGAGGTGAATCCTGTGTTTATTACTTTCTTGCGGCGTGGGCTTCATACAGATAAGAGCAGACTGGCTGTATTCACTGAGCTCCTTGGTGGGATCCAGTGAGTTACAGAACAATAAAGCTCAAGAGACATGGAATGCCTTTGAGGACAACATAATTGGAACACAAAACAGTAGTCCATACAAGTGCTTAGGAGAATGAGTGGACATGAGGAGAGCAGTATGGAAGGAGCTCATGACTGAGCTTCAATGCAGAAGCCTCATACAGGAGGTAGAAGTAAGGACAAGCTCATTCAAGGATATAAAAATACTGCCTGCCTATGCAGAGATGTTATTCAGAAAGCAAATATTCCACTAGAGCTGGTAAGGGACGTCAAAGGCAACAGTAAGATCTTCCAGCACTGCTTCAGCAGTTAAAGAGAGAAACAAGGGAAAGACATGCTTGCTACTGTGTCAAGTGATCCAGTGACAGTGAATATGGGCAAGGCTGAGGCACTTGATGCTTTCTTTGCCTTGCCTTGGTCTTCCTTCACCAGGAGGGTCTTCTAGGCCTTTGTACTTCTAGCTGGGGCTCAGTGTGGAGGGTAACTATCAATAGTGGAAGAGGATTGTATCGGGGTTCTCATTTGGATATAGAGAAGGCATCTTTGGATGCTGTTGGGTATAGGGTGCAAGCCTTCTAAAACTGGGAATGCTGATGACGACTTGGGAAAGGAATAAGAACGCAAATGGAGTGAATGTTTGGGCTTAATGTAAACAGTGGTTCATAGTGTTACTTCCAAATTTTTCAATAGAGTCTCTTCCATTTGGCTTGTCAACAACCTTGAAGTGCTTTTGAAAGTAATGTCTCTTGCTGTTAATGAAGCTGGACAATTATAAAGTCGAGCACTGCTGTCTGCTGCTTCTGAATTCCTGAAAAATGTGGTAAGACAGCATGTTGCAAATGAAATTTTCTCATAAGAATGATTGTAATGGATGAGAATAAATGGCTTTTGATATTCACAAAATGCGCAGAGTTGAAATATGCAGGGACAAGTAAAGAAGGAATTAAGGGTAAGGTGGCAGAAGCAAGATCATTTGGACTGTTGAAACAGGAGAGCCACTGGATTTTTGGAGTGGGTCACAGTTCTTACAGATTCCAGCTTCTCATCTCGTAAGTGCACAGTCATTTCCCTGTAATTCTGTCCTTCATCCTTGATGTTTTAGATTAACCTGAAGATGATGCTGACAATTATGTAAATACAAAGAGGTAGCGAGAAAGCTGATAAGATTTGCATCATATATATTGTCAGTGTGTATTGAAATCAGTTTCTAAAGTCCCTGTGTACATCATTGCTTCTTATCTTAGTACTGGGAAGAATGGTTTTACCATCCATTAAACTCAGGTGCTTATCTGTGAGGCTGATGGTTAACAGAGCAGAGTGTTGGAACACTCTGCAATAGAAGTTTGACCCAGTGGTTGAAGAAGCAACAGACATTGAGATCTTCCTGTATTTGTTCTTTTTTCACTGCACAGTCTGTATAAAGTTCCTTTAGATGTTGCAGCGTATAGATATTTCAAATCAGGATCAGATAGTAGAGTCCAGAGTAAAACCTGACTATCTGCCACAAAAGGTTAGCATTCGTTAATGCTTTTTTGGACTTGTCATGAAATGAGTTTATGGCTTTCAGTTTGTGCTTAAAATTGTGATGAGCATTCTATGACAAAACAAGTGAGATGCTGCTGCAGACTTAGTCCTTAAAAATTCTGTGGTACCTTTGGTTATTAGTATTTGTGTCTGTCTACATCTGTTGTATGAAGGACTAGCTAAGCTGAATTTGTGTTCTGAACAGACCCATCTCTCTCACTTTGCCTCTACTGGCAGAAAAAGATCAGCTTTGTGCTTACTTCTTTCCTTACCGTGTTCCCAGGCAGTTCTTGGTAGTGGCTGTGTATGGGGCCCAGATTCAGGAGTGCATCATTAGCTACTGCATTATGTTCCAGGAACAGATTGCTTTCCTAAGGGAACCTAATGCAATTTGAAGCAAATTTCCTGATGTGTGGACTGCTGTAGTGTCTCATCTAATGATCCTTCACGTTTGTGAAGGATCCAGATTGTTCCGTATACATCCAAAGATAACTGTGGGAGTGGTGTAAGACACAGTGGGTTAGTTCCATACGTAGTTTGGTTTGTGCCCATCTCAGCTTCCTGCAGTACTCCCTCTTTTGGAAAGACCAAACAGTGACCAGTACTATGCAGCAATTTGTCCCATCAATTTTGGCTTTCTGTCTTGGTGAGGTTCTTGATAAGGACTTCAGCTACTTATTAGTATCCCTTCTCTACTTGGATTATATGTTCAGGGAAAGTTACTTCATCTGAGTCTTGCCCTTTGAGACCGAGTTATTGTTCTACCTGTGTGAAAGAAATCATGCTCAAGAGATGTTAAAAATATTTTTAATAAATGAAACCTTTGTGGATTTTCTGTTTTGGGTTGGTTGTTTTTTTTTCCTCTTCAATGCATCTGATAAAGCTTTATCATGTCTCATCTTTTTGAGCAGGCATTCCACTTACTTTATATTATGAAGTTTGTTAAGAAGTGGTTTATTGCTTGTTACTCTGAAATTTACTTTTTTTTTTTTTTTCTTTCTGTAATATCAGTAGTTCTTTAGCAGCATGCTACAATGGGAGCTTTCTTAGGGGGGCTTCCAAAAGTAGTTCGTGCTTTGGACAGATTGTTCTTCAGTTACTCTTTGGTAAGATTTCAGTACCCAATGTCCTGCCATAAGCTGCTTTCATGTAAGATGCCCATAATTAATTGGAGAAGGTCAGTTGAAGGAGAAAACTATTACTTACTTTTTAAGGGAGTCTTTTGGAGAAAAAAAATAATAAGGCTGTCTTTCTGTTTCCTTTGACCTTGCTGCTCTTCCTACTTTTTCTAGACAGCTGACCTCACTGCTGTCAAATTTTACTTAGATTGACTTTGAAAAATATGTACAGTCTGCATTTGTTTGTTATCCACCTATTGAGACAATGACGTTGATTGAGCAGCATTTTTCTGTGCCATAGTTACATGGTCAAGTGTTAGGCGAAAAGAAGGCTTTCAGTTGTTGTTCAAGCTTTCTAGAGGTTTGGCTTTGTATTTTAGTATTTATTTTGTGCTTCTGCATGCAAGTTCTATTTTAATAGTTTCCAATTTTTTAATAGCTTCTGATTTTCTCATGTGATACGTTCCTGTGTTGTCTTACTGCACTAGTAGAAATGTGCTGTCTGATAGTGCTGTGTTGCTTGATCTCTGCTTATCTATTTTTCATGTTTAGAAAAAGTAACCTAAGATGTCACTAAATGCATATTTAGAAGATATTGAGCACTGCTTTTATTTCACGTTATGCTAGGTTCTGTACTCATGATTTACTTGAAGTCTTAAAGCTGTTGTTTCAGAACTGGTAAGCTGAATTGACGTTGTAAAGAGTAATGCACATTCTAACTGTCAGAAGTATCTGTTGATTTTCATTTTTTTTGTTTGTGGCCTTTTGTTTGTTTGATTGTTGTTTTGTTTGTGGTTTTTTTTTTTTTTAGAGAATTGTTTGGTAGTAACATTAATATAGAAACACTTCCTAGCTGAAGGCAATGATTATCAGAGCAGGTTTTCTCATGGCATGCCCATGTTGACTTTCCAGCTGCAGAAAGCTGGAAGAGTTTAATACAGTTCTATTAAAAAGACAGTCTTATTGGTCAGACTTTCAGAGTATTATGTTGACATGTCTGGGTCTATTGTTTATTGTTGGTCTTAAGATGGTAGTAGTTTTGAGTAACTCTTAAACGCCATGTGTTCACATCTCCTTATTGGACCACGTAGCCTATTTCTACATTTTACACAAAAGTGCCACAGGAGAATATTTTAAATGTGCTCTCCAAGCGAATCTGTGATTTCAGAACCTTTAAGTATTTCACAGCTTCTTACAGTTTATCACATAGAGATGTTTCCAGTCAATTCAGTTGTAAATACAGATGAAAACAAAGAGTGGGAGAGTGTAAAACAATGTTTGTTTACATATTTATGCTATAAAACAATGTCTGCGCTTATGAAGCTGATATGATACCTTATACAAAACCAAAACCAAACAAGAAACAACAAGCTGAAAGTTGTATAATATTGGGATAGCTTAATGTACTCAAATGTACATAGTTAGTATCTTTTTGTATAATGCTCCTGTTAGTATGAACACGGCCAGTGCATGTTGATACTAACAGAAGGTTAAATTCCTTAGTCTGTGGAGTAAAGGGTGACTGCAAGATCTTAAAAGAAGACATAGAATTTCCTTCTGAATCTTATAAAGAAAAACATTATTTTCTTTTCTGAAAATATTTCCGGAGAGATTAATATTTGGGGTCGAAAATGTTAAATAGATTTGGTTTGGTTGTTTTTTTTCTGAAACCTATTACACGTTTAATTTAAACTTAAGAGATAGAAAATGCATCTATCTACATGGCTTTTAAGTATCCCAAGCAGGTTTAGCCAGACTTGTGTCCTTTAGGGTCTATGCAGTGTGGTACCACTGTTTTAGATGTAGTCAGGCTGTCACATGCTCCTTCAGGCACTGTCTAGCAGAGGACAGAAGAGAACACTGTTTGCAGAAGTGATGAAAGCAAGCTAAAGCTAAAATACTGCGGCATTTTGATGTTTTAAGAAAATCATGTAGCTGTATTCCAATTTTCAGAGCAGTGGAAAGAGTTCTGTGTTGGAAAGTCTGGTGGGGAGGGATCTGCTCCCAAGAGGTACTGGAGTTGTCACCCGGAGACCCCTTATTCTGCAGCTGGTGCATGTTTCCCCAGAGGATGGTCGGAAAACATCTGGAGATGAAAACGGTAAGTGTGATCCAAGAGTGTGTTTTGCTTAGTAAAAGAGGAAGAGACTTTTAATCCTTCCTGTTCATTTGACTGAGAATTCGGTTGTTGTAATCGTAACACCCAAGCGTGCTTTTGGAAACGTGCTTGGAAGAAAATGAAGCTGTAGTCACAACTGTTCTGTCCATTTAGCAAATGTCACGGAGTCAAAAACCTTTTGGAGATTCAAAATATCTGTAATGTTTTCAGTTTTCCTGTTTGTTCTTATGAAATGCTTTTGAGAAAAGCAAGCCAAAGAAAGATTTTCAGTTGTAATGATTGTCTAGAGTGTAGAGACCGTGATTTTCTTTTGTATGTTTTTCTTAACCTCCTCTTTTGTTGAATAAATAAGATTTTTTTTCCTTGATATTATGAATATGTGACTTTTTTAGAAGGAGATTAGGAAATAGATATGTTCTGAATAGAGCAGAAGGAGAAAAGAAAACAAACTTGTAGTAGATGCAAGCAGAATGTAATGGGCCCGTTCTGTAGCTTACAGATGGTACCTTACTGGGCTGCACTGAGAGATTCCAAGTGCATCAAGAACATCACTGTAAACGTTCTGAAACTGTCTATTTTGAAGCTTATGTCTTCTGTAGTGTTTCCATGTTTCCTTTCAGCAGATCAAGAAAATAATCTCAGTTGTCCCTTGGAATTTTAAATGCTCATTCTATACTACCTAGTGCTCTTGATCGTATGAAAGAGCAGCAGGGTCATATCCACCTTCTGATCTTAAGATAAATCTCAAGTTTTTGATGTAGACAGTAAAAAATACACAGGCTTTTGACAGCATGGTAAATTTGGGTTTATAATTATTAATTCTTACTGTGTTCAAATTTTTTGGAATTTATGTCTACAAGCAGTAGGTCAAAGTATCAGAAGTTCTTTACAGTATTTGTTTTCATGTAATATATATAGCCTTTGGTTTCTGAACAACAGTTACTAGTATTGTGCAATTTAGAAGGTTTAAGCTCCAATTTTCATGATGCCTGCAAGCAGAGAACACAACTTGTGTTCGTAGCAATTAAGAACTTCCAGTGTGCAATCAAGAGTGGGTGGGACTGTGAAAGATTGCAGGGCAGTTGAGGTTAGAAATGATCTCAGGAGCTCTCTAGTCCAGCCTTTTAGAAATGTCACTTTTGATCTTGTTAAATGTGGTTTTATGTTACTTGCCTTGTGCAAGGTCTGGTTTCTAGCACTTTTCAGAACGCTTTGTTTCTAAGATGTAGGATAAAATGCCATTTTTCTTCTGCCCTGAAACTTTACAGGTATAAAAGATGGTTTTGTAATTAGAGTGTTCTGAGTCAAGGCAGAGCCTTTCTGTTATAGGTTGCATTTGATTTGGGGATTCGTGTTGTACATTTAAAATGGGTTAATAGTATTGCTGCGTAAGGATTTGGGGCTAAATGAGTATTTATAAGGCCCATTCAGATCTCTGGGGTAAACCCAAAATAAATCGATATGTAAGATATACCTGCTGTATTCTCTTCTTGATGTTCCTTTGAGGGTGATGTGGGCTTGTTTGGTGGGAACAGACAAACCTTTATGACTTACCAGTTGTGTTCTAAATGCCTATCTTCTCATTACAAAATTTGAGCAAATCATGGTCTAAATGGTTTTGTCACCGGTCTAATTTAGCATAGGTACAGATTGTAGGGTTATGTCTGAGAAGATGGGATCAGGTAGCTTGGAAAGAAAAAAAGATGGCAACCTCTTATCCTGGCTGTGCTATCTGACACTGTAATAAGTCACTGTACTGTAACAATTTATATTTTTGTTTGTTACGAGGTGGATTTTGAGGTAGGGTTGAGTAGGTGTTTGGGGTTTCCCAGAGGGAAATCTTGCAGAAAGGTATTTTCTCCAGATAAGGAGTTTCTTCTTTACAAATTGAATATTGGACAAGAGAGTATCAGTCTCAGCATTCTGCCTTCTGAATGTACCTGTGTGCACAGATACTTTTATACAGCTGCCTCTTTGTTTTGTGACTTCTATTTTGTGATTTGTCACAAAGAATATCAGTTCATAAAAATTAAGGGGGTTTGGTGTTTGGGTTTGGTTTTGGTTGGCTGGGTTGTCTTGTGGGGGTTTTTTTTGTCGTTGTTTGAGGCTCTATTTATTTGTTTGTTTGGGTTTTTGTTTGTTTGCTTGTTTTTGTTGTTGCTGTTTGTTTTATTTCAAAGTATTTATTTGATTCTTGGAGCATGCTGGGAAAAATTGTCAAGAAAGAATTCCAGCCAGACATTTGAACGAACTTTTGCTTTTCGAACGTGCAACTTTAAAGATCATCTCTGCTGTTCCTCAAAGTCACTGCTGAGCTATGTGATACCCTTGTGTGGTGGTCACTGCAGGAAATTAAGGTAGTCAAAAGCTAGCAGAAGCATGAATTTTCCATTAAATGTGAAGAAATGCTGTATTTTCATAACATGGTATTCCAGGTTAATACACAGATTTTACAGAGGTGTGTGAGATTTGGTGTGAAGGAAATGTTCTCATTATGCTTTTGCTGTTTATTGTTAAGGCTGAGAGCCCTGGGGTTGTTTAGCCTGGAAAAGAGAAGACTGAGAGGGGATCTTATTAAAGTTTACAAATATCTGAAGGATGAGTGTCAGGTATGGGGGGCCAGTCTCTTTTCAGTTGTGCCCTGTGATAGGATGAGAGGTAATGGTAGCAAGGGGAAACACAAAGTTCCACCTCAACATGAGGAAAAAAATTCTTCACTGTGAGAGTGACAGAGCCTGGAACAGGCCGCCCAGGGAGGTTGTGGAGTCTCCTTTTCTGGAGACTTTCAAGACCTGCCTGGATGTGTTCCTGTGTGGTGTGCCCTAGGTGTTCCTGTGTTGGCAGAGGGGTTGGACTCGATGATCTCCAGAGGTCCCTTCCAAGCCCTACCACTCTATGATTATTAGCCTCTAGTGATTCAGCGCAGCATGTGTGTTTGGTGGGGTGATGCTGCACTGTGGTGTTCTCTTGTCAAATTGCAAGAGAAGCAGCGTTCACAAGAGAACTGTGCCTGGTCTTGTGAATTAGTAAATTGGTTGAAATAGCTGAGACCTGTTCTGGTAGCTTACCCATTTGTTAGGAAATAGAAAAGAGGAGGGCACTTACGAATGGTGAATTAGTAAATGTTTATAGGGTCTCTTTTTTTTTTTTTTTTTTCTTTTCTTTTTATTCCAGTTAGTAAGCTGAACATTGTTCAATTTCTGAACACAGAGAACCGATACGAAATACAGGAATTATTAATGCAGATCTTTTGCTTGCTAAATCAACACTGTTTTGTCAGCTTTTTGCTCCCTACTTCAAACAGGAATCCCTTACCCCTAGCTACCAAACAGTGTGGACCGCTTCATTTTACTTAGGTTTGTAGAAGCACAACAGAAAAAGCTTTCACTCAAAAGAACTTGCCATCTAGTTAGCATCAACGATGGAAAAAATGGTACCAAATACAGAAGGAATTGGAAGATGTGCACATGTTTTTTTTCACAAGTTGATTTATTTTATTTTTTTTTTGAGAGAAGGTGATCTAGGAAAGGATGTGATGGGAGGGAGAAAGAGTTCAGGGGGTGGCATTAAAGATGATGCTTTGTTGAATTTTGTTCTTTTTAGTATTTCGGGTGCTCTTGTTGCCATGCTGCAGGAAGTCCTAAATGGTGTTAGGGTTTTATGATTAAACAGCTTCTCTGTGCTCCCAGTGTGTATGGAGAACATTGCTGCTGCTTTAGGAAGCAAGAAGAGGTACATGAATAACTGAAGTCAGTTAGCATTATACAGTATTTGAGCTTCTTAAACCAGCATTGCAGTATAGGAGGTAACAAGTAACAATTTGGTGAAGGGCAGTCCTGAGAAAAATACTGTAATCCCATCTAGTTCTCTTATGTGTGATGTTACTAAGTTAAAATGCAATGCCTCTTACTAGAATTAACCTTTTTTTAATATGTATTTTTAAAAGTTAATAGATTATACTAAACCAGTACATTTCTTTATACAGAGAGTTAAGCCAAGTACCTTAGCTGCAAGTTCCTATGCCACTAGAAATTTAAGACTAAACCAGTGTGTCCTAGGAGGATGTTGCCTCTGTAGGAGGAACATAACAGGAAAGTGCTTGGTTCACATCTTTCAAATGTAATGGTGGCAGTATATTGCTGGGTCTTTTTCTTCCTGGCTTTAAGCCTATTTTTACTTTTCTGAGATTCTTTTTTTAAGAGGGGATGAGCAATACAATCTTGAAGATACTGTAGTTTCTTCCTCTATGTGCATTTTGCTTTATTTCCTCTGAACTATAAATAAACGAAGCATGTTTAATAACCTGGAATTAATGAGCCCTTTCATTTTCCACTTATTTTGGAGACTGGTATGTAATTTTGCCTATTTACCAACCAAGGCAAACAAAAGCTGCCTCATAACAATGGTTTCCTCGTAGCTTCTGTGCCTGCAGAACAGTAAGGATAATAGTAGTTGGGTTTTTAAACGTTTTCCTTAATGGATCCAGTCCATCTAGATCAGCATATTTCCATTGATGCTAAAACTTTGACTTACCCACCTGAGCATGACATAAAAATAACTCCCCAGATGTACTAGGCTTTCCAAAGTGACAAATTGACTGTTGCTGTGCTGTTTGCATTTTGTGCCAAACAGGCACATGCCAAAACCGTCTCTAACAGTTTGGTTTGATTTTTCACATGTCCATGGTGCTGTACTGGCACGATATAAAAATACATAGTTGTAAACTCATCAACCCTTCAGCAAAAAGATCACTTTTTTTTTTTTCTGTAATGGGATTTCCATAAATATTTTTAGAAAATTACAAGTTGAGAAGAGTGATAGCTAATGTTGTCTCTTCTTAAATCTGTCTCAGAACTGCTGTAATTGTGGGGTATTTTTAATTGAGCATTAGAAAGATTGGTGTAAAACCTCAGATTTCTTTCCTGTACAGTAATTACTTCCAGAGACATTAAAAATGTTTCCTTAGTCTTCCTCTTTCTCACTCTTATCATGGGTAAATGATGAGAGAGAGATTTTGCCAAAGAAATTCAGCTTTGAGGAATCTAACAGTGCTGTTTCCTGTGCTCAGATAAAACAAGTGTGACCTAATCATCAAGTAAACTTTGTCATATGGAATATCTGATTAATATGCATCACTTATCAATGTTCAGCTAAGATCTTATTTCTGTGCATATTGTTAATGTTACACATTCTCATCAGTAGTAGAATAGCATGCACATCTGTCTGCATGCGTTTGTGATCTTTGTAAAGACAATTTTGTACTGAAAGTTAATCAAATGCTATATTACAATTAAAATTCTTCAACGTCATTCAATGCTGTTTCTCTTTAACTGCAGACCCTGCCACATGGAAAAATCCAAGACACCTTTCTAAAGGTTGCCTTTATCCACTTGCTTTTTCTCCCTATGCATAAATCTGCATGCTTATATACACAAACCCACATACATTTCATGCCACTTTGTTGTTGATTACACTTTTACTTTTACACTTTGGCTACTGTGTTGATGGATTATTTTGCTGAGTCTTGTGGTCTTGTTGATTTTTCATTTTCTGACCTTGTTGCATTAGAATGAGATGATTTTTGCTTTTCTTCTGTGCCGTTGCTGCTTCATAGAATTTTCTGCACTTTTAATTCCCAAATCCTCTAAAAAGAAATTAAAAAAAAAAAAAACTCTTCGATCGTTATCTTGAAATTCAACTTGAGTGGAGGAAATGTTTGGAAAGATGACTTGATTGTGGGTAAGCAGTGTGTTTGCCAAATGGCCAGATTTCTTGTAGACTCTTCTTCTCGAGCAGATTGCTGTATTGGAAGAGCAGAGGGAAAGTGACTGCAAACTAAACATTTGAAATGGAATTTATCAGTAATACTTGGAAACCGGGTTGAGGAAGCGTATCTCTCAGTGTGACTCAAGCTGCTGCCTGCACTGCAAAGCAGGAGTTGACAAAACCTCCTTTGCTGTTTCTGGGACTGCTCTTGAATAGCCCTCAAAGTCATTCCAGGCATCAGTGGTGACTGACAAGAGTTAAAATGCTTGGTCCTTGACAGATTTGGGAAGAGACACGTTCTCCTAAGACTTCATTGTTACGCAGAATTTTGACACATTTTCTGTTTGCTTGGTTTTGGTTCTACAGGTTTTTCTAACTTTTTTCTTTCAGCTGTAATTTGATCTCATTTGCATGGTAAAAGATGCTGAAAGCTGGTATTTTTTTCAGGTTTTTGAAGCTATTGCTAATGATCCTTTTGTTTTCTTTTGCAAGCTGATATTGAATGGACTAGGCTTTTCTGAAAAATGGTAGATGGCCAATTGGCTCAGTCACAGTTAGGAAGGTGGACCTTGTGTAAGAGAGTCCAATTAAAAAGAATAATGAGCTGCAATGTTTAAATAAGCAGAATAGTAAATGTATTTGTTCTGATCTATTTCACATCTAATGGTGGAAAACGGGCTAATTTTTTTTCCTCTTCTTGCTTGAAAAAGGAAAAAAAATCCAAACTAACTAGTTTTCAACAACCAGGCTCTTGGGAAAGAAAAGTCATTGAAACATTTGCTTCTTCCTCATGTATCAATTCTTTGTTTTCAGAGATAGATGCTGAAGAGTGGGGTAAATTTCTTCACACCAAAAATAAGGTATGTTTACATGGACAGTGAAGTAGAAGTGTGATAAATATGCTGTCATATATATATATATACACACACACTTAATTCTGTATCTCTTCCCTTTCTGAAGAATAAGATTATTCTGCCTGCTATACTATGTGCCAGAGTATCGAGGATTTTCTGGTTTACTTTTTTATGAGCAGAAAACTTCTGAAAACATTCTTTTAAACTCAAGAGAGAAAGCTCATGAATGGTTGTCTGTTGTGTGGGTCATTGATTCTGCTGAGCTATTTTTCTTAGTTCTTTTTGTGTCGTTTTGTTGATTTTTCTTTTTTTGTGCATTGGCAAAATTAGAATGGATGTTGCGAAGACAAGGAAGTAAACAGTGACATGTTGTTTCAGTCCACTGAAGAATTGGCTACTTCAGAGATCTATTAAAAAGCTGAAGGAGGAGCCTAATGTGCATCAGGAGGAGAAGCCGAAACTTAGATGACCTGAGGACTTCGATAAAAGAGTCCAAGTTAATTCTTTGCTTGAAGAAAGTAATCTTTTTGTTGGCAGATTAATTATTTAAGTGTTTATTACGTTATTTTCCTCACCTTCTAGGCAGTGCTAGAATTTGAAGGAAATCTGGAAAGGAATGCAGATGGAACCTGTGCAAGGGTAGCTCGCTGATAATTTATTTTGGTTTGGTAGAAGGAGAATAGTTTTGACAAGAGTGGAAAAATTTTGAAATTAAACTCTGTCCTTGTTCTTTGTCCTCTGAGATGAGAAAAGGTTCAGGCTACATGTTGTTTATTAACTTCAAAGAACTGCAACTAACTAGAGTAGAAACGGAATTGTTTAAATATTTTTTTTTTATGTGAACAATATTTTATACCTTGTCTGACATTGATGGGGCAGTAAGTGCTCATGACAACCATCTCATGGTATTCATCAACAGATTAGAAACCCAGATTTCAATTTCTGTCATTTTTAGCACTCATGACTGCTGTTAGCTAAGGGCCAGTAGTCATTCATACTTTTTTCCTCACGTTCTGTATACTTAGTTACAGAGTTTTTCGCTGTCTCTCGGAGAAGAAAGCATTATTTTAAGACTGGGTAATTGGATGCTGTCTTGGATTTTTATACAATTTTTTTTTTTCTTTTGCACTTCAGATCTATACAGATTTCGATGAAATTCGTCAGGAAATAGAAAATGAGACAGAGAGGATTTCAGGAAATAATAAGGTAAATGTTGTACTGTCCATCTTTGCCTTGCTATAGATTCTCTTGCTGCTTAAACCATTCTGAAATAGTTTTGGCAGCTAGGAGTGAAAGGCATTGAAATATTTTCATAAAGAACACGCTAATGCTTCTTGATGTCTTGAGCTTTTCTTCAGCGTGTTCTTGAGATAAATGACTTCAGTTAAAACAAAATGCAGAGAATTGCTGTTGCTTTACTTCAAGGCTTCTGTAATAATAGTGACAAAAATAAACTTTGAGTTAAACTTGCTTCCATTTTTCCATGTACGTGGCTTGATGTGTAATTGTAACAAGCATTTTGTTCTTGCATAGCTGTATAGTCACTTAAATGTAAAAGTTTTTATGCATTATATTGAGGGGGAGAGCAAGGCTGCTTCCAAAGGCAAAGGAATTGGTTGACAGTTATGTCTGGCTTTTGTTCCTTGCTGTGTAGTTGTAAGGTGTATGATTGCAGAATTTTTTTCTTATATGCAATGACAGCTTTTGATTTTCTAAAGGGTGCATTTAAATAATCCAGTGCAGTGATTATATTTTGTTATTAATGTATTTCTAGGGGATCAGTCCTGAACCTATTCATCTTAAGATTTTTTCATCTAATGTTGTAAATCTGACTCTCGTGGATTTACCTGGAATGACAAAGGTAAGATGCAGAGTGCTTCTCTTCTGAGTCACTGGGAACAATGTATTTCAAAACAAGGAATGTACATTCATCCTTTGGCATTGTTCTGTATTGTTAGATAAACAGCTTTACTCACGTTAAGTAGTCGGGTACTTAAATTTGAGATGGTGTAAGAGTTGGGTTTCTGGTGCTCTTCACTGTTGTAAGAAACAGATTTACTGAAGTTCTTTCTCTGCACAGCTGAGGAAGCATTGTGTGGGCTGCATGTTCTTTTTAATAGATGAGGTAGCACTCGGAAGTTTCAGAGCTGCAGCTGCAGATACACGGGTATTTGATAAATCTGAAAATGCTTTCCCCATTGCTTCTTCAGAAGTTGCTATGCATGTTTTGCATAAGAAGTTGTAGAAAGGGAGGATTCACTAGAAGAAATGGTCAGATCCTGTTTGTTTAGGCTTTATACCCAATAACTTTTTGAGGCAGGAGGATGACAAGATGACTTTTTTTTCCCTGCTTATACCCCACTTTGCCAGTTGTGCGGGTGGTTCTCAGATACCAAGTCTTCCTGACAACGGTATCAAATAATTTGAATTGATTCTTAATTCTTTAAGAGTGTTTTTGATTTTTATACCTTTCAAGTTCTTCCTTGTTTTTCCTGTTTGTTTGTGAAGGGGGAAGGAAAAGGCTTGAAAACTTTATCTTGATACCATGGTATTAAGAGTATGAACTTTCCGTGCAAGGTCTCACACAGGCATAAATACACGATTCTGAACAGTTCTGCATTGTGTTTTCTCTAGGTGCCTGTTGGTGATCAGCCTAAGGACATTGAACTTCAAATAAGAGAACTCATCCTTCAATTCATCAGCAACCCAAATTCAATTATTCTGGCAGTCACAGCTGCCAACACAGACATGGCTACTTCAGAAGCACTTAAAATTGCACGGGAGGTGGATCCGGATGGTAAGCAGCAAGAAAAAAATGGATCCTGTAATGCAGCTTCTTTTTTAAAATTAAATCCTAAAATAAAACTGAAGTCGTTGAGGAAAAAGTAATAGGAAGAACAAATGTCACTGTGTTTCCTAGAAAATACAATTATTTTATTTGCTTAAAGACTTCTTGCTGCAGAGTTCTCTGCAACTCAGAGAATTCTGTGATGACTTAATATCTAATAGATTTCTGGCTTATGAGCTGGCCAAATAACTATTTTAGTAGTCAAGGGGGCCACTTTTGTTTCCAGAGCTGCAAAATGGCACTACGGAATGTTAAGGGGGGTTGAGCTTTTTAGTAGTTCATGGTGGTCTGTTAGAATGACTTCATGCTTTCTCACCCGATGTTGTTTCCTTTAGTAGAGAAAATATGCCATCCTGCAGCTAGTAACTGACTGTCCTGTTAGTTTAGTGACTTTTAGTAAGAATAAAACTAATATATACTGTCAGTATCCATTTTGGTGCCCTGCATTTACATGACAGAACTCTGACTGATATGATTTAATCTAAATAAAAAGGATTATAATTTTTTATTTACCTAATGACTTTGAAACAGCTCTGAAGCGCCTGGATGCCTGCTGCTTGTTTATGAAAAGCACTGTTGTTACCATTGACCAATAAATGGCACTCTTTGTTTTGAAAGAATATGGAAAAGTATTCTTGGAAAATAAGCATGCTAAAATTTAGTGTTAGTGTGCTTTACCCTCACATTTTTCTTCCCATCAAGTGCTGTTGATTGTTTCCAAGCTCCGGGTCTGCTTTGGCCTAAGCTTTTATGTATTCCACAGCCACATAACCTTGAGGGAGAATCTCTTCTGGTAGTCTTGTCAGTCAAATTGTCCTGGTTCAAGGCAGCAGACCCTTTCCTTTTAATTTACCCCTGTAAAAATGATCAACTGTGACTTTTGGATCACTTCCCAAAATTCTAAACCTTAGAGTGGCAGCTCATATTGCAGACTCTGTAGGAGTAATGGTATGTAATGAGAACTTGAAGTATTAAAGTAGGTAGACTCTGACTTGCATTCATCTTGAAGTTGCAGGACCCAAGAACCTACTGAGTTTCCTGAGGTACAGGTTTATTTTAGACTTGAAAAGTGTGCTGTATTTTCAAGAAAAAGTTCTTGCCACATTTTTTTTCAGACCCAAGAGCCTAGGAGATATTAAGGTCCCAGACAAATCCTGTGCATGTTAGCCTGCCTGTTTAAATGTGCAGTATTTACCTATTTAATGAATTTAGATCATTTTTTCCTCCTCAGTGTCCAATATGCAGCTTAGTTTGAATTTGGACAACATTCAGCTACGTATTCAGTAAAAATATGTTTCATTAACAAAACTAAATCCCTTAAAGCTTCTTCAGTGGATGGATTTCAAACTATTCAGTCTCTTGGGGCTTTCAGCTATGTATTTAATACACTATGCTGGAAGTGGGCCTGTTGCCTCCTTCAGCAGCTTCTCCAGTGGGTAGTGGTATTTCAAATATAGTTCCAGACAGATGGCCATTATGTCTGGTCCTACATATATGCTGGAAATATGTTCAGTCCAGTCACGCTTTCGAGTCCCCTGCCTGCCTTACTTAGCCTTTTCCACAAGTGCTTATTAGCTCCCCTAGCCTGAGGTAGTATGCAAAATGTTTGTTGTAACCAGTAATGACTGTAATTTCAAACTGGATGGTGCCTAAACCTTTCTCTTCAAATCCGTGTGAGGAGCAGCACCTGCCAAATGCTTTCTTATACTCCTGTTAATAAGGGCCTGCAGCTAGGTGAATACCACATGTTCTTGCACTAGTCTTTGCTAGTTTGCAGTATTAAACTTCACGCAGCTGCCTGAGGAGCTTTTTGAATAAGTTTTAGCTACCCTGACAAAGAGAAAACATCTCTGAGTGAATTTTCCTTTTGGTAGGTCGAAGAACCCTCGCTGTTATCACAAAGCTGGATCTCATGGATGCTGGCACTGATGCTATGGATGTGCTTATGGGAAGAGTGATTCCAGTCAAACTTGGCATCATTGGAGTAGTGAACAGGTGTGTCTAGGCACATCAATGCTGTTTTTAAAGCTGTTAACAGGAACTAATGCTTTCAGCTTTTTTTTTTTAACCGTGAATATGCTGTTAAGAATAAGGTGACGATGTTGAAATAAACTTCGAATAAGCGAGCAAGAAGCTTGTTGCTCACTTTTCCAAAGCCTTCTGTTTTCCTTCTACTCAACCAACTGCGATTTTAGAAAGAAGGAGGGAGATGACTTCTAAAAGAACTTTAGTTTCACTACATCTTTCTGCTGTTGTGTTTTAGCTTGAGGTCAGCTTTATACTTCTGGTTAACTGATCAGTTAACGCTGATCCAGAATAGATCTGGTATATCTTAGTGCTAACTGTGTATGGCTACAATACTGATCACATTATTTTTTGCATTAGCTATATCAAATCTCATGTAGTTTCAATAAAAGTGTTGCTTGGTGTGTGTACAGCTGCTACCCATACTGACTTGTTGATTATGCTGCATGGAACAAAAAACAAACCCTTTTATTGTCTAAGGAGTTTTGCGTGTAAAGCGAAAACCAAGTGTTACATGACCTGTCTAGAAAAGCAGAGGTGTAAATTATTTTTACTCTGCATCTATTAACTAGTGTGTAACTGTGCCTTTTAACTTTAGGAGTCAGTTGGATATTAACAATAAGAAGAGTGTGGCAGATTCCATTCGTGATGAGTATGGCTTCCTTCAAAAGAAGTATCCTTCCCTAGCCAATCGAAATGGAACCAAGTATTTGGCTAGAACACTGAACAGGTATTAAATATATTATGTAGAATAAAATAAATGCATGCTTTTAAAGATACTTTAAGATATAAGTTGGTGTATTAGAATTATATGTAAACATTTATTTTTACCTTTCTCTTTTGGTACTGTACAGTGATATATTAAGGAAGACTCTGGTTCCAAATTCAGTTTCTGAATTCATTGTAATTTTTTGGAGTCAATGTTTTCCTTTGGTGATTATTTTCTGTCTCTTCTATGTTTTGCTGGCAATGATAAAGCTGAAACTCCCTTCTAATGAGGGACTGTTTTCCATTTTCAGACTACTGATGCATCATATTAGAGATTGCTTGCCAGAACTGAAAACCAGAATCAATGTTTTAGCTGCTCAGTACCAGTCTCTACTAAATAGCTACGGGGAACCTGTTGAGGACAAAAGTGCCACTTTATTGCAGCTTATTACCAAATTTGCCACAGAATATTGCAACACTATTGAAGGAACAGCGAAATACATAGAGACTTCAGAGCTGTAAGTACCAAATGGTTTTTTAGAATATTGACTGAGCAGTTAGTTACTTGGTTTCAAACATTTTTGAGTATATTACACTCTAGTGTAGTGCTATTGCCAGTGAAAGTCAGTGACAGCCACTGCATCAAACTAAAAAATACATGGAAAGAGAGCTGCTTTTTTTTTCTTGCTACTTCAGTTGTTACTTTATTCTTTCAGATGTGGTGGAGCCAGAATCTGTTACATTTTTCATGAGACCTTTGGAAGAACTTTAGAATCTGTTGACCCGCTGGGTGGCCTTAACACAATTGATATTCTGACTGCCATTAGAAATGCTACTGTGAGTGTTCTTCTGTATTCCTAAGTGTTGTTGCTTTATTTTGACTCCAAAGATAAGGTTTCGACAAATTTGTGCTCTTTCAGTCCTGTGAATTAATGATCTCAGCTGAATGAGTTAATATGAAGAGGCTGAATCCTCCTTTTTGGTATTTTAAGTGGAAAAATTACAATACGCCCATTTGCAGCTGTTATCCTATATGGAATGACTGTAAAGTGGATGCATACATCTCATTATTGTTATTTACAGGTTGAAATAAAGCTCAGGCCCAGCTTTGGCAACCCTCTGTTGAAGCCATTTTATATTATAGAAATGGGGACGGAAGACTGCCTCCGCATTTATTTTGTGTTAAACTGTTCTATTAGTTATGAAGACTCAATCTGAGATGTATGGGCTGGGACACAATCAGATATTTTAGTTCTGTATAAGGAACACAACTCTTCAGTGACTCAGTGTTTACATGACAAATTTGGTTTCTTGTGAAAATGGGAATTGGTGTTGCCAAGAGTAAGTTCACTTCTAAATTTTGCAGTATATGGAACGTTCAATGCTTAGAACTTGACTTTGAACGTCAGACACATAAGTCTGCTTTTGTACTGGGTTCTGTGGAGTGTGGACACTCATGTTTCTGCATCGTCAATCAATACTTACTCAAACTTGGAGTGGATTAGATTGTCTGCAGCAATAATCTGTCTGCTTTTATCCTTCTGTAAATGTAAAATGTAGAACAGCACTTAGTAACAGGAGAGATGTCTTGGGTTCGTGTGACGTATCATGTGTGTTTCTAAAGCTCATTTAATGACAAAATTGTGTATAGCTAAGCAGTGGTCTGTATGATCACAAAGGAAATTATCCCAGACACTGTACATCAGTGACACTGTATTATAATTATACTTAAGAGAAAATCCACCTCCCTTGCATTAAGAATTGTATGCCCAGCACTGTAAAATTAATAATGGTAACTTTTTTCTCTTGATATTCAGAAGAGAATGTCTTTGCCTTTATAATAAATTTCATTTAAACTTGGATCCACAAATAGGAAGAGGATTGTTCATAGTTGTAAGCCTAGGGTGGGTAGGGTTCTACCTACCATTAGTAGGTAGAAATCTTCAAGATTCTATAAGATGCTGGTTAATCACTATTTAACACAGTGTTTGTCTGAAAGGTAATAACTTCATAGCTTTTATATTTAAATATTCTTATAATGTATGTTACTCTTAAGACCCGTTCTGAGTGTTCTTTTGGGTGTGCAAGTACTGTGACCTGATACATTGTGGGCCTCATCGGATACTACTTAGAAATGCGTATTGTTTTAATACACAATTTAGCAGCTTTTCCCCTCCTTTTGAAATAGGGTCCTCGTCCTGCCTTGTTTGTTCCTGAAGTTTCTTTTGAATTGCTGGTAAAAAGGCAAATCAAACGTTTAGAAGAGCCTAGCTTGCGCTGCGTGGAGCTGGTTCATGAAGAAATGCAGAGGATTATCCAGCATTGTAGTAATTACAGTACACAGGTAAAAAATGCATGTTTTAGAACTGTGGTTGTAATTATTGGGCTTCCCCCCCCCCCCAGCTTCCCTAAAAAGTTCTGGAAGTCTCATCAGTAAATTTTTGTTTTGTTTTCAGGAATTACTGAGGTTTCCTAAGTTGCACGATGCCATAGTTGAAGTAGTAACCTGTCTTCTGCGTAGAAGACTACCTGTCACAAATGAAATGGTAATTTTCCATCTACTAATAATGTTGCTAGAGAAAGTGTGTGTTTTCAGCAGTCTTTCTTGATACTTCTGTTTGCTCTGTGATCTCAGGAACCCAAATTATTAAAGGAATTTTGGCTTATATGTGTTAAATAGCTGGGTATTCTACATGGTTTGAAACTTCTGTGATAGATACATCAAAACATAGATACACCAAAGGGGTGGGTGAAACCTTCTTCTGCTTATCCTCCCCAGTGCTTCAGTTGCCCAAGAAGAAATCTACTAAAGCTTGGATTTAACATTTCGTAGTCTTTCTAATAGAGCTGTATTTCACTCCCTTATCACAGAAGCTGTGCATTTGCTGATGCAGTGATGAAAATTAAATTATAGTCTTCATTCTGTGTGGTTTGGAGATTTTGCTTGTAATTCCCTTTAGCTAGTAATAACTAGAAATTCAACTTTTAGCTTTGAATAAATATGGTTTAATATAAAAGTCTGCTTTGGGCTGTGTACTGTGGAGGACACAGAGTATTGAAATTGACTCTGTGTATGGTTGTGAAAAGCAAAAACTGTTCCCCCATAGTGAGCCATCTCTCACTGGTTCAAATATTGTATGTGGCTTCTGGCTGAAGGCTGACTATGTAGCTCACTTCATTATTATATAGCTCAAACTGCTGAGTTTTATTTATTTATTGCTGGAGAGGAGTTAGCTTAATGAAGCTAACAAGTTGAACTGATGTAATGTCCAGAATGTCTGAAGGTCTGAATGTATTACAATGATGAATAAATTTTTGCCTTCTGGATCAGAACTTTAATTAGTTTGGGGGGCAGTAAGAATGATCTTTTGCTATGGGCAGTTAGACTGCACTTTCTAGCATTGTAGATCATTGCTCTTCACTGTCATTAATTAGATCTATACACTGAATGTTTGAACTGTGAATGACATTGCATTGCAGGTTCATAATCTAGTGGCCATTGAGCTAGCTTATATCAATACCAAACATCCAGACTTTGCTGATGCCTGTGGTTTAATGAATAACAACATAGAGGTAAGAAAATACATTCTCTTAGAAAGTCTTTTGACTCTTGAGAGCCTGCATAATTAGTAAAAGAACAAATCCTTCAATGTCTTTCATTGAAGCACAGTTCTGTGTTTTGCAGCATAAGAAATGAGATAGAATACCAATATGGTGTGTATTTTTGTGACCTGATGATTTTTTTTTAGATTTATGTTGCATTCAGGAAAAGTGGTTGATATTTCACTGCAAACAGTTCTGCCTGTGTATTTGTCTGGAAAATATGATAAGCACCTATTTGAATGTTGTCTATTAAATGACATTTTTGGACGAGAAACTTTAAATAGTTAAGAAATACTCTTTTATGTTAAAGTAGCTGCATTTTTTTGTCTCTGACAAATACATCGATAGCTATGATGTTCCTCTCGCTCATGAAAGGATAAAAGTACTGTTTCCTCTACTCAGGTTATAATTTCTGCTTCCTTTTGACAATGCTCTTGAATCTCTGTGTTACCATGCTTCAGTTTCCCTAAGACAGTTTTCTCCATCAGTCTCTCATAAGCCTTTTACAATTTCAGTAGTCTTCCTGTTTTTCAAACCCAGTTTTGATAACACTTGCTGCTGTCGTTCTACAACTGTTCTGACCAATTCTTTCTTGCAATGTGATTCTGTTGCAGTATTTCATCCACCTGGCTGAGAGCTTGATGATATTCTTGTGTTCCCCTGCTTATTCAACCCGTTCTTTCATAGTAGTGTTCTTTTTTTAAATGCTTTTGTTATCATTTCTGCTCTGTAGTTCTAACCTTTTCCTTTCTTCTACACATAAATTTTGTGTTGACTGGGTATGCAATTGAATTTGCCTTGGCAGACTGCTCTTGACTCTAGTTCAGAAACAAAACGTGTGCACTCTGCTGTGAGTACAGAAATCAAGGACTTTGCTAAGTTGGACATATAAGATTATTATATTATCATGTGTTAGTTAAACTAGTTCTTTTCCAATGTTTTCCTGAACAGGACATTGACTTTTTTGAAGAAAAAAAGAATATAAAATATCTTATTCTGTGGACAATCAGTTCTTAATTTTGAGAAAAATCAAGTGTTTGTCCTGATTGCTTCAAATTCTGTTTGACTATAAAGTGAATTCTGCCTCCTTTTTTCCTTTTGGCTAGTCACAGTTAACCCTGCTGGCCACAGAATCAAGTCTTTTTCAATTACATTGAAGATTTAAAGCCTACTGAGGGCTGTAGCTCTGATCTTATTTACTAAAGGCTCTAGTTTTGATTTATGGAGCGTGTTGCATAAGGCTTTCCAAAAGGTTTTGTTTTTATTGAGAATTTACTTTTGATCAGTTAATCAGAAAAATTTTATCCAAATAATTGAGGATTTCATAGGATCATAGTATGACTGCGTAACACTGGATGGGATGAAATTACTGTTGTTTGTCTCTAAAATGTAAGTCATCTGTAAAACACAAATCTTGTGTGTGTGTTGATATAGAGTAATGCATAATTGAGGTCTTGCTGGATTGCTTTTAAAGGAACAAAGGCGTAACAGGTTAGCCCGGGAATTGCCTTCTGCTGTGCCACGAGACAAGGTAAGTGTTGACTTATTTATTAAGTCTAATGCATTCTTCTTTGATCCAATCTAAAGTTTTGGAAACTTTGATATGCTGCCGTAGTAATGGTCTTGGAAGCTTCCAGGTATTGAGTTTTTTCTTCGCATTTCATAAGGCAGAAGTGGAATGTTTTCTTCTTCCAAAGATGCAGTTTTGACAGGTTTTAAATCTGGGTTTTCTGAAGGCTTGCCTATAATCTTACATTAATGGTATACTTCTTACTTGAATGCTATCTGAAGTAAGGCTTGAAATGCCTGCTGATGTTAAAAGATGGAGTCAGAATTTGCATGCTTACATTTATTGCCGAGACACCAATTTCAAAAGATAAAGAATTGATTTAAAATATTCAGTGTGCCAACATAGTGACTTGGTGGTTGTTTGTTGTTTGAGTGTATTTCAGTTACTCTTAAAACTGCAATTTATTGCAGTCTTGCTTTCTTTGGGAGAAGAAAATGAAGGTGACATTTTCAGTTGATCATAATTCAATCATGTATTCTGTCGCTTGAGCTTGCTTAGTTTTATCAGGTTGTGGGATTAGTTCCATGATACGTAAGTTCATGGGTGGAAGAACCAAGAGTCATGGAAAACATTGCCTGGTTGTAGAAATGAATAGTCTGACAATCAGCTGGAATTTTAGACAGGTCTTTAGTATTATGTGAGGTATTTAGAATCCAAATATACAGAATGTAGCTTAAGCTTTTTACATGTTGCAACAGGAGTTACTAGAGCTGATAGAAATTGGTTCATTAAGCTTGTTAGCTTAAAAAGTGAGGTAAAGTCCCAGAATGGATCTAATATTGCTACTTTTAATCAGCATAAGCCAGCTGATGGATGAATTGGGAATTTGAGGTAGCTATGGAGAGATTGCTTTCAGTGCTCATTTGATCCTCCTTTTTATTGACATCATATTTATACCATCAGTGTAGGAGCTGAAATGAAATTTATGGCCAGATAAGCCCAAAGTCTCTTAATTGCCTTGGAGATGCTTTTTTATTTTGGGTTTGTTTTTGGTTTTTTTTTTCTGATTATATTACTGTTTTGCTTGCAAATTCAAAGTATTTTCTTTTTTTTCTGGATTTTTAAAGATGCTAGTAGGTAAAAGTATATGAAATCCGCTAGGTAGATTTGGTGGCCTTCAGTTGAAATTATTATTTTTTTCTTCCTCCCCCTCTCCCTCCCTGCATTTTGTGCCTTCCTTAGTCTACTAAAGCTCCAGGTGCATTGACACCTGCTTCCCAGGAGACTGTTACTGCTGCTTCTGCTGAGGCTGATGGCAAGGTCTGTCTTGATTTTTCCTCTAAGCACTGCATGCACATTTCCCGTTGTGGTGCACCGCAGATTGTGACAGAAAGCAGTTTTGTATGTGGTGCTCTGTCACTGACACAGTATGCCCTACAGAATATACAGCCCACTTGGCATTACTGATTGTAATACATGCAGTGGCAGGTAAAGATGTGCCACTGGGTGATGGTCACTGCTTTCTGGGTGAACTCTTCATTGCAATACCTTGCGGCGCCAAGTATGCGGCATAATTTGTCTCCAGCTGTTGTCAGTAGTTTGTCTGGTGCAACAGTATTGTAATCAAAAGTGTTCAGCATGGTTGTTAAACTGCATGTTTTTAGTGTGTTGACAGTTAAAGGAGGAGGACAGAAGATAAGCTAAAAAAAAAAAAAGTGAGTTTCCTGCTTCCTGCAGGGAATCTTTTTAGGCTTTGTTTAAATCGAACCTCCTTGTTGTTGTTTCACATAATTGCTCAATCCCTGGTTTACTTATATTTGTGAAATGTCTTCTGCAATGGTTTTTTACACTTTAGGTGTGCTGTCTCTTAGTGTTAAAATAACAGCTCACTACTGCAAAGACTTCTTTGTCAGTTGCTTTCACTCGGAGTCAGAAAAGATGGGTAGTCACAAGTTTGGGTATTAGAAGTACCAAGAGTACTCAGCCTTTCGGCTTCATTGCATATGCACCTTCAGCTTCTAGTGCAAAGCTGCCATTTCTGGTCTGAACAAAGCAGTTAAAGTCAAAATCTGGTCTAGTACAATTTGAACTGTTGTTTTGATCAGAATTTTAGAGGTTCTGGTATGCTGCCAGCATTAAAAAGAAATCAAGAGCTACTGTGAGGAAACCGGCGTGACTTAAATTTGGGTTAATTTGTGTTGCCCACAAAACCTATTCTAATACTATTAGGTGGTACAAACTCAACACTCTCTTGCTTGTGAAAAAAAAAAGAGCTTTGTTTCTGAAACTGCTTTGGAGATAGAGCAGGCTCCACTGTAATACTGAGTGAGAGTGGGGTTTTTTGCTATTTAGCTGTCTTGCAGTTAGAAATAATGTAATACAGCTTTTGTCATCAGTGGTCCTCTTCTTTTAGCACAGGTTGATTTGAATTCTCATAGTGCTTGTTTTTGTTGTAGTTTTTACAGTGCCTCTGAAGAGTTGTGCAATTTTAATAAAATTTCTGATGTGCACTCTTGAGCTGGGTTTCCTCCTAGTATGCAGTTGTTGGTGTTCTATTTACACAGAATTTGTAGCTCTTGACTCTCTGAAGGGGATTTTTTTTCTCCTGCATTCAAAGCTTAAAGGACTTGAGGTGTCAGCTGTCTCAGATGCATCTATTTTAAGCAGTCTGTATGTGATAAGCAAGCAGCAAACATACTGTTACGTGTGGAATTTGCAGAAAGGGTGTGCATAGTCTGCCCTGCTCTGGTTCTTTGTTTCTCTCTCTCTTTTTTTTTTTTTTTTTTATGACTCAAGATCAGCCTGTGGTGTTTCAATTGTAAACACAATAGATAAATTCAGCTTATTTCTTCCTATATCTTAAACAAAATGTTGCTAGTAGTATTACTACAGAGCCTTGAATGACCTTTACTGTTTTTCAAACAGCAGTGGGTTTTAAAGCACAGTAGTAAATAGAATAGCTACTAGGCTTACAGAAAGGTATAGAATAAAGTACTGTTGTTCCACAGGAAAACAATGGTTTGGGGTTTTTTAAATACTATTTTAACGTGTGGCGGACACCATCTACTAATTTCTTTTGTCTAGTGATTTGTAATGCTTAAGAGTTGGGTGTTTTGTCCTTTTCTCAGGAGATCAGTGAGTTGTTCTTTGTCTGGAACTTCCCAGAAACTCTGATCTTCACTTCCCAAGGATGGAGATGTTTGTTTTGTTTTTATTTGGTGAAGAAAAAAAAAAAAGAAAAAAAGAAAAAAAAAAGCCTTCCATAAATTGAGGTTTGGCAGCACAAGTATGTTCATAGCTGTGGTACCTGGAAACATAAAAGTGCATAGTTTTTAGATGGTACTGTAAGAAACTTCAGTTTGTATTTTAAATAAAATACCAAATAATTCAAATTCAAGTCTTCTAAGAGCAGTGGAGATCTTTAAAACATACTTTCAGAATGATCCTGACAGTATAGTTTGTATTGCTCCAAGGACGATGGTGGTAAAAGCCAAATGATTTGGGAAGACTATTTCATATTTTGGAAATGATTTCTAGACCCTTAAAGTGCTGGGGAGCTTCTCCTACCACTGCTAGGAAGAATACTTTTAAAAGCTCTCATTTTTCTCATATTTGGTGTAAGCAGAAAAGGGAGAACAAAGCTGGTGAATGTGAAGAAAAGGATGAAGGGAATATATATATCTATATATATGAAAATCTCATTTTTATTGAGTCTTACACACAGCTCAGTGATAGTAGATGTAATCAGACACTGCTTTGTAGTGCCTGGGTACTAACTTTAGTGTTTCTTCATTGTGTTGTTTGTGCAGGCTGCTCCTGGAGCAGGAGATGTGTCTCAGGAGCCTGGAACAGGCAACTGGAGAGGAATGCTGAAACCCTCCAAAGTGGAAGAAGTATCGGCAGAGGAAAAATCCAAGCCAGCTGCAGCCCTGCCTGCTAGTCCTCAAAAAGGACATGCTGTAAACCTATTAGATGTGGTGAGTCCTTAAAGACAAATACCCCCTCTTCATAGTTCAGGCTCAGGGAAGAAAACAAACAAATTCTAGATCTTGTAACTGTGCTGCTAATATATGATATCTTTGTAAATAACAACCTAGCCAGTCTCTTCTGCTTTCTTCCTTACCCAGTCCTTCATCTTTCACTCCCTCCAGTTTCAGCCTATGATTTGGGATGTCTTCCTTGCACAAATTCCTGTGTAAGTGAAGGCCTTGTCTAGTTTACTGTTATGTACAGGAGCAAATCTCAGCTCATGTTTCAACTCAAATTCCTGCTTATTTTTTCTGAAGTTGGCATTTTTATACTAGAGGAAAGGAATTATTAAAGACAAAACCTACTTGAGTTAAAAACAGATGGAGATCCTTTTAAGTGTTTAGAGAGCTTAGTTCCTTTAGTGAGCTTTTAAATAAAAATAATTAGTAGTGGTGCCCTCTGACCTTTGTGTCAGTCCTGGATTTTGACATGTCTCTAATTTTATTTCTGAAGAATTAGAGGTTTGTTGCAAGGCAGGTTACATCTATCAAACTATCCGATTAAAAGAGCAATAGTTTATTTTAGATTTCACAGTTCGAGTCTTATTTCCTTAGGCAAATGAACAGAAATGGTACACTGAGGTTTGGTTGTTTGTCTGTTTGTTTTTTTTTTTACATAGCCTGTACCTGTTGCACGCAAACTTTCTGCCCGTGAGCAACGAGATTGTGAAGTGATTGAACGACTTATTAAATCTTACTTCCTTATTGTCAGGAAGAACATTCAGGACAGGTAAAACAAAGCTTCCTAGAAATGTTTAAGCCGTAGAAATGTTGTGATATCTCAAGAGTCCCGTATATAATCTTGCTATTTTTTCATGTTCTTATCATTGTAAGCAGAGAGAAAATGTTTATTGGTTTGTTTTGTTTGGTTTTTTTACAAGGGGCAGCAGCAGTAAAACTTGACCCTGCACAGAAATAAGAAGCCTAAAAGCACTTGTTTTCTCCAATGGAAAGAGTTCTGTATTCTATTTAGTAAAAGGCTTAATTAATTATTTAGGAGATACCTGCTTTTCTGGAGGTAAAGTGGAATAAACTCTAGGTGTAGGCTACTTTGTAGCCCTGACAGAACTTGGCTTTGCCATACTGTTATTTCAAACAGGAAGGATGAATAGGAACTACTGTGACTAAGTTTTCTAGGACTTAGCTATAAGGATGGAAACAGTATGACAGCGATGTTTCTACTGCGTGCAACTGTGGAAGATGCCTTTAAAGTTTTGCTTAATAATTGTCATACTTTTTTCTTTTTATTGAATATTAATGTGAAAATGTACTTTGCTTAGGTCTTTGTGAAAAGACCTGACACACTCTCTCTCTCTGTGTGTATATTTTTATATTTATATATATATATATCGGAAATTTTGGGGGGAAATATGGAAACTAGAGTTTAAAGCAGATTAGTGATGTTATAGAAGTTTTATTCTATCTAGTAAACTAATATTCTCAAGATAATTTTTAGTATTTCATGGCAGTGAATTGAGTTGTTTACCTTAATTTTACCACAGCATTAGCACTATTAGTGTTACCTCCTTGCATAGTCTAAACAATCCCTTGACATTCTTTGCAGTAGATATGCATACATGAGGAAAAGAATAAAATACTATCTCGAGTATTACAAATCTGATGTATTAGGACATCCTCACTTAATGCAGAAATATTTTTAGGAAATGCCTCTCGAAGATGGTGCTCATGTCCATCCCATATCATAGTTGCATAACTCTTTCAGGCTTTTCCTTGGATGGTGTCTGTACCCACACAACTCTGAACGTGTCTTTTGGGTTGTTTCCACTCTTAGCCGGACTTCCAAAATATTCTAGGCTTCTTTCTTAAGCTCTTCTTTTGGTAGAACTTGCAATGTCTTGGCTTGAAAGGAGGGTGTAAATTGAAATACTTGAGTACTAGATTATTTGACTAATAATCTATATGGTATCATCGTGATTTCCCAGAAGTCTTCCCACAACTAGCTAGTAAAGAACATAAACCAGCAGAATGTGGTGGGAAGATTCCCAGCCAAACTTGGGAGTATGATTCCAAAAGCTCAGATGTGTTGATATATTGTGGCTGATCTTGGGCCTGGCTGTTGAGACTTGCATGGTCCTTGTCAAGTTAATTCTGCAGTGGCGATTGCAGTGCTCTGAGCAAAATCTCTGCCCATGAAAATGATTTTAATTTGGATGTAGGGCTGTGTGCACATGAGAGGGGTGATGTGGTCGCTACTTAATGAGTCAGTACTGATCACACATCACCTCGCAGTCCACTCTAGTTGCTAAAAATGACACCAACAAAGTTGTCTAAACTAACATGTTTTATTTCTCAGTTGGGAACAACCATCCATATTTTTATTGTCAGTTGCTGTCACTTTGCTGAAGTGACCTGAGCTGCACTAATTCAATTTTTAATCCTCTACTTATATCCCTGGATTTTGGTAGTGAATTAGTAGGATGTTTTGATTTTGCCAATACTCGTGTAAGTATTTTCCCTTGCTCTTTCAGAAAAGTACTGCACATCTTAAGTCCCAAAGAAAATCAGGTTCAATTAGATTCAATACTTGGAAGTTTTTCCAGGAAGCTTTCTGGCATAGAAGCCAGAGCTGAGACGGTGGTTTGTTTCAGGTGTTTTTACCCTGACACAGAGCTGAAAAGATTCTGTAGTGTCATTCTGATGGATTGTTCTTAATTTTCATTGGTTGCTGCCTGCCTCCGTTACAAATATATTTTTCACAATTAAACTCAATTTTCAGTTGCTCTCACATTGTGCTCCCTGATATCAGGAGATAACGTGGCCCAATATTAACACTGATTTTAGGGTTGAAATACTTAGCTTTTTGTCATGCCTAGCACAGTGGAGACTCGGGTTGGTCTCTAGTGAGCAAAGTAATTTATTCTCATTTTATTTTGTGCACTGTATATATTCATGTGCTTTACAATGCAGCTGTCCTATTGGGAAGTAATTCAACATCTCTTAAATTGCACAAGATACTGCATTTACTTGAGAGTTTTTATTTATGGTAGTGGTAGATTCATGGTATTTTGAGCCAAAGCTCTGTGTGTGTGTAGCCACTTGCTCACTCTGTGCATTTTTCAATCTAGAGCAGACCTGGTTTTGAATAAATCTTTCTGAAGAAACAATCTTTATATGCTTGCAGTGTGCCAAAGGCAGTGATGCATTTTCTGGTGAACCACGTGAAAGACACTCTTCAGAGCGAGCTGGTAGGCCAGCTGTATAAATCCTTGCTGTTGGATGACCTTCTGACGGAATCTGAGGACATGGCACAGCGCAGGAAAGAGGCAGCTGACATGCTAAAGGTATTTAAAAGATCAGGACCTCATGGGAGTAGTTAATTAAATGGAAACTACATAAATAGGAAATTTTGGGAAGAATTACCTATTTTTTTTTTTCCTGCTTTTTAAGAATATGCCCGTGTATTACTTTCTCTGCTAAAGGAATTAAAAGCAACATGTGACCAAAAAGTATTATGTAGGTTGACTACTTGTTAAGAGGTGACAAACTATATTTTGGGCAGAAAGCTGCAAAGTAGAATAATCTGGTGGTGTTTTCAATTATACATTTGGTTTTAATAATTTGCTTTTATTCAACTTTTAGAGCGTTCAGCAGTTACTTTGGGGGACAAAATGTTTTAAGTGCTGTTTTACGTGTATGCTTCACCCCAAGCCTGGTGGCCAATGCCTGGTGTGTGGAAGCAGTACCTCATAATATGAACAGTGGGAATGTTGGGACTCGATGATGTATCCTCTGTGTACCTCTGTGTGACAGTGCGTTTGTGACACGTCTGCGTTACGGAGCTCTTCACTTCTTCGTTGTTCACTTCCATCATGTTGCAGATTCTGCTACAGCAGAAATAACGCTGCTTTGCGTTGAACCTCAGGGAAAAGAGTCCCTCTGCCAGTTGAGCTGACTGAAGCAGCAGCAAGAGATGCTTCTCTCTCACAGGCAGTGTGATCAGACAGCACGTGTGAGAGATTGGATGCTCTGAGATACCACTTGTCCAAGACCACCTGCAGCAAGTTGAATTTTGGCTGTTATATGATCAACATTTGAGTGAAGGGAACTGTCAGAGTTCTTTAAACTGTAAAGTTAATAGAGCCAAATTCGTAGCTCAGATTTCCCAAAATTGGAGTACTAATTAAATAATCTTATTATGAGTTCATATTCTGAGCTTTTAAATTTGCATTTAAGTTTAGCGGGCTTGACTGTAACGAATGTGTTAGAATGCTGAAAGTGACATAAAATAGGTGCAGTTTCCTTTTATTTTGAGGGAGGTTTGAAGGATTAAAGCTGTTTGTGTGGTGAAAAAGTCTGCCCTTCTTGAGAATGTATGGATAAATACAAAAAGTTAAACAAGTTATCACTCGTTTCATAATAAAAATTATCAGCTTTGATTTGCAACATCGCGCTTCCAAGACTGCTGCTGTTACCTCTTAGAGAAGTATCTTTAGGAAAACTCAGTAGCTTTGTTTTTTCTGTCTTTCTGTGTGCAGGCCCTGCAGCGAGCCAGTCAGATCATTGCAGAGATTCGTGAGACACATCTTTGGTGAAGACTGTACCTACCAGCCACACTATTTATATGCATTGGAGGTTACGTTGACTTGAAAATTGCTAGGCATGGTATACGGAGTAGAATTTTTATTTATGAACTCTCATCTGTGTACTGCAACTGTGTACATCTGCTCATGTAAGGACAGTTGGTTTGATTTGCAAACGGAAAAATATGCTGTATTTTGCAAAATAAGTCATATTTAATCCTCATAATAAACAGCTCTAAATGTTTCCTTACCAGCTTTCTGGTGCAAATTAAAGCAGACCAAGTCTACTGTCTCAGTGACAGTCTCATATGAACTTGGGGGAAAAAAAAACAACAACCAAACATTAAAAGTTCCAGTGCCTGACTTGCTAAACAGGTTGCCTGTGGTTAGGATGGACAGTGTAGTCTTGTGGCATAGTTTTAAGCTGCTTTTACAATAGAAGTTTAAATACTGTGAAGAGAAGAGAGCACCAAGTATTTTCTTTCATGAATATATTGCATGCACTATGACAGATGGAGGTGTCCATTTTATAGCACAGTAGAGATGTCTACCGTATTACTATGTACGTGTGTCCCCAGGTTTTTTTTTTTTCCCCCCAGATGTTAAAACTGCAGACAAAACTTCCAACTTCATTTAAATGGAGTATCATGTGGGAAGAATTAGCCTGGAGCTTGCGAACAATTAACCGCCTACTAAAAAGTGGGTGCAAAGTTATTCATGTGCACTGGAGCTTGTGTATAATGTTGGGGATTATAATCAGGTACAAGAACACCTTCCCCTTCCTCCCCCCCTGGGACCAAGATCCCCTGGACCATCTGATAGTAAATTTGTTCTGGCAGAATTGAAAAATAAAAATGGATTTCAAAACTGTTACGGGATAATAAGTGTTTCTTTTAAAAACAGATTAAGTTGGCCAGGGAGAAGGGAATCCCCACAAGTTTTTTCCAAATTTTGGAATGTATGACAGTATGAAAGTCTGTGGGATTGGAGTATTTATACCAGAGATTACAGTTACTTTTGAGGAAATTTTACTGTGCTGTAAGTAGCGCTTTGGGTTTTTTTCTCTCGCCTTTTTTTCTTGTTTTGTTTTCTTTTTAGGACAATCCACAACTTTGGGAATTTTAGGTTGGAAATTAAGTTGATGGGTTACTTTCTTTCTTATAATTCACACAGATAAATATTGATCACACTAGCCTTTAAAAAGTAAATATTTTGATTTTTATGCATAGAAATATATTTAAACTCCAGCCAGCACACTTGCATGTACTTTTCAAGCAGATTCACTTTTTTTGTTTAAAGCAAAAATGTTTACTATGATGTTGCTCATATTTTATATCTTCAACACAACTTGCATGAAAAATAAGACACTGCTGTTAACATCCGTGGCTTGCTTCTACAATATTGGGCCAATACACTCAAGTTTTTTTATGAATGTATTCAGTTCTTTCCCCATTTCATCAGTTAACAGAAATGGAATTCTTTTTGTAAGCTGCTAAAGATTGAAAATTTAAAAACTGTTAAGACCTCATTTACAAGGTCTGTTTAAAAATGCATTTTTCTCCTGGTAGTTTTCAGTTTGGTACCAATATAAACCGGAGTTAAGTCTGACAGATGCAACTATTGGATACTTTTATGCATGATCTGAAATAATTCATGCAGAACACAGAAATATATTCTGCAGTGTAATTTGTTACATTTCATGTAACAAATACAAAGAAAGTCATTTTAACTTGTTGCATTGTATCCAGGGATGGTGGTTCTCAGATTTAAGAAATGTGCCTGTAGTGAAGTTGAAGTGTAAGACACAACTCAATTTTGGTGAGCAGTGAAAGCTTTTAAGTTTTGTCCAAATCATAACCTTTCTGTTGACACCTCTCTCCTTTTGACTTCTGACATCTAAGTAGTATGTTTTCAACAAGGCAGAGCCGTCCATAAGTGAACAGCTACCTAAGCTTTATCTCCCAAAGTTCTTTCAGTCTTTTGTGAAGAAATACTATGACTTGTTAAATTTTGAAATGCATATAGCAAACAAATTCCATTTATTTAAGAAATTCCTTGAGTGATAACTGGCTCTGTAATGTCATGTGAAATTTATACGATGTTAATATGGTTTTTGAAGTGTTACAACTTTTTTTGCTTAAGTTTCACAAAAAAATTCTATTTGGTAATGTTTGAGTGCCAACAAATGAACTCGATTTGTAATCCTTAATACAAGTCTTTAAAAATCCATGTTGTAACAGTCCTGTTATTAAATAAACAGATAACACACACAATTAATATCCCAGAAATAAAGTTTTGAACTGACTTGTAGTTCAGGTGGAAGGACTTACCTGCTTTTACAAGTTAATAGTGTAACTACCTATAGTTGTACAGCCTTTTGTATGTTTGCACTTGCCCTCATGCAGTTCTACATTGTTAATTCTTTTATAGTTGCATATGTAATAGTGTAGACAGGCTGCTGCTATGAGTGGTTTTTTAAACAATCTGTTGTCTAGAATTGAACTAAAATAATTAAGATGCTACTGTTACTGCCACCATTAAAAGAAATTATTGGGACTCTATGGGGAAAAAAAGACTAATGAAAGTAGCAGCTGAAAAATTCCCAGATCACACTGGTGGTTTACAGCTGTCTTCTATTCCACTTTGATTTAAACTTGAAATGCCATTCAGCAATGCACAAATTTCAGCTAACTTAAATTAACTTGCTATCTAGTGAAACGTGCAAACATGAGGGAGAAAAGCCACTGTAGCTAAGTTTAGATTAGTAAACATTTGACATTAATACCTGACCTCTGTATGGTACTACTGTAAATAAAACATAGTATCCCTATGTGAATATAGAGTTTGTCAAGAAATTATTTTGGTTTTTTAGTAGTCATTTTCAAATTTCACTTAGTGGAATAGATGTGTAAGGTGGGTGTTTATGTGCTTCAAACTGTATTCTGAAGTAAACATAACATACCTTCTGGTAAAGCCAAGTTTTACCTATGCTTTATTGATTTTGAAAGATGCTAGATTGGATACTGCACTCTCAGGTCCCTGCTTTATAGAATACAGCAGGGGAAACAACTTGCCGGTCTGTTGTGCCCCTCTTGTTAACTTGAATTATCTCCCCCCCCACCCCAGCTCAGTCCTTTAGCTATGAGAGCAATTGGCTAGCTAGTGTTTTCTGTAGATCCTGAAGATCTCAAAAGCATCTGCTTAACTTGTTGCCAGTTAAACTCTGTGCTTTGAAATGGGAGATAAATTTTGAGTCATGTAAGAGGAAGAACAGAGTAGAGCACCTGAATATGGTTTTATGCCCTGTGACACTGTTGTAACCAGTGAAGGTACTTTCATGCTCTGATACCTCCCTTTTAGTTTACTTGCTGCACACTTTCCCCCTTTACCTTTTTATTGCTAGCTGCTGCAATAATGTTCAATTCAAGTCTCCCAGCTTTTGCTGTCCCCAGATGCTGTACGTTTTCATTGCTTTTTCTAAAAATAAATGGCCCAATTAATTATTTTTTTCTTGCACTTCCAAATAATATGTTTGTAGACATGTTAAATACTTGAATATTAGTTACTGCTTGTTTATATTTGAACAAGCTGTGTCTCCAATTACCTGAACATACCTGTTTTGGGGTATATGAGAAATGAGGCTAAAAGAGAATACTTGACTTTCAGTCATCCTCTGTTCTCAGTGTAAGTGTTCAAAGGTTCAGTTGTGATACCCTGTACAGTCATGAAAAGTAGTGGTTGTGTCCAGCTGTTTCTTTGGAAAGAGTCAGGAAAGGGTTCGAATTGGTAGGAGTTGGTCAAAAGGAAGCACAGACTAAATTTCTTCAAGTTCATGAATCTTATTAAAAAACCTTGTATGCAAATAATTTAATTCCCTTTTTTTATTTTGTATTTGTAAAAAATAAATAAAAACATTTTAACACTTGATCAAAGTGGGTATTAATGCTTAAAAAAAAAAAAAGCTGAAACTTGTGGGTATACATGTATCTCCACCCTTTGGAGATGGAGGAGAAATATGGCAGGGGAGAGATCAGACATGAAACATGACTTACTCCTGGGAGTTTATTTCTTGCAACAAGAACGTAACTGTTGTATCTAATCTGCTGTATTTCTCTGGAGGCTAACAGGAGTGTGTGTGCTGGTGATTGTTGTTCCCAGGTGCATGTTTCTTTATTGCTGTAATGTTTCTGCCATTTAAGGAACAAGGCAGCTATGTTAAGTGGATAAATTTAACTTTCCCCTTCTTTCTTGTAGCCTTTTCATGTCAAAGTTGTGATTTATCCCTTCATTGACTTTTTCTAGGATAGTTCTAATCATTACTGCATCTTCAGACAAAGTAACAAGCGACACGAACTCGTCCTGAGAGCTAAACAGGGTAGGTACAGCTTTTTGTTTTTAAGGTAGGAATGACTCAACTACTTTATTTCTATAATAGAGATATCTCGTTATCAGGTAGATAAGTGGAATCTAGAAACTGAAATTAATATTAAGTCCATGGGGTGAGCTAGTGTAAAGTGCCACTGTATTACAGTTTAATAATCTGAAGGAACTGTGATATATAAGCAACAAGCCACTATCATTTCACTAATACTATTGAAATCTTGGTTGACAGCAAAAATAAAGCTATCATCAAGTTGATTGCATCAAGTAAAAAAAAAAAACAAAACCAAAATGAAACAAAAACTCCCCACCCAATTACACAATAGATAGATTCCTGAGACTTAGTAACATTTCTTAGAATTTCCCCATTCTGATAGGCTGGGTGGTTTTAAACAAATTAAATACCTTGACTTACTCTGACAGCATAAGAGATGGTGATGAGTTACCTGCTGCACTGAGGTAGCTAAGATTAAGGCCTCTCCCCTTGTGGCTGCTCTGATTGCAAAACTATGGTCTAGGCCTTTCATGGACTAGGAAATGATTCTTCTTGGCCTAAAAGGGAAGATTACCTTAAACCTTGAGAACAACAAAGCAATCAATCACCTCATGAACCAGAGTGAGGGTTTCCATGTGTTTACACAGGGGCAGGGAGGGTCCCTTACTAAAAAAGTTCTGAGCCAGCCAGTGACATGAGTGTATTCTGAGTCAGTTGATCAGGTGTAAGTAGTTCTGATGTGGGTTTTACTACAACTGACTGTGGTTTTGTTGTTGTTCGGGTCACCTGGCTGTAAGTACTACATTGCCTAAGCAACCCAACATGAAACTCCACCCTGGGAAAGGGACACCTTTATCAAGGTGTTGTATTTTCATGTTTATTTGATTCCTAGTGTGTAAGCAGCTGTAGTGGCTTGTTGTTATGAAAAGGGGTGGTAGCATTTTTGAGCAATAAAGCAGTAATACCTTTAAATGCAGATATTGGTATTCTACTCGTGTCAAAGTACATTCTCAGTTTCATGCTGTCTTAACAAGAAAATGAGGCTGCTGTGATCTCCAATGTTGACTAGGCCATAAGCAGGAGGATGACTTTCTGCTCTTTCATGAGGCAGGACAGCTTGTGCATTCTGCCCTATCTGAAAGGTCTAACATTTTTAACTGCAAAAGCATTATGGCCTCCCTTACATGTTTCCTGGTCCAGATACCCTTGTGCTGCTGTTCACCTACAACGCCCAGGCATGTAAAATTAAAAAAAAAGCTTTTGTGTACATGGTTTGTATCTTCTGGTATAATATACTATATCCTGCCATTGACTGTACAGGACCTAGTGACAGGATATACCTGCCACATAGGTTCTAGATAGCACAGATGCATCCACGTAGAGTGTCACCCAAACTTTAAGTCATACTATGTACACAAAAGACATAAAAGGGATTCACTAAGGTGATTTAGGCTTTGAAAGGCTCTATACTCTTGCATTTCAGTATTACACTAAGGCTGGAAAGCTTTTATGCCATATGCCCCCACAAATTATCAATAAGAAGCTTACATATTAGGGCTCAATCATTCTATTCATTTATTGTCAACCTTCTGCAGCTTCCTTCAAAGCAAACCTGTTTAAAAAAAAAATGCTGATTGTAGGGTGGTTGTTCTTACTCACACAGGTTTCTCTGTTAGGATGAAGTCAAACTGGACAGCAGCATACATCCTTTGTAAGAAGTACTGATTTTGACTATGCTTTTGCTCATCTTGCTGTGCATTATGCTGTAGAGTAGTAGGCTACTGTTCTTCTATCACAGAAGGTTGTTAAAGGAGGAGAACAGCAACTCCACCTTCGGACAGTGAAATTAATCTTCTCATCTTCTTGTGCACAGCCTGTTAAGAATGGTGCTTTGGATAAGATGGAGTATCTAAAAATCTCTTCAGGGGTAGAACTTAGCTGCCTTTGTTTTAACTCTGTTGGTATATTTTAAGGAAGTCTCTGAGCTGCACAGTAATGCACAGGACAGAAACATCTTCAACTACATCTTTGAGCAACTGAGTCGAAATGATAGGTCATTATAGAGAGATGTTCTGTTGTCACAACTGCAGCCATTTTATGATGTAGTAGTTTTTCTTTCCAATCCTAAGCAATGATACTCCATTCTTGAGAATATGCTGTCCAAGAATAAGAACAGTCTCGGGATTAGTCACTCGAATCCCATTTACTGAAACTCCACCATCTGTAATTTTCTGGTACCTTAAAAAGAAACCAAAAACAAAAATGGTATTTGCAAGAAGCAGTTATTTATTGCTGTCAAGTATTGAAAGTTAAGGACTTTTTGGTTGGAACCATAATTGAATAAATTTTAACTCTCTTGCATTTCAGTCTAGGTCAAGAGTGTCTTAAGTTATCCTTAGCTTCTACCATTCCCATTTTTCCTGAAAGGTATAAGAAAACTTAGGCTGTTGCCTTAGACTGTCCCCTCATCAGGTGTAGATTTTACAGCTCAGGTAACTTCAAAATGGAATGAGTCCACCTGCTCCCCTGCTGGCACATAGATTGCTATCCTGTTTCTACTTGATTTGGGTCTCATAATTGTTTAACTTCTGCAAACATACTACTCTAACCTGTTTAGGTGGGGCATTATCAAAGAGCACAGGTGACGACATACCCACTAGGTCCTTCTGGAATGGCATTTGCTTTGCGACATAAGTCAAGAATGTTCATTCCGGGTTCAAGCATCAATTCAGCTGAAGGAGCTTGTCTAAAAAGTTCTTGTAACTCTTGGTCAGACATAGCTTCTAATGCCTCCAAACTGCTGTAGTAAAGGGCCTTGGTACACCTGTAAGAACAATGATCATTCAGAATGCAGTGCTAGTCTCACCTTCACACGAAGTGCTACTCAACTAATCTGATCCCCCTTCCCAACTTCTTCTGAGAGTCCACAGAGTAACAGAAGTACTTCAAGTACACCCAATTTTTTATCTTTATCCTAGCCCACTACACTGCAATTTTCTTCTTACATTAAGTCTACGGAAGTACACTTTTCTCTTTTAACAGCTGAGCAACAAATAAATACATGAAAATAGTCCCTGAAAAGCTATGGCTGATTACTGTTTAATTAATCTGAAAGAAAACTGTTTGACAAATTGAATTTCACCTCTTAGCGGATTCCAGCCCCTCTCTACCATGAACAAGCTTGGTTACTTCTGCAGCAAGTCGTTTCTGAGGACCCCATTTTTCAGGTTCTTTAGCATGCATTTCCATGATGTGGTCAATCTCCTCAAGCGGAAGGAAGGTGAAGAGTTTCAGGTATCTGCAAGCCGGGAAAAGAAAATATTTTGTCTATATAGCCATCATTACAGATTTCCTGCCTTTGTCAGTCAAGCTTCATTAGCTGCACTAAAATGATTCTTAGTCACTTTAAGAAATCCATACTACAGATACTCTGTCCTTTCAAACAGTTCTTTAGTTTTGCCCAAATGCTTCAGCTTACTGGGAAACTCATACCAGGATATTTGATATTCTGCTTAGGGTAATGTCTTCAGACACGAGAGCATCAGATGCTTTTATGAAGGTTGTGTTGCAATCAATTACTAGGTTTTCTCTCGAGTGCAAGAAATCCTGTGACTGTTTCAATTGCGTGTCAACTAACAAGGTCTTGTGTTTTTAGTAGTTGCATGAGATGCTAATGAAAACTACCAGTCCTGGTCTGTGGTGATAATGGGACAGAAGTATACTATGTATTGACAATTATCTCAGCAGGAAGATTATTTAGGATAATGAAGAATTTAAAAGGTGCTTATCTAAGCTACATTAAGTAACATTTTAATAGGCTTGCAGTACCATTAAATGCAGTGTATTAAAAAAAGGCACCTTTACTGTTAAAAAGTCCGAAAGCATTAAGTATTTTCATGTTAAGTACCCACATGCCCTTCTTTTCAGTCTGAAGAGCATTGTGGATGCAGAAGCTAAATTTGAAATATCAGAGACTAAACCTTTAAGAGGCAACTGAGTTATGAGACGGGTCACAATGTGAAAGGGAAGTACCTGTCTGAGGTTTATGAAGCCTCAGATTTGACAGGGGTGTTTAAGCTGAAGAAAAGATCTGCTGAGAAAAATAGATTTTTAAAAAGGACATGCAACTTTTTAATGTAATGCCCTGAATAAAGCTATTGGTTATTTATTTTCAGTACAGAGTTTGGCCAACAATGAAGGAAACCTGTCAAATGGTATATCTCATATTTTTGCTACCCTTTCATGTTGTCATTGTATGATTTTAGTATTTTTACACCGGTCAGTAAGAATATGAGCTATGTCTGGTTGACTTGGATTCAGAGGCAGCACAATGAATCTAAGACCACATCTTGCTTATTAGAATTGCTATACCCTTAAGTAATGATTCTTCAGAATTTTGTCTTTGTACATGCCACAGCTTTAAGCAGTAGTTGGATAACCTTACAAGTTTCAGCGCATTGCAGTCTCATCTGCTTTACAGCTCAATCCGCTTGCCATCATAATTGTAAGCAGAAATCTTTGCTTTTGTGTTCCAGTACGAAAAAGATAAACACTTAACTTCATTGAAACCTCAAACATTAAGTAAGAGTCAGAACGATGCAAATCGTTCCTATCTGCAGTTTTCAAAAAGACCCCCTAAAGTTTCCTGCAAGGTATATGAAAAGAACAACAAACAGACTTACTCATCCACGACACCACATTAATACTATGGGTCATGTATATAACAGGCACTCCCCTCATCATCTAAACATTTCAAATTAATGTGTAGTTGTGTCAGTTGGTACCTGGACAGAAATAGATGGTATGTTTGTCCAGCGGTGGGCAAAGTTACACGAGACATTTTTACCACAGCTACACTACTAACCTTACAACCTCAGGTGCTGACTACTGCTAGCTTTGAAAAGCTACAAGCAACTACTCATGTGACCAGGTATATGAATTTTGTTTATTCTGTTTTGTCCTCTGCCTTAGTTTTTCCTTTCAACAATGACTTAAAACTGATGCCTGAAAACCTCGACCTTGTCAATTCCTTGTATACTGCCTGCCACGAGCTTAAAATGTTATCACTTTATCCCCCTTTTAATTGCACTACTACCCGAGTGTAACTGTCTCCTAGGCAGGTTTTTATCTAGACCATTAGCCTCCAAAGTCAGGTGCCAGCACCCCAGGAGGTAGGCCAGATGATCCATTAGGGTGAAGGAAGAAAATACTAGAATGGCAGTGGTACACATATAATCTATAAATAAATAAATAGACATGTAGTGGGAGTGAATGCTCAACATTTTCTTACTGATAGGGGTGCATGATCAAAAAAGTTTGGAGATCACTGATCTAGAGAGTTAAGCAATTATAAATATGAACTTCTTTCTTAACAAGGAACTATTCTAATTTGTTTATGGATATGCAGTTTTTTAACGTGATGCAGTTCTAGAAGCTGAACTTTTGTGTTTGCTTATAACCAGTGAAATAGCTTCTTGTGTTTAGATTGTGGTGTTCCTGGATATCTCACACTAAGTAAGTACTTGTAGTAATTAATAATATTGAGCTGCAGTTGCTTATTAAACCAGGAAGAGAGATTTCATTTGATACTGTGATATTACGGTACTGAAACTAACACACCTCATAAGATAGTCACCCCACTGGCAGAAAAAAAATACGTTATGCTCTACTTGTTCATCCACATTCTAATTTTATGATGCCTATGCCAGCATATGGAGACAGGTTCCACTATCCTCTATACTTAGGAACCAGTCATGCATGGTTAGTGAATTTACAGTTACGATTAACATATACTTCTACATGGAGCTTGTGTTGCACACATCCAAATCAGCTGCAGAGAACAGTCAGGATTGGGTTTTATGAACAGTGACAAAAAGCAAGATGAAGAGAAACTACTTACTTTTCAACTATGTTATCTTGTTGTCTGACGAAAAACTGATATAGCTCAAATGGGGAAGTCTTATCTCTGTTTAGCCAAACTGCATTGCCAGCTGTCTTTCCTAGTTTATCTCCAGTAGTACTGGTAATAAGAGGTACAGTAATTCCAAACACATCTGTTCCTGTCATCCTGCGAAAGAGAAGAGTCACTGAACATTTAAAAAATACATACATTTAAAAAAAAAATCACAATTTGGTAAAGTTGACTAAAATATAAGGATTCTATGCTCAATATAAAGCAGTTAAATAAGGCAGAGGGTGAGAGGCAAAAGATGCCAGAACACCACTTGGCGAAGAGTGCTTTATATGAAAGAAAATCAACCTTGAACGTAGTAATTTCTGTGTAACAAAGAAGTTTACATACTTCTTGAGAAACAGCACGAGCAAATTCAAGTGCCCTGTATGTTTTGTCTCCTGCTCTGACCATTAATTGAAGCTGGACATCTCATACTGAGATGAAGCTGCTTGTGTGGCTGGGACACTTGTAAGTCATTTATTCTGTGCAGACTCTCTAAGATCTTGCAACAGTCAAGTATGTGCTCCCCGCCTGCGGCGCAGGTCCCCTGGGTCAGAGGGGAGGGCCGAGCCCGCGCCCGAGCCCGCGCCCCACCCCGCGCCCCGCCCGGCCCCGGCCTACTTGGTGACG
>WUAM01000359.1:34010593-34023798 GCA_024336885.1 Actenoides hombroni
GGCCGGGCTGCCCCCGCCGCGGGCGGGAGCCGCCGCCTGCGCCCGTCCTTCGGGTCGGGCAGAGCCGCCGAGCAGGATGCGCGGGTCGCGGCCGGGGGCAGAGCAAAGTGTGGGGCGCCGGCGGCGGCGGGGCCGGGCCGGGCCGAGCTTCCCTCCCCGTCACGGCATCAAGCGCTCCGTGCTCAGCGCCCGGGGGTCGGGCACCTTCCCCAGGTGGCGGTCTCGGCGCGCTCGCAAGGCGGGGGAGGCGTTTCTGTGGCCGCGGAACCCTCCGCGGGCGCGGGGAGCCCCGCGAGCTCGGCGGCTGCCTGCGGGCGGCGGGTGCCGCGCGCCCCGGGCCGCGCTTTCCACCCTCGGGGGCGGGGGCGCGGCTTCCTGCGCCTCCGGTACCCCCCGAAGCGGGACGGGGAGGCCAGAGCGGGTTGGGGCCCTGTGGGTGTGATTACTGCCTGGTGATTACGCGGTGATTACCCCTCAGCCGCTGGGGAAAGGCTTTGAACGGTCGGCGGGGAGAGAGCCGCAGGCCCGTGCGCTGACCGGCGGTTGTCCTTCGGCGTATTAAAGAAGTTGCAACAGCAAGGGCGTGTGTTGTCTATTCCTTCAGCTGTTTACTGCCCCGTCAACCCGAAATGGCAGGATTTTCAAACTGCTTTCAGATTAAAACACAGGCATTGGGAATCGAGTCTTCGGCTTTGAGTAGGGCGTCCGGCAGAACGGATAGTAGGTGCTTAAACTAGTAACGTTGAGGTTTCAGAACTTAACAAATTCCGGGATTTATAAGCTTTAAAAGTCTGAGCCTGTATCAAGCAGCCTTGGTGCGATTGAATAGGAAAGTGGTTTCGCTGTCTTCAAATGTACTTTACTTGCCCTTGAACTTCCTCATTCTTCCCAATTGTGTTGTTAGTTGAAACCTGGTGGCGCGGCAGCACTGACAGGAGGGTTTGCAGCCATCGCCTGCTGCTCTGAGGAGGTGCCAGTCCAAAAAAAACAGTGTCTATGGTGTTATCTTTCTAGCCTTTTCTAGAGCTGCTCACACCTCCTTTTGACTGACTTCCTACTTCACTTTAAAAAAACCTGACGAATCTCCTTCAATTTAGTGAGAGCAGGAAAAGGTATTGGATTGGAAATGTCATATGCTTGGTATGCTTTGATGCTTCCCTAAAGCACGGCAGTAGGAACAAGTCAGAAGTACCTTAAAAAAAAAAAAAAAGGTATGATGAGTGTGACTGAGTATGGAAAATAATACTAAGTCATTTAGAGAAATTGCATCACTTTTATAACAAGCCCTTCTAATCTTGGACAGTCCTGCTTTATCAAGTACAAGTATTGGCAGACAATGTATTTCAGAGGTGAACATACATCATAAAATAGAAGGTATTTAGATTGTCCCCTTACTTGGGAGTTCACACAGTCTAGAGAACATACTTTATAAGATATTTGCACTGTGCTAAATAATGTTATCAAACCAAATCTATCTTTTCATTCATCACTTTCAATGGGGGGTGGCATTTACATGTGTGTAGCAGTTATAGGTCAATGTCGAGTTGTCCTGGTCAACTTCTCTAATTCACCAAACTGATCTCCATGTGACATACAAATATTGACAGGGTGGGTCCAAGGTAGTGTCAAAGATGAAATGAAATGAAATGTATAAGGACTATGACTCACAGGACAGAAGATATAAAAGCATTAGTTTTGCCACTTGAAAGCTATTATTATTGAAGACTTCTTGCTAACAGACCTGCAGGTACATACAGAATTGTCCTATCATGTTGGGAATAAACATGATGGAAGAAAATCAGGTTTTTGTTGGAAAGTAATGAGAGAAAAAAATGAAGTCCATTAAGCATCAATGAGCTAATCTTAAACTGATGAAGTCTTTATCAATTGCAAATACTTAATGCTTGCACTAATGGTGTTTTATAAGAAAAGGTGCTGTCAAGTACTTTGTCACTGGACTGGTAGTACAAGGATAGTATAAATTGGGTTTGTTTTTCTGGAATTATATTGTGCCAGCAAAAAGAAAGAGAATTGGCAATACAAGATACCAGATTTTCCTTTACATTTTGTTTGCATTTATGTGGGATGATGTGTGTTTATTGTTTTTAAAACACAAATAAACACAAGTTACATGTTCATATATACGTATATATACACGCAGGTACATGTATGTTCTCTTTAATGCAACGCTTTGTTTCAACAGTAAGTTAAAAGTAAGACTTTTTTTTTTTTTTTCCCCCTCCCTTAGGAAAAGGAGACCTTCTGGAGTTGTAGACATGGAGGATGGTTTGTATCTCTTTGCTCCTTTTAATCATCTCAGCATAGTCAACTGCAATGGACACATCTCTTCAGCCTCAGGAACTAATACAAAAACAAGATATCACAGCCAAAGTTTGGCTTCTCCTTTGTAGATAGAATGAGCAGCAGGAGTTTAACCACAGCCCAAAGCTTTTCTTTGAGTTAGTTTCTGTGGGGTTTGTTAGAGTTAGGTTTGTTGTTATTTACACGATGGTATTGCTTTGTGGCTGTTATCCAGCTCAGTGGTGCTTAGCCGTAAGTGGTGTGCTCATTAGACAATACCAGCACAAACTTCTCTCTGTCTCACTTGTATTTGTATTTTCTGGTAGTTAATGTGTATGTGCAGTATCTTACAAAATAAATAAATTAAAATATTATAGCTTTCTATGTTTTCCCTTACCCAAATATTCTGCCATCATCCCCCATATTGCCAGAAGTGCAGCAATCAACAGTGTTTTTTCTGTAGCATGAATCTATTTGAATTGCCTACTAATTGTGACCTCTTTATTTGGACCTCTTCAGAAAGTCATCCATGCATATGCTTAGAGAAGAAAGATTTGTCTATGTTTCTAGCTCTTCTTATGGAGAAATTTCCAGAATGTGTTGACCCATCTGAGCAGGTATGTAACAAGCTGTCATTGCTAGGAAATATTTTTTCTGCTTTTTTTTTTACTGAGAATTAGCCTTTCAAATATCTAATGATATCCATCAAACAAACCATTTATAAACCTTTATTGTACAATTGCCTGCTTTTGTGGGGGAGTGAATCTGCTGTGTTAGGTGGTCCATTCTAGTGCTTTAAAAGTTACTGTAATAATCAATACTGTTAAATTTTTCACTGTCATGTGATAAAAGTTGCATAAAGATACTGGATTCCTAAGTATTGATTGATACCAACTTTTTCTTTTCCCATCATTGTCATATCACTGAGGCATACAAACATGCCCTAATTGTTAACAAACCCCATCATGGAATGTGAAGAGGTTACCAGGGAAAAGTGGCACTTTTGTGTTTACTTTCCCTACTTGAAATATGTGGATAAAAAAAGGTGCTCACTTGTCTACATGTAGGGTTGTTGTGAAGTTTATTTTCTATTTACCTGTGATTTAAAATAGTAAGTAATTTTGTGAGACAGTTCTTGGCCTCCCTTGGTCCTTCCTGTGGGTACTGAACCAGATTCAGTTTTTGTTCCCGATGATCCTGGTAATGCATATAATTTCAGTCATTTAGCCAGAGCTGTCACTGATTTTGAGAACAGCACAAAGCAGGTGAATCACTCAGGTAAAAGAATATTAATATATTCAAAGTGACAGCCTTGTCAATAGCTAGAATGGTACTAGACAGCATGGGTAGTGGTAACTTGTTTCCTCCTTGGAGTTATTATCAACTCAGTGGGTACAATTCTTCGTGCGAATGTCTCTAAACACAGTAATGCTTTGTCCGTTTCCATTATGAGAGTACAGCATGTTGCAGGTAACAGCAAGCCCAGCATGCAACTCTGCCTTTTGGGTGCCAGGCTTTTCCAGTGTGCAAGTCTTCCTCAGATGCATCTCAGCAGAGCAGTAGGCTGTGAACTCCTTCATGTGAGGGTCAGTTTAAGGGATGAATTTGGTAGGCAAGAGAAAACAGAAACCTTTTGGTGTGTTAAGTGTGGCTGTAGCAGCAGTAGCATGTTAAGCAGAGCTCCTTAGTCATTTCCTTACAGGAGGAGAGTGACAGACTTTGCAGTTCAGGCTTGGACAGTGCTTAGTCAGCCAAATCAGTCACAGACAACCTAAGGGACATTGTGCTTTTCTGAAACAAATAACTGAAACTCCCATTTTATCATTTATTCATATTCTCATGTCCACAGTTAAAATACCCCCTAGCTTAATTTTCATTGTGAATATGAGAATGTTAAATATTTTATCTTCAACTCCGCACACTGTTTTGCTTGTGTAGACATCTTTTCCTACTCCAGGTTATCTGAGAATGGTTTGTGAAACTATAGATTAAATACTACACAGTGATCAAGTTAGCAGATAACAGTAATAGTGATGGTTACACTTCAAAAAACCCTTAAGAACTAATTCTTAGATATTACTGAATTTATAAACAGTTTATCTTCTATGGGACCTCATAATAGCAAACAACGTTGAATGTGAAACAGCAGAATCATAGAAATGGGCTGAAGTAATCTAATCCACTTTACCACAATGAAGCAGGATTAAGTCCAATTACACCACCCTTATCCAATACTTGTCTAACCTGATCTTCAAACTATTTTGAAGGGATGATTTATCAACCTTCTTAGGTCAAGTTTCAGTCTTTCTCCTGGATTTTTATTGTTGGTTTTGTGTTTTGTTTTTGGGTTTTTTTCGACCTCTAAGACTCCTTCCTTAGATCCTCCATTGTGCTTGCATTTTTCTTAAAGCAGGATGAAAACCTGGTATGACACTCCTTCAGACTGAGTAACTAGCTGTGCAATTCCTGTAAACATCTGCCATACTTGGAGGTCAATAGTAACGTTGTGGTTTTGTTCTGTAGTACAGAATAGTCTCCTGACTCTTGTGGATAGCAGATATTTCTATATTGCATTTGCTTGTTCAGTTTCTCTTTCCAAAGCAGGTTCTTGCTTTGCTTGGTTTTGTTTTCATCTTGTTGCTGTACAGCCTTTTCTGTATTCTTGTTTGCTCTCCTTTCCCATTGTTTAATGTATTTGTGCCTCCTTTGATTTTCTTCCTGTGATTTTATGTATACTGTTTTCTTTTTGCCTTTTGTATCCCTTGCTAGTGAAAGCATCTGTATTTTTTCAGTATTTTAGTCTTTCAAATTTTATCTGTACATGCCATACTATTTCTTTATGCTCGTTCTTCATATTGCCTTTACATCCTTTCTTTTTTTTCTGATTCTGGTTTCAATGAAGATCTACTGGTACAACCAAAGTGGTCTCATGGTGTTACTGACTTTTCCTTTAAATTAGGATAATTTATTTGTGTTTCTCTTCTACTTTGTCAGACCCTCATAGTCCTTGGGTTATTTTCCCGTAACTTCCTAACAGTCCCTAAAATTTGCTGTTATGTGTCTTTCTGAAATTACTGTCATCATTCTATTCTCACAACATCCTTTCCTATGTATCGCAACATCGTGATTTCTATTGCAATTTCTTTCCATTTTCAAATTTCTGGTCATTTCTTCTGTGTTGGAAGCAAATGTAAAATATCCATTTTCTCATTCATTGCTGTAATGAAAATGGGTTATGGCATGTTTCCAGGAATGCAGGTGTATGCTGAATGTATTACTTTTCTACCTGCTATCTCCAGTAGTTAGTCTACCATTATCAAAAGGTCCTTGACGCATCAGATGATAACTTAAGGAATTTAAAAAAAAACAAGAAAAAAAAAAAGGCACTTCAGCCTTTTACCTTTTGGTCAGATACTCAGTAATATATCTCTCTTGATATCACTGATACTACTTTCTTCACTCTTGCTTTCCTTAATGTTACAGTTTCTTTGAGAAATTTACAGCAATACATGTTTACATCATTTTGAAAGAAGATAGTGAATCCCAAAGCTGCTGTTATTTTCTGAAAAATGGCACGAGGCATTCGGTTCCCATGCAGACAGCCATCAGGGCAAGCAGAGTGGAAACGTTCCCTGGAGGTGTTACTGAACTTCAGAACTGCTGAATCCGTAGATGATCACCTAGAGTAGATTATTCCAACTACTTCTGTAACAGACAAGACAAAACCTCTTATCAAAGTCAGAACTCAGTGATCCGATCTCATTCTGAAGCTGGCCCTGCTTTGAGCAGGCAGGTGGATTAAATAACCTTCAGGTTTTCATTTCAGATCTGTTACTCTGTGATTCTAATTTATTATGGTGTAGTGCAGATGGGCTGTATCCAGCGACAGTATCGTTTCCTTTTTGTGCTATTGTAGCAACAGTGAGCATTACAATACCTGCCATTGCACAAATGTACAGAAGATGTAAAGAACCTGAACACTCTTTATGAACTTAATGGCATTGTCATCTTCTTTTTCTCCTACTACAGCTAGTATAGTGTTTATAAAGAAGCCATGTATAAATATGTGTGTCTGTATGTATTCTTGGAGAAATTTTGCTAAAAGAAACAGATACTTAGTGTTTTAGAAATCTATAGCTTGGTCTTTCTGATTGATTCCAGTGTTGGCCTCATGTGTCTTTTAATTGGAGCAGCACTGGATTTCTGAAGAACTAATGCACAGGAAAAAAAAAAATCGATATGAAATTTACATTAACTTTTCATAAGGAGAAGTTGTTGTTTAAAGATTGTGATACTGAAGAACGGTTACATACAGTAACAATGTACAACAATACAGTGTGGCAAAACCTGTAGTTGAATTCTGAATCTGTATAAAGTCTGCGTGCCTGTAAAATCAAATCTTCTGTGAAAAAAATAACCTTTTTTTCCTCTTCAGTTCAATAAGACTGGGATTGTAATATGCGAATCAGACAAAGTGCACAAAATAGTAGCTCTGAGTTTCTCCAGACCTGGGTTGCATGCTGTATATCAAATCATCTGGTGTCTTCACTCTTCTTTGCATGGCTGCACTGTGTATTTGTCCAGGAAACCATGCATGACTTGTACCGCATTCCTCATTCAAGGTATTTAATACATTTTTAACCAATCTGTGTCAACTGCAGTTCTACCTGAACAAGAAGTTCGTAAATGACCCTGCTAAGCATCATATCTAGAGAAATGTTGTGCACAGGTCAGTCCAATAAATTCCTCCTTAGTCAAGTAATCCTTTTTTATGGAGATAATTTCTTAAAAGTAAGTGAGACTGCTTGTTTGGGAAAGGATTGGCAAACTGTGGGAGGTCATTTATAAAAGTGGGTTACCACTTATTGCAGTGGTTCAATATCAATTCAGATGCCATTGCAATGCAAGGGGCTTAAGCCAGTGGATAACTCTATAGGCTGTGGACTCTAGTGTATACACAGAATTGCAATGCAGTGAAAAACTGGCCCACTGTTTCAGACAAAAAGCATGTGAATTGAATGTCCCACCCAACTGTATGGCTATGGCACTTTAAGTGACTTTCACTGTCTGTTTCTAGGTTCAGTTTCTTCCGTCTATTACTGGCCACGTGCTCCTGAAATAAAGGGAAATGATTCACAGGTAAATGGAGTCGATCCTGTGGTTAGGGAAGGTATTCAACAAGCTGACCTCGTGTTTCTTAGAAGCCCTGTAAGTAGCAGTGTGCTCTTACCCATGACAAGGTTTGAAACTATGAAAATGATTGCAAAAAAAATATGATGCAAAGAACAGCTGAACAGCAATGCCTGTTCTGAGACTGATGACATTGAAAAATATTATTCACTGTTTAACATAAGTGGCTGCAAAGATACATTGCTCAAGCGAATGGAAAATGCTTTTAAGTGCTATAATTTTTTACTGGCATGTTCCCAACTTGAGGAAAATGTACCAGAGGAAAAAGTACCAAAGGAAGAAGAACCAAAGGCAAATGTGCATCGACATGCATTGCAGCTTTGTTATTTTTTAGCAGCAAGATCTGATAAGTTATGACGTGAGTGTATAAAGAATAGTAACCAAGTATAAATAATGGATTACTGTATTTTATTTATTTTCTTATTGCCATTGATTCATTCAGCTAGTGCAAAGAGTCAGTATTTTCCAACATATGTGGATATAGGAGAAATTGGCAGGCTTTCCTTAACATAACTGCTGTAATATTTTTTATTAATGTATTTGTTACACAAATGTTTAATGTTATTGTTTCTAATGTTGTTTGCAATACTGAGCTTAAACTTGAAGCAGAAGATGGGAACACGTATTATTGAAAAATAGAAAATAATATTTTATGACTCAACCTCCTTTTGGGAGGGGAAAGAATGTTATGCATCTGTATGTAAAGAAAAACTTTCTTAGCATATTGTTAATGTACCTAGGTGAACTTATGGTGAATCTGGTCAGTGGAAGATCTTGATGTATTTATAACCTTTCACATTCCGTTATCAGGATTTTATATCAAGTTACTACTCTGCAATTACTAATCAAAGAGTAAGTGTACCTTGAGTCAGGTTTTAGGTTGTTGTGTTCTTCTGAAATCTGGCATATTAGTAGTTATGCCTCATTGTATTTCTGTGTATGAGTATCTGTCTAGAACTGGGCAACGTATACACATGGAGGCATTCTTTCAACATATAAGCAGTCACAGTTTCTGTTTCTATATCATTAAAGCACTACATGTTAATCTATAAAATATGTTTTTAAGTATGAAAAAAAAAAAGTATGTTTTTAAGTGACATGAAAACCTTTCTCCTAAAAGATGACCCAGACCAAGGTGTGGGGTGTGCAGTCTACAGTCAGGATGGGTATTTTGTAAGTAGATTGAATTCTCCAACCCTTGTAAAATTTCTGTGTAGTGCTCCAAGTGGTGCGGTTTATTTGACCTGATGTAGACATCTGCAGAGTAGATGCCTGCTTCTGAGCTACTGCCCCTGGCTCTCCTTTATAGCTGGTAGAGATCTAGAATGTCATTCATCCCAATCTGGAACAGGCCAGGTAGACCTGTTTTTCTCCCTTGAACATTGATGGAGTCTAGAGTGACTAGTTCAGTTGTAGATATGTAAAGAATATAAAGGGGTCGAATTTCCCTCATGAACATGTTCTCCCACAATAAATATACTGATATAATGATAATATTTTATCATTTAACTTTAAAAAAAAAATCTCAGGCCCACTGAAAAGGAGCGTTCTAAATTTGATGCAAAGATAGAAAGATAAAAGGATGGTGATTAAATTGATGGAGAACAATTACCTCACTGGATGCAAAGCCAAAATTAGCTATTGACTGTGTTAAAGGAAAATAACATGATGATAAGATGCTCATGACAGTATTAACGCTGATTGAATATCTGATATAAACAGCTATAAAAACTTAGAAAGTATATGTACCTAGAAATATATAGACAGCATAAATTTAGGTTTTGAAGCTGTATTAGTAGATAGTTAAAACGTTGCTGATGTTTGGGAGGGTCTGTTAGATTTTACTTATTTTATAAAATGTGATTTTTTTGGCAGTTTGGGGCAGGTTATAATGGATACCCCATTGGCATATTATATGCAAACTTGCCTGGTGCAGGGAGAAGCAGACAAAAGACTGGACCTGCAAAACGTGAAGTTGTTCTCCATGTCGAAGCAAATGTTCTCCTGTACAGGTTATTGTTACAAATCTAGGAATTGAATGACTGTGCATCTTTATGACAATAGATGTGAATAGTGTGTAATGTGAATAAGTCAGTGACTAACCATGAATTTTCTTTTTGACCTTTCCATCCGTTCTTCACCCATTAATTGTTTCAGAGACTTTATGTTTTTCGGCTCTGAGCTTATAATCAACATTTTAATGTGTGTGTTTCCTCTTCTTTACCCCCAGAAAGTTGTGGTAACATCTTGTATTCTTGCACTGCCAAAATAATCACCCAGTCGCATTGCGATGAAAATCTAAACAGTTTTTGAAAGGCACAATCTGCAGCATTCTGCCTGGCAGTCTCCTTTTGGGAGTCCTTAGGCTAGCAAGAGCAGTGTCAAGTCAGCCAGATCCCTTGAGACTCTAGCTGTCCATAGCTGGAGGATTGTTAGTCTGTAAAACCACATGGCTTATACAGTTAGCACTTTTATATACAAAGAAGCAGAGGAAGCAAGAAAAATCAGATATTTTAAGGGAAAATCAAGATAAAATAGGAAGCTTGGAGGAGGAGATAGGAAGTAATCTAATTAAAAATAATAGTCTTCAATGTAAATACTAAGATTTTATTAAAGAAATTAAACATTTTGTTTAGTTTTAGCTTTGAAGAAAATGAGTTAATTGCACAAATACATGTATTTTTCAGATCAAAGACCCAAATAGAAAAGAGCAATGTTCTTTACTGCACCAAACCACCCTGTGGTGACTGTCAGAAGTTTCTGAAGGATGTGAAAATCAAGACTATTCATTGTGTAGAAGAATCATCCAAGCAAAGTAAAAAGGTATGCTCACAGAATATTAGTTATTTATTGTCATAATGTAATTGTATGTTTGAGGATGAGGGGTCAGTTTATTTATAATTGACTTACAGACAAACACATCAGTTCTTGCCCTTCTGTGTAGGAGAGGAACTAGCAGATTATCTCCTCTGAGATGCTTCATTCTTCGCACTCCAATGCAGCTGAAATTTTATGGCTCGTTTTCTGCCTTGGAAATTTTTACACTCAGATGCTTCTAAAGTCAGGAAATGAACAAGTTACATATTTTTAAGATCTTGCAGTGGGAAAGTTCAGCCTCCTGTTTAGCTGTATCTATATGACAGAGCTCTGGTGTGCTCCCTAATGTTGCAGCTGGATGCTTACTCTGTGCCTGAACGCTTATGATGGTGAGACCTGGATATGTGCCTTAGTTCCTGCTATATGCAGGAAATCTGGGTATAGTTGCTGAGGGGGAGCTGTAGCATGCTTCATGAAGACCTCGAATATGAAGGAGTACCTCTGTCCTGCATTGAGAAGTGTGTAGGAGATTCAAAACTGAGAAGAGTGGTTGTTACACCAGATTATTAATTCAGAGGGACCTCAACAGGTTAGAGAAATGGCAAAACAGGAGTCTCATTAAGTTCAACAAAGGGAGGTGCAAAACCTATACTTCTAGGGAGGAATAACCCCATGCTCCGGTACAGTCTGGGACTGCCCAACTGGAAAGCAACTTTGCAGAAAAAGACCTGGTGGCCCTTGTGGTTAAATTGAGCAGGAGGATTCAGCAATGTGTCCCTGAGGCAATGGTCAACTGCCTTGTGGGCAGCATTAGGCAGGGCATTGCCAACAGGCTGAGAGAAGTGATTCTTCCCTCCTTCTCAGCACTGGTAAGGCTGTGGTTGGAACAATGTGTCCAGTTCTGACCTCTCCAGGACAAGAAAGATAAGGACACATGAGAGTGAGTCCTGCTAAAGACCATGAGGATGATTAAGTAGTAGGAGCATTTCTCATATGAGAAGAGGCTGAGATAAGATTGATTGGCCAGGAGAAGAGAAAGCTAAGGTGGGATCTTATCCATGTGTATAAATCCCTGATGAGTGGGAGTAAAGAAAACAGAGCCAGACCCTTCTCAGCGATGCCCAGTGATGGGACAAGAGGCACTGGGCAACATTTGAAATACTGGAAATCCCACAAAAACTTAAGAAGCCTTTTTGCTGTGAGGGAACAGGTTGCCCAGAGAGGTTGTGGAGCCCCCGTCTTGGAGATATTCAAAACCTGGGTGGACATGGCCCCAAGAGATCTGCTCTAGGTCACCCTGCCTTGAGCAATGAGTCTGGACTGGAAACCTCCAGAGGTGGCACCTGGTTTATTTGCTTGCTTTTAAATTTGTTCCTTTTTTTTTTTTTAATTATTATTTTTATTATGATTTTTTTTTTCTTTTAGGAACATCTAGGTGATTTAAAGAAAAACTTTGACTATCATGAGGTAGGTTTGCATATTAAAGATTAGACTCAGTGTTGTGTCACTTTAAAGTATTTTTCAATATTTATTTAATAAAAGCATAAAATTGTTTTTTTGATATATGTCATCCTTCTGGTTTGCCTTGTTTTGTTTGTTTGGGTTTTTTTTAAGAAGCACATTTTCATTAAATGGAAAGTTCATAAAAATATATTAAGTGTTCACAATCCATTTGATTATATATAACTATATATTCACTGTAATATGCACATCAGAGCTTTTCTGTCATTATTTTGAAATTCATCAGTAGTTTCTTGATCCAGCCATTCCTGGATATAATAAAAAAAAACCCCAATTCATCAGGTAGAAGGGATGTCGGAAGTGGAAGTGGATAATGTAGAAAAATATGGGTTCGCTTTTCAAGACCCATCAGATACATCTGATGGAGGTAAAGCAGCCTGTGTTGGGAAAAGAGGGCACTGGAACACACAAGAATACTGATGATCTAAGTAAATGCTTAGAGGAGATTAAGCTATGTACTGGACTTTTATCTTCCTCTGTAGAAGAAGAGCTTTAGAAATAGAATAGCCAAGAATAACTTCAAGGACTCATGTTTGTCTAGTGGCCCAAGAAGTCTGCAAGGTAGATTGATTAATAGCTTTTAGATACAAAGGCAGATTTGAGCAGACAAATTGTGGGAAGTGCTAAATAAAAGTTCACTTATGCTTTAAATATATTTATTAGGGTTTTGGGTTTTTTGTTTGTTTGTTTTCCAGTGGAAACATCGCAAAACTGAACTTATGGCAGGTATGGTTAAGATTAATTTCCTTTCGTACTGTTCAGTTTGGCTTCTTTTGGTATGAGTCAGTGTTTAAATTTAGAAGCACAATAGGTTAATAAGTATTTTTCTTTAAAGCCCTTTTTGTAATATGTAATAAACACAACAAAATCTGGTTATAAACTGATTATAATTACCGTAAGTTTAATTGCATTTCCCTTAAATTAGTTTACACAGAATTACACACAGAATTATCATTGAGACTGGAATAGACCTTTGAGATCAAGTCCAGCCTCAGACCTGACACCATGCCACCTAGCTAGACCATGTCACTAAGTGCCACATCCAATCTTTCTTTAAACACCACAAGGGATGGTGACTCCACCACCTCCCTGGGCATTCCATTCCAGTGTCTAATGACCCTTTCTGTAAGGAAGTGCTTCCTAATATCTAACCTAAACCTCCCTTGGCGCAGCTTCAGGCCATGTCCTCTCGTCCTGTCAGTCATTGCCTGGGAGAAGAGTCCAGCCCCCACCTGCCTACAACTGTGGATGCTGAAAAGCTGCTAGCAGAGGGATTTTAGCAGGTTCTCACAATATTTGGTGAGAATCCTGCCTTTCTCACCAGTGTTATGAAAAACAGTAGGATGGTTTTTGTAAGCTAGACCAACACCTGGTGT
>WUAM01000359.1:34023898-34046621 GCA_024336885.1 Actenoides hombroni
TAGCCAATCACCCTAGGAGATGGGTGATCACTGACCAATCGCCCTATGGGGCTAGGGTATATAAAACGGGGTTATAAGTTAATATAAGTTAATAAAGTGTCTTCCTCACCTGGCACTCTCTTTACTGATTTTGTGTCGCTGCATCTCTTCGCTCCAGGTATAAACAACGACATACAACTGCCTTTCAGGTAAGTGTAGAGAGTGATGAGGTCTCCCCTGAGTCTCCTCTTCTTCAGGTTGAACAGCCCCAGCTACCTCAGCCTCTCCTCATAAGACTCTCCCTCCAGTCCCTTCACCAGTCTTGTTGCTCTGCTTTGGACCCACTCCAGCACCTCAGTATCCTTCTTGAAGTGAGGGACCCAGAACTGCACCCAGTACTTGAGGTGAGGCCTCACCAGTGCTGAGTACAGGGGGAGAATCACATCCCTGCTCCTCCTGGCCACACTATTCCTCATACAACCCAAGATCCCATTGACCTTCCATGCCACTTGGGCACACTGCTGACTCGTGTTCAGCTGGTTGTCAACCAGGACTCCCAAGTCCCTCTTGAGTAGGCCGTTCTTCAGCCACTCATCTCCCAGACTGTAGCGCTGCATGGGGTTATTGTGGCCAAAGTGTAGGAGCCGGCACTTGGCTGTGTTGAACTTCATCCCATTGGCCTCAGCCCATTGACCCAGCCTGTCCAGGTCCCTCTGCAGCATCTCCCTGCCTTCCAGGAGATTGACAGTGCCTCCCAACCTAGTGTCATCTGCAAATTTACTGAGGGTAGACTCGATCCCCTCATCCAGGTCATCAAAAAAGATGTTGAATAGAACCAGGCCCAGTACTGATCCCTGGGGTACACCACTAGTCACCGGACACCAACTGGATGTGGCACCATATAACAGTTGCTTTTTATTCATAGATGAGAAAGTGGAGTCTTATGTCCACTCTCAGACATATTTCAGGCAGTCCCTGTCAGTACCACACCCACACCAGCAACCCTAGGTCACCAGAAGGTGGAAAGCTTCTAGCTTGCCTTTCCTTTTCCCACAAAAGACAATTTTTTGAGGGTTGTTTCCTCTTTTGAGCAGGAAGAGGGAGAGAGAGATCCCGGGCAGTAGGTGTCATTGCATGTGCCTGTGCCTTTAGGAAGGTCTAACAGAACTTGCTGTTCAGGCAGAGAAAGTAGTAAACTCTTCCTGAGCTGCCAGACTAGAAAGCATGCTGGTCTCAGCAGGGGGAAATCAGTGGGTTTGGTACTTCTACACAAGAGCACTAGATAAGACAATTGAGATGGACTACAGGAGACAGGCAGCTCGGAGGACTGGAGATAAGTGCATTGATTAGCCTAACATCTGGTTAGCCTTCTTGTCAGCACTCTACCTGGTTCAAAATTTTCTGGAGACAGTCGAGCAAGAAACAGCAACTTTTGTCCCAACAAGATGTATTTTTCATCTCTCTGGCCCAGCAAGCATGAGTAAGAATGTCACATCTTTTGACCAGCAGGTTTGTTGTGGTATCATAGTGTGAATTTATAACTGTGATTATTTGACTGTTTCTCCACAGACAATAATAATGGAGTGGGGACAGTGATTTACAAGGAAGGCAACACTGTAAGTAAAGGTTGTCTAGGAAATTGTGCTTTTCTTGTAAAAATGTCTAATCATAATCTAATGCCATACAAAAATTATGTTTGTAGGATTGCTATGTAGTAAGTTATCGGCACAGAAGTGGTTGAAAAGTTTACTAGGCTTGTGTTTATGCATGTGGATGAGGAAGTTAACTTGTGTCATATGGACTCTCTTAAAAAATGTTAGTGGAGTTGCAGTAATTTAAAACAACTTTTTGTGAAAAAAACCCGACAAGTTACGTTCCCTAACTCTGCCCCAGAATATTAAGATAGTGGATTATTTAAAATGTAGTCATCTGTTAGATGAGATGAAGTCCCCTGTTTGCTAAACTCTGAAGTAATCAGCTGATGTTCCTGGTGACATTGTTACTATTATCATATTGAAAACCCACACTTATTTTTATTTTATGTGTTTCCAGAATGGACAGAGCTTAGAAAACATAGCTAATATTTTTCAAATCCTTTTGGTGACTTTGTGTTTAGCAACCTCTTTTGTGTTAATTTTTTCTTCATAATGAACTTTTCCTGTGATGATTTTTTATAAGCATTGTATTTCATGTTCATAGGAAACTGTATTTCTGGAAACAAACATGTTTCTCCTTTTGGGGAATAAATATTCACTCTTTTCTGAAGCTTCACTTACATACAAGTGTATGATGAGGATCTACAGTCAATCATGTTGAAATGGAGGTCTGCATAAACATTACCAACCAGCATCACATGAGGACTCTCCCTGAAACTACTAACAGTTTTTAGGAGTTGGATTAGGCTGTAAATAACTAAAGGTCCCAGAACAACATCACCTCTTGTTTCTTCCTATCTTGTTTCTTTCTAGGTTGCCCTGGGGTACAGTGGATATCCAAAAGGGGCAATGAATAGTTTATTTGGCAAGAAGACAGATGTTGATTTTGACCAGCATGCAATAGTATATGCAGAAGCTAATGCAATTATTATGAGGTAGGAGCACATTAAATATTTTGAAGGAAGTAGACAAAAAGAGTCTTAGTGTTGGGTGCTTCGTTAATGAAGGAATGGCTCTCTGACTAACCTACCAGGGGAATTTCCACAGTGTAGAAAGTAGAAGTAATGTTACGTAGCCTGGGAAGGAATTCAGTCTTAAAAGGTACTGAGTACAATTGTTTTTCACAGAGATGCAGGTCCACGTGATCTTATATCCTAATACATACAGCAAACTGAAGTGACACAGTCTTAAAAGTTTCTACCAGTCCCCTGTCTCTGACCTCACATAAGCCCAGTTCCCAGAGACAGTCATGGGTCTTCATATCTGCTGAAACAGGAGTAGCCAGTAGCAGAGCTGCTGCTTCTGTGGGTGCTCTGGTATTGCTTAGCCACTGGAAATGCAGGGCATCACAACTGGGTGATCAGCTTGACCTGCCTGCTTTGACACATACAAACTGAGTTCCATGAAGTTTCCTGCCTCTGGAAAATTTCTCTGCAGACTGACAGTGCTGTTCCAAATGCGTGTGCATGTGTCCCTGGCTGATGGTCCCTCTTCTGGCAACTGCTTAGTGGGCAGTGTGTTGACTGAATGTTCTGCTGTCACCTACTCTCATATTCAGGTGATCAGAGTTTGGTGGTGAAATGATTCCTGGATACACATTTCATAAACCAGAGTATCAGACTTTACAGTGCTGTGAGTACATAAAGAGTAGGTAGATCCATTTCCTAGGCTGGCAAGCTCATGGTATGTACTGCAAGTATTTGCTTGTCATGGGCTGGAGATCCCTTACTCACCTCCACTGGCTAGTGATAGAAGAAAAAAGAAAAAAAGATAAAGAGAAGAACCCACTCTAGACTCCAAGAGAAATGATTTCTCCTGCAAACACATCTTGTTTGTAATTGTGAAAATACTGTATTTTTTTCAGTTCTGAGAGAGACCTGTGTAATGCTGAACTCATCACTACATGTGAACCCTGCCAGGACTGTCTGAAATTGATCCGAGCAAAGAATAAAGCAAGAGTCATTTGGCCTCTGCGAGACAGAAATGTAGGTCATATTACCTGCCTTAGTGGTCCTTTCTCCCCTCTCTGAGGACATCTTCCTAAAAACCTTATACCTTCCCCTTGCTGGGGAGGAATTGACAATCTTCACCCTTCAGGCTGGGCCCTCTTCTGCTTTGCCAGCTGCCAACTTGTTTGCAGCACTGGAGGTAGGCTGAGTGCCAAGGAAAGAACACTTACCATGGGGATATGGATGATAGAGGTTCCTGCTCCGAAGAGGAAGGGAACAAGGAGGAAAGGTCATGCTTACAAGCTATCTTTTGTCCCCCACAGCAAGTGGGGAAGGTACTGCCTATGGAGGCATGTAGCCTCTAGACAGAGTCCCTTCATGGGACTCACCCTTCCCTCCTTCCTCCCAGAACAGTCTCTGCTCTCCTGTCCACCTACGTAGAGACAGCATTGGCTGTTCCAGTTCATCCCTCTTTGTGAAGCTACACACACTTTCTGAACAGTTCATGCTCTGATAAGGGCACATGTATGGGACTACTCATGGTTTCAAACTTGCAAAGAATTACCTCCATGGGTATGTACAGGCAGACCCATGTAGAACTGAGCCCATACAATTTTATTGCTATGAGCTAGAGTTAGTGGAGTTATTTTTTCCTTTATCAATACATAGCACACTAACACAAATTAGTTTTAATGAGTTTGATTTCTTAGATGCTTTTTAGAAGACTATTAATTTATGTCTTCGATGATCTAGTTTACAAATTAAAAAGCCTGTCAAATAATACAAAAATAGAAATATGAAATAAGAAAAATGTTTTTAAAAGTCTTGCAAACTGTTTAACAGTGTGTTTTACATGTCTGTCACTCACTGTGTTGTTTCCTTTTCTTATGAGCAATCCAGAGTATCAACTGAAGATCCTTCAGGTAATGATGTCTGAATAAAAATAGCAACTATGAAAAGTACAAGTCATGTTAATTTTTAGCTATGATTATGACTGGCTCTGAAATAGGACCATATCAGGGGAGGAGTGGAAGAAATTAAACTGAGTGAGGCTATGGCATGTACTAAATGTGAGACCAAGACATGAACATTGTGATGATTATGTAAGTGGTAAAGAATGATCTGTTAGAACAAGGACAGCTCACACCAACTTGAAAAAGATACAACGATTGCATCAAATTAGTTCTTTGAAATCTGAGATGCTGCATCTTGTTATCATCTCTCCCTTTGCAATGAAGTAGTTAATTCAGTTACAGAACTCATTTTTGCCAATCATTCCTTATTCATGTCTCCTGTACTTCTGCTTTCATTTCAGAGAGGCAGTCTGTGGCTGCTGCTGATGGTGAACCAGCGCAAAGCTCCACATCAAAATGAGCTTTAAGATCCAATGGCCCCAGGCCACATGGTGTATTCAGTGGTGTTGGGATAATCACCCTGCAATGGCAGCTGCTCTGATTCTGCCCACTCCCTTCCAGAAGCTCACCTCATGCCACTTCTTATTACTGCTTCTGCTGTGCTCTACAGGGATTCACTTCTGATTGTGGCTTAAGGGTGGGGAAAGCACTTGCTTTCAATGTACCTCTGAGGGGTAGTCATGCCTTACTGTGTGGTGTCTGTAGCCAGGAAGGCAGTGGTTATTTTGCACAGTCCTCATTCCCCTGAAGCTTTTTTTTCTCTCCTATTAGAGAGAGCATTTGAATGAGCATTTTTCCTTTATTAGGGTTTCCCAACCTCCCTCACGTTATTTTATTTTTTTCCATTTGATCTTTTTCTTTTCCATATCTCTGTTTTTATTTTTACACTGTGATCTTTTTCAGCAGAAAAGTAACCAGTTACTTGTTCCCTTGTGTGTCCTTCTGCCCAGAGGTATTTGGTGCTTGTGTGTCCTTTCGCCTTCCTTCTCCCTTTTTCCTCTGGTGAAATATATTGTTTAATTTTGTTTCTTATTAATGGTCCTCTTTATATATCCTCTGATAAGTGCACATCTGTTTTTAATTGGTCCTTGTGCCATGTTAATCATGTTTTAGGCTTAAATTTTATCTCTGCCCTTGAAACACCAGACCAATTAATGTGGAATGTGCTTTGATATTTTTCCAGGCAAAATCATTTTGCTCTAAATGAGCCAGGGGTTTGCAGACTATGGTGCTGAGAGCTGCTTTTGTCCTTGCCTTTAGACTCCCTCAACTGCAGTTTCAATACTGGGTTTTTTTCCCCAGGATGACTCCAAACACAGAATCAACTATGAAAATCCTCTTGATTTTCAGAATATCATTGTGAGAATGCTATTATGTGTAGCTTGTTAGCTTTCAGTAATTATTGCTTTTACATAGCCTCTTTAGAGTGAGATCATCTAAGTGTTTCAGATGGAATTAAATTGCAGGTTATGTCATTTTAAAAAAAAATAAATTTGTTTGCTGTTTTCAACACGTGTCCTCTGACTGTGTTCCCTTTGGAGACGGTAAGAGCACACCATCACAAACCAAATGGCAAAGCCCATGCCATGATGGTACGTAGTATGGATGTTGGAGTGGTTGTTGCTATGACTGGATACATATTTGTTTCCCTCATGCAAGGTACAAACAAGTCTTGGACAAACCTCTGTTCTTCATTTCACACTTTCCCTCAGTTATGTGGTGTGAAAACCTGGGTAGACTGTGCTGAGTGTGGAAATTGAGAAGGCAGCAGCAGAAAGAGGGTTTTGATACAGGGTAGCATGATTGTGTGTGGGGGGGGGTGTGTGTGGGTGCCTGCAGCAGGGGCATGAAGAGTGTCTGTCATTTCCAAGGACATGCCATTCATTATGTGATGTTGGTATGGCTAAGCCATGCTACAGGCATCCTGCAGGGGACCTTTACAGAACTAAATGCTGTAGGTGACAGTAACATGATAGTATCGTAAGTCCAAAATCTCTCCATTCGCCAGTCATGCACATGGTTAGATTTCAAATATGATAAAGTCTTGGGAAGAAAGCTGTGCCCCTCCCATTTCAACTGCATCAGCTTTCCCTGGATCATGCAGAAACCCATGGAACCATTAGAAATGTAATCCACTTTGCAATTACAACCCAGTCTGATGTTTTAAGCCCACCACTCCTGTCAATGATGGAAGAAGAGTTTGCGTAGAGGATTGCAAAGAATGTTAGACTGCTGAAAGGACTCATTTTTTTCCAGCCAATGGTGCTAGACTGAATCTACTTCACTGTATAACACTAGAACCTACCTATCAGAGATGATGTTTGTACATATCAGGCCCTGGTCTTTTTAATCACTGTATTATGTATATTTTTATGTGTACAGATATAATGCGTATTTTTTTTAAGTGTCATGCTCTATTAATAACACCGAAATGTAAATAATCACATAATGTGTATATGCACATGGTATCACTTGCTAATAAAGCATTTGTTTGTGGCATTAGTGAGAAAATGTTCATGACTATTTCACCACCCCACCATACTGTAACTGTCAAATTATTTGTTCTAAGAACAATTCACTTAAAAGAATAAGACAAGGTGATCTCTCTTGGCTGAATTATGGCATACCAATAATGTAACCAGGGAAAGTAGGAAGTGTTCAGCACCTAATCCTATAATAAGACAGGCTAAGCCTAAGCAGAAGAAATGTGGAGAGAGTGAGACAGAGATGATTAAGGTTTTGAACCAGATTATTATAAATCGTCAAGCTTTGTGTGTGATTGTCTTCCTATAAATCATAAAGCAATTTATCTTAGCCTAGTAAGCAAATTATTTTTGCAGGCATTTTGCAGGCATTTGCACACAAAAAAATACAGAACTGGTAGTAAAGGCTTAACCTTTTTGTGATAAATAGCATAGCCATGGAAGGATAATTATTTTCATGACAGTGTACTTGGATAAATAGCATAGATTAGAACAAGAACTATCAAGAGAGTATAATGACAATAAGAATGTTATTTTTTTTTCCCAATTGATTAGCTCAAGGATGAGCCTTTTGTGCCAGCTATCTGATTTTGGATCCTGGATGGTGCTGACACCAAACAGGAAGGAGGAAAGGAAACCATTCCGCTTTCAAAGTATAAAAACATGTGAAAGCTGAAACTCCCTCTGCTTGCCAGTGCAAGTATCTTTGTCATTTGAAGGCAATTACTTGGAGAGTTCGCGGAACTGCTATGTGAAGTTAAGGTAAATACAAAAGGCTAGTATGAAAGGGTTCTCTGGAGACAGGTGAGCACCTACACAGTTCTCTGATCAGTAACATGTCACTTCCAGTAGTAAGCATCTCTCCACCTATGCTTTCCTTCCTGTTTTTCACTGGGTCCATGGATTCTTTGCCTTTCCTTATTCCCAAGTAGCTGTGGACATGATCAAATTCAACCGCTCCAGCATTTTGGGATCTAATTCTCAAAAGAACGTAATCTTTCTTGTAAACCACAACTGCCTCTATATCAGTGGAATTTTAAATCACCAGAGGCCTTGGAAACTATTACAAGAATCTCCCAGTTTACTTCATTGGATTAATTTTGAAGTAGTATTGTCTTTTGTGTCCCGCTGGCAAGAGTTACTTAAGAGTGGTTACTTAAGTTTTCACTTCACGGTTTTTTCCTAGTATTTGATTCATATTCTTCTTGCAGAACAAGGTCTCATTCCATTGCAAAGTGTCACTGTTAAATGTAACTAAATTTAAAATTCTGCTTTGATTCGTGCTAGAGTTTATTATTTTGCACCATAATTCCTTCTCTCTTCCCCACAACCAGGTGAGGTTATGCGTGCATTAGCCACGAGGTGGCAATACAAGAGCTTGATACACTAAATTTTGCTGGTAATCCTAGCAGTCGTGCAGGGAAGGCTTTGGGGTGTTAGGGAGGTAAATACATTTGCAGTGTTACTGCAGAGTTTGACTCCGTTTGCCGGTGTGTGATATGTGCTCCACATCTGCATAATTCACTTCATGCAAAAGCCAAGGAAGACTAAGCTGATTTTTCTGGATCAATAATTTATGCCTTTTGTGTCACTGATAATTGATATCTGTATTTAAGTGGCTCCGTAGTCAATGAGAGCTGTTATTCTAGGAACTCAGCTGCTGTTGAAAGCAGAATATCTTAGGGAAGGGGATACACTGGCAGCATACAGCTGTCTCTCTTGGCATTAACTCCTGCTCTTCCTGAGGTCCAAAGGAACGTGGATACCTCACATGTGTGAATTTCCCAGAGAGTTGACCACTTCATTAAACTCTGCTTCTGCCATACAGGTTTTTGATTCACTTTTTGGCATGGCTGATGCTTGTTTTCCTGCATTCTAAGACTAAGCGAATTAAAAGTGGTGGAACTTGTTCATTTCCAGCCTTTTTCATCCTTTCTTGTAATTAAAAGTATTTGTGTTGTTTGCGGGCATAGGGAAAGTTGTAATATTTCTGTTTTCTACAGTTACTTTCAAAGACTAATTTTCCACCTACTGTAATTGAGAAAGTGTTTTATGATATTTCCTATTTTGACGTTACGATTTTCAGTAGAAGTCAAAGCTACAGCTTTTCAGAGGGTGTTTTTTTGTTTGTTTGTTTATTTCTTTGTTTTTCTCATTCAAATAACATAGACTTAAAAAAAATTAACATAAGAAATGGATTGTGGACTTGGCAGATGCCTCATGTCACTATAATAACTACAGTATTTATTTGGACATGGGGAAGGTATTATGGATGCATATTTTTGTTATTTAATACAAAAGTGATATCAGCCTGCTGCTGTTTTCTCTTGACATGCCATCAGTTTTTCCTCTGAGCACTTTGTGGGAAATCTTATTTTCGATCAGATGATACATTGTGAAGTCAGTGTGCTGGCAAATATGTCTTTCAAATACAAATGAGTTTGTGGTTTACTAAATAAATAGTGATGTAAAAGAGAGGAAAACAATAGGAAGTCTTGAAATAGTAAATAACTTTTGAGATGTGAACTTCTATCAGAAGGATTTGAGATTAAATTCTGTCCCTGAGCTGGGTGTTCAAGCTGCTGGATCTGGTCAGCACACATGCTGAGACTGCTGTTTATTTCAAATAGCATATAGTACTTCTACAAGCCCATCAATGGCCTGTGTCTGTTCAAACACTTTGCCAGGCCAGTGGCATTGGCACACGCATGGCCCTGTCCTCTCGAAATTCAAGATTCACAGTTTCTGAGGCTTGAAGGAAACATCTGGCTGATCTGCCCTCTGTACAATACTGACCGTAGGATTTAGGTATTAACACAAAGGGGGACCTGTATTTGGCAGAGGCAGATGCTTTTGAAAGGCACCTGGGCTGTGGTGTATCTCCAACCCCATCTGTTCACATCAAGCTGCCTGATTAGACAGTTGATAAATGAACTCTGTCATGAAAGCTGATAAGAGCGGATTTCTTCTGGGGAAAACTGCATGATCCCTCAAGACTCCTCTGTTTCTGGAGATTGTTTGCATGCACGTATCAGCTTTGTTGTTTACACACTGCACAGCCTGCAGCCACACAAACCTCGGGCTGTGCTCTTGTCGGGTTACATAAAATAAGCTTTACAAAGCTGGCTGGTATTTGAAGAAATGAAGGTGAGCTTTCAGCATGATGTTTGAGGAACTGAGTGGTTACTGCTTTTCCCTTACGGTTTTCTCCACCTCCATTCACCAGCTCGTGGGTGAGGTGTCAGATATAAACCCCAATGTGAGCCATTTCTCAGAGGTCACATGTAATTGGCTGCACAAACTGAAGGCTAACTCAACTCAGTGTCGATTGTAATTGAGAAGATAATATTCCTCTCCACCTAAATTGTTCTGTAGTGTCAAATGATAATTTCACACTTTTATTAATCCGTTGGTTTTGGACATTACCCTGACAATTGTACAGAGTAGCATGTGTGTCTGGGAAGGGAGAAATAAAAAGAGAAGAGAGGAGCAGAATGTGACCACTAGCCTGAAAGTACAGTGCTAAGGAGAGAGAGGCTACACACCGTGTACTTTTCTTCCAGAAAATAATAAAGGCCCTTCTTGGAAATGCCCAGTGTTCTCTATTGTAGATTATCCTCTGTGAATGAGCATTTTTAGTGTACCGCTTTCTCTAGCAGTCACTTTTTTTCTTCCCTAAATTTGATGCTCATTAGCAGGAGTAGGACATGAAAAAGGAAGGGAAGAGGAAAGGATTTAAGCATTCGGAGGCAGACATAGAAAGCTTTACTGACATCTTTCTGCTTATCTTGCCAGAAACAACCCAGAAAGTCTTTCTGGCATCTCTAAAATCCTCCTGGACCGTACCAAGGTGTGTCAGTGATGTTTGGGATGAGGCTTGGAGCAGTGGCAGTGATGTGTTTTTCAGGCTGTATTCAGAGCAGCAAATTTAATTCTACCTGCATTCCTCCAGTCTTCTGGTCATTCTGCATTTGTTGATCTGGGACTGAGCTTTCCATGAAGTCAGTAGATATGTTTTAATCAACCTCAAACAACAACATCCAAATAAATCTTGCTGAAACTTAGCTTGTATTTATCTAGTATCAGAAGATGTCATGCTGCTTTGATGCAACAGATGAAAACATTCAGTGAGATAGGGTGAGAATATCTTAAGATATAGTATAGATATTCCTTAGTCACTCCAACTCCCTTTTCCCTTCCTCATTTTTACAGAGTTTAGTTTCCAAACTCTATACAAACCAGAGTTTTCAAACTGAGTAAACTTTACCTATCAATAGTATGTCTCCATATTTCTATGAGGCATCTGAAACAATTTTGCAGGACTTGGCATTCATATGTAACATGTTGATGCTGTGTCTTCTCTTACCGTGTAGTTTGTTTTTCATGTGTGTATCTTGACCTGGATACTGAACGTTTGTCATATTGCACATTTTTGTTTCTGCTTCTGATTTAAGGTATTCAGTATAAATTTAAACCAAAGCGCAGAAACCCGGTGACCACTTGAGCAAGTGATGACATTTGGTGTTTCCTGATATAGACAACATTGTCATCTTTCATTCCAGGTTGGTAGTTATTTTCCTTACACTGCATCATGTATATAAATAGCTGTCGTTGGTGGTCACAGATAATTAATTTGATGGGTTTGTGGTCTGAAAGCTAATAATTTACATTCTCTCTCCACTCCTGGAAGGGAGATACTCTCACTTTCTTCCCAGGAGTTACTTCATTTAGACTATTCATACCCTGTGTATTGTGATGTGATAAGGGGCAGTTATAGAACAGGATTCTACCTGAAATCTTTTAGGCCCATAGGAGTTACCCCAACATGTCACAGACTTCTCCACATAAGGAGATACGACAAGCTGCGAATACTGATAAAAGATAGAGAAAAATGTTCATTTTTCACAGTGGAGGGGAAGTACCAACTGGAATCCCTTATGGATCTACATTAAGCTCAGTGCTGTTTGAAATACCTATAAACAATGTGGAAAAGTAAGTGATTAGTGAATGGTTGATACTGAGGGGATGATACCATCTCCCAAAGGTATTTCAAGATGCTCTAATCTAATCATGCTTAGAGGTTTGCTGTATATCAAGGTGTTATTGTATCTAATCTGTCTTGTCAGACATCATGGAGATATCAGAATGAGGGCTGAAAGGAATTCAGAAGGAGGAGAAAACTTTAAATTGATGTTTCTGCTAGGTTTGTAAGAAAAAAATGCTTGTTTGGAAAGCAGGATTTACTAAGAGGGAAACCACTTGTTCCTTCTGTTACCAGAAATGTTTTGTAACAAGACCCAGTTACAAACAGGGAATATAAAGGTGGTCTGTGCTTAAATGCATTTATAGTTTAAATACAAAGTAAAGCAGTAGTTGCTACAGACACAGAACATGAAGAAACAATGGAAAATGATGGACAGCCATAGTCTAAATTGCAGCATAACAGGAAAAATATTTAGGCTAATGACTATATGAGTATCTTTGCAGTTTGATTTTATTTGGAGAGACATGTCAGTGGTTTTACTACAATAGCCCAAGACGTAGATAAGTTTTGCACAATGCAGGAGTTTTTTGGGTGCACATGCAACGTCTAATTGCTCTCATCAGCTGAGGCTTAAGAAATGCTTAAAATTTCTGTTGCACATCTGTGTGTTTGTCAGAAAGCTCAAGCATGGGAAAACTGATACCAGTGAAAAGTTTTTGTCTATCTTCCCAGCAAAACAAAGTCCTATGTAATGAACAAGCTTGCAATACTTCATAAGTCTTCACCAGAAAAAAAAAAAGGCAGGAGGTATGAAGTGGGACATGTTAAACCCCACCCTTGCGTGATTTAGATACCATGTGGGAGGAAGGTTTATCTGCCACCAGATGGAATAGATAGGTCTGCTCTCTCCTGGAGTCAGCCCATGCATTTTCTCTCTAAACACAAGTTTCAGAGTCATGAGCTGTCTCCCTCTTATCTAAAAATCCATTAACTACAGTCCTCACCTAGGATGTGGACATGAGGCTCAAGTTGCTCAGATGAGGGACCAAACAGATATTTGGAGAATTTGGTAACACTGGGCTTGTGGATGAACCCAGGGGCTGTGTGGGCAGCGTGTTGTGCGCTGTTCATCTAATGTGAGGTCTCGGACGCTCCTGGTATCACAAGTGGAGAGATGCCTAGCCTTTTTCCCCTGGGCTAGGTGGCTTTTAGTGTTGTCATGGTTTTTTATATTTCTAGATCTGTCGGTGAAGCTCTTCATGCATTAGGAAGTTTCACTGGTAATGGTAAAAGACCATTGTGCACCCAGAGGACTTTGGTATGTCCAGAGATGGCAGCAACTGAGCAGTGAATTTGCAGAAATAAAATTGAGACACATGTAAGTAGGTACCACTCCAGAGTTAAGGGCTCACAAGAGGTAATTCTGTGTATGTCTCCTACTTTTAGGAGCCTCTCTGACCCCTGAGGGCACTGCCAGCCCTCACTGCCTTGCCCAGCCTCCCCCAGGGCCTCACAACTCTAACCAAGGTCCAGGACTCCATTTCAGCTCAGCCCTGGGCACCTGTCCTGGATATGTTACAAGGGTGCCTCTGCCCAGCCCTGTCTCCAGCCCCATCTCCTTTTGCTCCTGATGGGACCCCTGTTTCTGTGTCACCCCCCCGATGCATTCTGTGGGGCCGAGGCCCTTGATGAGGTCTGGTGGGTGGGTAGGGTGTCCTCAGCCCCCTGCTTGCCCCCTCTCCTGGAGCAGCCCCACAGGTGGCTCCCCAACCTCTGGGCAGCCTGAATGTAGCATTGCAGGGCATGTGTGGAAAAGGCAGGTCCGTCAGTGAAACACAGGATGCCTTGGGATGCTGGATGTCTTGGAAGGGTGCATTTTATTTTCTGGGTTGCTTGGAAAGCACCTGCCATCATTTGCAGCTCTTGGTGTGAGCCTGCTCTTAAATCGCACTCCTAGCCCTTAAGATGCAGCCATTTCTCGCCTGCCTGAAGCTAATGATCAGCTAATGATCAACTTCATGGCAGCTGGGGTTATTAACACTGCAAAGTACATCTCAGCACTTCTATATGATACCGGTAAAACCCGATAGCCCAGAACCATGACGTTCTTAAGAAGCAGTGGGTTTTGCTGGCTGTGAACTGCAGTGAGTGTCTGGGTGGGGATTCTGTCAGCCCAGAAGCCTTATTTCAGCTGTGAAATTATGATGTTGGCCAGATCAAGCCAGCAGAGACTGAGAAGCAGCCAGAAATAGTCCACGGTGATTCAATCCAAGCCACAGTGCCTCTCATCAATGCGAGGAGTGAACTCCTGGAGGCGCTGGCTGCTAAAGTGTTAGCTCAGCCTAATACTCTCATTATCAGCTGAAAGTATGGCTGTTGTCCCATATGTCCCCAGAGCTGTAAAGTGGTGGGCTTTGGCCCATGATTTACCTTCCCTTTGCCAATCCAGCATGATGCAGCAGCTGCAGGCTGGGAGATGTCTGTGGAAATTGAAGCTGCTTCAGTCATGATTTGAGTAATGGAGAATTAAGGATTTCCTTGACCTGTTGACACAGTTCTGACAATGCACAACTCTCCTTATTTCTATGGGATTGCAGTGATATGAAAACCTGGCAAATAATGGCCCTGCATATTGCTGCCCGCCATTGCTCAATTATCCTTGCAAGTAAGGAGGGTGACAGTTCCTCAGCACAATGTGTATCTTAATATTGTGGCCCACTATAGGGGCACACTATAGTTAGCCATTTACATCGCTTAACCTGAGTGTTAAACAAGACAAGGTCTTTCAGAGCTCAGAACTCCTGGTTGCCAAATAGAAGAGAAGTCTAGGTGCAGCTGTGTAAGCACTTCAATTTTTTTTCCTCTGTGTGTGATCCTCAAATAACCCCGAGGAATTCATTATTCAGTCTTTATCACGAGCACAGAAACAAACATGTTTTTCTATAAATAGCAATTTCATTAACAGTGGTAAAGGATCCTCTTGCATGTGTGGCTTTGATACTGTGGTTACCCTCAACCACTGGATCATTTTTAACATTTATTAGCTACAACCATGATTACTATGTAACCTTTTTCATTATATCTGTACACATATATATGAATTTTATTTTTTTTGGTAAGAGTGTGTAAAAATAAATGTACACACATAAACATAAATATAAATTTAACCTTGTAGCCCTTTTAAAATGTGCTGAAGCTCATGTGAGGAAGGAAGAGCAAAACACAGGGAGCTTAACCCCACCGTTGGAGAATTTCCCAGCTGGCTAAAACCGGTGCACCCGGCTCTTTGCTGTCTATCTTCCAAAGAGCTGGATTATGGCCTGATGTCATTTGTTTGGTCAAACACATTTGAGCAAAGAGGAAGAACACTTTAGAAGCCAGCTTTTGAGAAGAAACAAACCAAACCAAGCAAGTCAGAAGCCTGGTGCCTGCACTCAGCCCAGGCAGCTTTGGCAGCCGCTATCATGATTCTTCAAGTGCTACAGAAAGCTTGGTAATCCAGAGCAACAGCTAGGTACCTCCAAAATATGTTGAGATATTTAGTAGGGACCGATAAATGTTTTAAGCCCACCTTTGCACTCACTGTGGCTAGTTGCTTTTGGTTCCTTGGAGCTCTCCACCCCATATCTCCAGTCACAACAGCCTCAGAAAAGCCCTCGCTTCCCAACTACAAGAAATGGAAGTGTTCAGAACCATGTGCCCTCTATAAAGTACTGTTTCAGCTTAAACTGATGACAAGTCCTGGGAGCAAACAAGGACAGAGCTGGGGAATGGTAATAGTGCAGAAGAGTCAAATCAGATGGGGAAAAACATCTAGGGAAAAAAATACTTCAGTGAAACTTTCTTTACTTGAGTGGTTTAAGAAAAGTGTTCTTTGATCAGCATCTCTTCAGCATTTTGTCACAATTGTATTTCCTTTGTGTGGCTACTGTCCTATGGTTAAAAAAAAACAACCAAAAAAAACCAACAACGACAAAAAAAGACATTGAAAACAAAAGGGAAACTTTCCTGTTCAATGTAGTGTCTTGACTTGGCTGCCTAGGTAGACATAATGCTTGTGTCTCAAACTATATAAAGATCCCTTCCTGCTTTCTTCTTGAAGCCAAATTTCAGTGTTGATTTGAAGGACAGATAGCAAAGAAGAATCAAATAACACATTAATAAATTATCAGAATAAAAAGTATTTAAGTGCAGCCATTCAAAGGTAAGCAGTAAATCTATTAAACGCAATCAGAATTTTTGGCCTATAAAACAGTCATAAAAGCTTCAGTGACACACCAGCTCAAGATGCCATGCAGCAGCTACTGGGACAAAGTAGGTACTTAGAAAGGTAGGCAGTCATCAGCCGTGAATTGTGCCTGTTCCCCCATGTACTACAGAATATAGACATTTTATCATGGTGACATTTCTACTTCATTTATTTTATTTGAAGCAGATAAGTCACTGTATTTTGCAAGCAGCACTTTTTTTCATAAGACTTCAACAGTTGAAAGTCTTTTTGCTCATTTGTATTCTACTCACTCTTTCCAGTTTACAACAAGGTTTCCATGTCAGCATCTTTCCTTCAGATTTGTTTGTTTGTTTGTTTGCTGCTTGGTACATAGTAGAATGGTCCCCGTATCTTTTAATGCTTACTTAAAGGATTATGACAACTCTGTGCAAATACTGGGTGAGGGGAGATGACTTGCTAGTCAGCTGTACTTTGGGGTAAAAAAAGACTTAGGGTATGGAGGGTTTTGCTGGAGAAATGAAGGTGTCTTTTCATCTGGCTAGCCATAAGATGCAAAAGGCAGCAGCAGTACAGATCGTGGACCCCTGGGGAGCCACCACGCTGCTTGGCGACACTTGAGGGATGACTGTAGCCCAAGCAGTTGCTGCTGGTTCAGCTGAGACCCCTCAGGGCTTGCTGGAGGCTCCTGCAGCTGAGCAGGTGCTCAGTGGTGCTAGGCTGTGGCTATTCTAATCCTTCCCGCTGTGATGGTCCCTGTGGTCCTGCTGAGGGGGTGGGTGGTGGGGTCCAGCCTGCCCTTGCTGTCCATCTGTCCCGTTGCTCCTGCTATCCCATGCATGCAGCTGTGAGATAAGAGGAGCGCTACTCCAGGCCTGTGGTCCTGGGAGGCTGTGTGGCCAACTCTGGCCGAGTCAAAGATGAAGCCTGTCTTTGGAAACACCATGTGCTGCAGAAACAGAGGCCAAAGTGCATTTTTTGGTTTGTTGTTTTTTTTTTTCCCTTTTTTTTTCCCTCCTTTAGTAGCGGAGCTATACCAGGAATTAATTTAGCTTTGGCACATATAATTTCCACTGTGTTTATAATGAGTTTCCTTTGTGCTGAGCAGCTTGATTTTTGCTTGGTTGTTTAATATTACCTGATCTGTTGCACATTAATCTTTACCAGTTGTGTTATTAATACTCTCCTACAAAGTATGAAGTCAAAAGTCTGCACTTCTCGTCCTCTTTGATAGGAAACCTGGGCACATGTTGCATTTTACTTCTAATTACATGGGTTAGGATGAATTATGTGCTATTACTGAAAATAAATTGCTCTTTGATGTAAGGTCAATGTATGAATGGCTGGTTATAATTATACCAAGTTGAAACAAAATTTAGTACTATTGTGCCTAGTCCAAAATAATTCTGTGTCTTTTATAATAGACTCAAATCAGCAATTTTCCATTGTTTCTCGGTTCAATGTGGCCATTATGAAAGCATTTTTTTCCTTTGTAGATTTGAGCTAAAAACTCAAGTGGTATGTGAATGGCATTGACAGAGGCAGAGGAAAGGTGATCCTTTCTAGTTTGCCTGTCTCTGATTTCCGTGTCCCTTCAAAGGGAGCAGCCACCGGCTGACTCACTGCACTGTCACTTCAGTTCATGTCACTTTTGTGAGCATGCTGAGTTCCCAATATATGTGCCGGTATTTATCATGGGAAGACACCACTCCAGTGTCTTAGTTTCTCTGTGGATTAACATAAAACAGTTGTATACAGTGTGGGGTAGAGGAGAAAGGGAGGACACATGCTCTGTTTCCAGTCATTTAAAGACCCCATGGATGCTCCTGGGGTTGTTTTGATGATAAATACCAATCCTCTGCCACATTGGAATGCACAGAGAGTGCTCCACTGGAGCAAATCAAGCATCTGCTTTTAACACAAACATAGGGCTTTTTAAATGAGAGGACTAAACACATTCCTAGTGTCAGACCTTTACTTCAAGGGGGTTGGTTATTTTGGTTAATCTGCAGCTAGCACACATACTGTGCTGGATGGAATTTGTTATCAGCTGTAAGTATAGGCAGCTCCGAGGCTGTACGGAGCCATGAGGGTCTTCATCATTTGCAGTTCTGCTGTTGGGCTGCCTATTTTACAAGAGCATGTGTTTGTTTGCTCTGTTTTGGTTTTAATGATTGGTGGTAAATGTGCTTCAGGAGTGAAATATTTTTTGTCAGAGGAAATCTGGAAGTGCTTTCTCAGGAGAAAAATAATTAGAAAGGTTAATGCAATCCACTCTGTAAAAGACTTTAAACTCATTTGCTTGGAGATGTGAAGCAGATGTTTTGTTCAAGAACCTATATTAAATTAGCCCTGGAGGGGGTCCCATTACAGTTTATCAAGTATAGCAAAAATGGCAAATTAAATATATATCAGTTTTAAATATTGAAGATCAAGCTGACTTTCAAATGTGTACAGTGCCCTATGCAAACCACAGCCGTTTTACTGCATGCTTTTTTCACACAGATCTTCAGAGAGTGAAAGCTGGAATTGTAGCTTTTCTTTATTAAAATTATAGCTCTTCTTGGATAGGCTGTGTAGGAATGTGACTTTAACAGGATGACAGAATCAATACTGAAATCCCTGACCTGCAAACCAGTTCCTTGCAACAAATGGAGACAGACTTTGGGAGTGATTTCCTATTGAGGTAAACAGAAAGAGCCAATAGGTTGCCCCTGGCTGAGAGAGGCTTGCTCATTTTTTTTTTAGAGAGGTTTTCAGGACAGGTTGTATGTGCATACAGAGTTGCAAAAGGCCTCATCCTGCACTTTTTTGGGGTTTCAGTTTACCTGTGCTGGGCCACGAGAAGCTGAAGCATGCTGGGAGTCCAGCCCAGCAGAAATCTCTCTCCTTTGATACTGCCAGGGCAGCTTCTACCAGGTTTGCTCTGGCACAGAAATAGTAGCACTCATCTGATGCAAATCACATCCGTGTCTCTCACTCAGTGCCTGCTTGTGCCTATCTGGCTAAAATTTTGGCTGTGGTTCCAACACACAGACTTCCTTGCAGGACGTTATAACCCAGGTATTTCAACCAGAAGAGGCAGGGGCTAGACCTTAGTGGAAAAAACTTTTTGATTAAATATTTCAAAGCTGGATAAATCTGTTGTTGGGCTGTGTATAACACCAGTCTTAATCTCCTAGCAGTTTTAGAAACACTGTTTGTGCAGATGGTGTTTCCTCTTATAATCCAGAGAAGAAACAGACTTTACAACACAAAAACCTTGTTCAGGTATTGGTGTGAGTGTGCCTCGAACCTGTTGTGACCCCACTGTCAGTGCTAATGTGGAAGGAATTGCTGGAGTGAGAGATGTACATAAACAAAATAATTAAAATGGGAGATTTTGAGTTCTGTGAATTGCATCCCTTCGAGGTCAGCAGTTCCAGCTGTCATTTCAGTTACAATAGGTTTATCTCTGCAAGTAATTTTTCACTACTGAAATCATAGCCCCCATCCCTCTGCTGGGGTCAAGGCAGAAATTTGCAAGAAACAGAGGTAACTTTGGGGCTAAGATAAGAGAAGTTGTTTCTCAAGAAAGTACTTGAGAAGAATTAATGCTGGTCAATCTGTTTCTTGATCGTTGCTTGAGCCAAGATCTCATCTGTTTTCTCAGGCTAATGGGACAGCAATATAAAACCTCTGTCTTTTATTCCCTTGTTCTGTATGCTCAAATTTATGACTTTCCCTTTGGCTAGACCCAAAGATATATGATATAGGAAAAAGCTACTTGGCATAAATACAGAAATGCAGTTCAGTCTGAGGCAAGGAGAAAACAACTGCAGAGGCAGATTTCTTAATGGAATGTGAGGTTTCCATTTTATCACTTCCCAGGCCATCTGTCTGGATGATCTCCATAAGTAATATTCTTTAAGGACAATAAATACATTCCCCTCAGGTATGCTGGTGAAGGCCTCAAGATCGTGTATCACAGTTGTGAAGTGCTAATAAGGCAGCTGTCCTTCTTGCTGTTTTTTGGTTTTGATTTGGTTTTCATGTTTGGGTTTTTTTTAACAGTACTCCTGGCATCTGAAATGTGATTTCTTTATCTTTTGTCTCTATCCAGCTGAAGACATTACAGCACTTGTGCTGGGTAGTGATGCCCAGTAAGTCTCTGGATGCAATTTGAGCCCAGGCAAACTTGCCTGAGCTTGGGAAAGAGGAATGCTCATCTCCCTAGCCTCTATCTTCTTCTGTCCCTTCTCCCCCAAGCTCTCCCCCATAGGAAATGGGAATCCTCCTCTAAAAACTCCACATGGCATACACAGCCACGGTCTGCCTAAGGGGCCTTCTGCATAAGTCACGCTGGCTGCAGTTATTTCTTTCCTTTGACTGGCAGTTTACTCTCCTCAGAATCAAAGTTTACATAATCTATATTAACTAAAATATCCCCAAATTGCATGTAACTGAAAGGAAAGATGGTTTGTGCCATTCAATTGTTATCTCTTCACTCAGCAAGAAGTCCTGGGAAAGGAAATCTAATTTAAAGAGTTGCTATCTTTCTAAAGTTCATTGAAAAGTTTCAGAAGGCAGTTTCTTGCCTTCTAGGGTGTTTGACACCTGACTTGGTACCAGTAGCCTGAGTCTACATTGGAAAACAATGAATTTCAGCTCAGCCTGTTCACATACAGCCATTCACAAAAGTACACAAAAAATGTAAGCAACAAGGGGCTTGAACCAGCCTGCTGAACTCGAAATTGCAATGTCAAAGTGTTTTCCAGGCACCTGGTATGAGGCAAGACTCAAAAAACCACCAAAAATGAAATCACACTCCCCCCCAAAAACAATGGAAACAAAAGCAAAAGAAAAATAATATGTTGATATGTTTCACACTGCTGAAGTGAGCTGGCTGGGGTACCTCCATAGACTGTGTGAGACCATAAGCCACTGTTTATCTGGGAAGTCACTGAGGAGTTCAGGGATGCTAGACCAGTGTCATCTGCTGGGTCTTCAGACTTACACAATGAGCCAGGTCATCTTCACTCGAGCTTCAGCCAACTCACCTACAGTATATGAACCTGGAATTGCCATCTTTCTGGTTCCATATTGCTCATCATCATCCTGCTTTTATTTTCTGATCTCTTCTCTCCCACTCTCTCTTTTTTTTGCCCCTTATTGGTTTTCCTGGCCAAAGTGACTCTTAGGGAACTGCTACAAAAGACATTAAAATCATGCCTTTAAAAGCCTAGTTGCTGATTTGTGGGAGGGAGTTTGTGGTTAAACTGCGTTTACTTCCTCAGTATCAATATTGCAAGTTGAATAGAGTGCGAGGATCAAAAGTGTTTATCTCTCCTCATTTGTATGTGCTTGTTTTGTAGGAAACAGGAGCATGTTCCAACAGCAGCAGCTCTGGCCCCAACAACTTCCCATTCCCTACAAAGCCTCAAGAGCTCAATACCATATGAAAAGACTTCAGCTGTCACAGAGGAGTTTCACCTATCAAAGGTGTTGTAAGACAAAAAAGAATATCTGGTTAAAAGTGCATCTACCACTAGGCTGAATGCATCTTTTTCTTTTCGATTGTTTTATTGATAACGTCCACAGTTGGAATAGGGGTATTTGCAGACAAAACTGTAGATAATAGTTCTTAACTTCTGATCAGTAAACACTGATTTTATTGTCATAATTCCTCTTGTTTTACTTGGACACCTTCCTTCCAAAATTAGAGGCCCTATGAGCTCTCCAAGCAATACTCTTACTTTGTTAGGTGGAAGCCTGTCAGGTTTTATTTTCTAAATATATTTCAAGTTACATCCACACCCTAAATGCCTTTAATAGCTCAATTCTGTTATGTCAAGGCTAGTAACCTCTATGTTAAAATGCCCTTGGGTCCAGCTCGCATTCACTAAAACTGTCTTTTGTGGCTACGTGTCCTCCTGCAAAATTCCTGGAAAAGTGATGAATATGTTGGCGATCAAGAAAGCACAGGAGTCCACCCTACTGAAGAAACTAAGAGTTGCACAAGGCAGGGTGGGATCAGCGGTACTTTGTTAACCAAATGATTTAATAAGCAGCGAGCTGTTACCTCTGGAAATTTGCTGTTGAGCAGCACAGGATTTCTGATAATTGCTCCTGGCAAATTGCTCCCAGCAGTGTTACGTTACACCTCCAGAGAAAGGCTCACTGCAACAGGACCTGGACTGCCCTGTGCCTCCTGCCAGTGCTCTGGAAGCATTTAGTCTTGTTTTGTTACCTTGGGACTAAATATTTATAGCACCATCTGTGTAGGAGAGAGTGCCTGGTCCTATCACACTGAGTCATGGAGGGACCCACTAATAAGTGCTCTTTGGGCTTCTAGTGTGTGTGAGATGCAGAGGTTTAACCTCCCACCCCTGGAGTCTGTTACCTCTGAGATCACTGGGGACTTTAGTGCATCTCTGTTCCTTTTTATTTTTTCATGTCCTTCACTTCCGTTTGCATTTGGTAATAGAAGAAAAAAAAAAGGCTAGAAGTATGAACATATTTCGTTTGTTCAGTCCTAAACAGGAATTTTTT
>WUAM01000359.1:34046657-34080168 GCA_024336885.1 Actenoides hombroni
TTTTTTTTAACCCCCACATGAGATGTTTAAATCTTCTTGATTGAAACCTTTATCAGGGTTTCCTCGATGGTGCTTTCTTACATGATACTATTGAGATTTGGTTCATAAGAGACCTCACCATGCTTTGCCTTCCAGGGCAAATGGGTTAATAACATGGGTTGGTATTACTGGGGCTCTGCTCTGTGGTGGCAGTGTGGGAGTGCATGCCTAGCAAGTAGGGAAACTTGTGCAGGGTTGAGAGGTGTTGGGGATCTAGAACTGCTTGTGCTGAAACTGGCAGGTAGGAGCAGAAGGGCACTGCTGGTGTGTTGGGGAGGGAGTTGCTCTTTACTGATGTCCCACAGCTATATTGGACACTGTGAGCACACATGGATGCAAGGCCATACATCACCTTCCCATCACCACATTCCCACAAACTGTCTGGTGTGTTGGGGAGGGGGTGCTGCAGCCCAGGCTCCCAAGGCTGGCTGAAGGGTGCCTCTTTTGACCCCCCTCCCTCGAATGCCTGTCACTTGAGTGCAGTGTCGGTCTGCGGGTGAGCCTGTGTCTCAGGAGAACAGCCCTTGGAGCTGCGCCCCCTCTACCATGTGACTCCTGGGGACATGGTAGAGCAGGAGGCCTTGGTGTGGTCCTCTTTCCTTTCCTCCACTCTCAGTCCATGCCCCCAGCTTTGCTGCAGCCATGCTGTCGTTGTTGTCACCATGAGAGGTAAGGCAGCGACAGGCACAGACAGACAGACAGCTGGACCTTTGCATCTTACGACTCTACCAAATATCATTGCCCCTCCAGAGAAGCTCTCAGCCTGACAGGTACCTGTGGCAGCAGAGACTGTGCCCGCTGAGCCACCGCACAACCCCGATGGCACTTCCCAGGCAGAGGCCAGCACCTTCCCCTCACTGCTCCCCTGGGCTGGCTTTGAGCAAGCCTAGTGGGTCAGTCCCAGCAGCAAGGAAGGGCTGTGCTGGGCGTAAGCTGGGGCTGGCAGGAGAGGGGCAATGCTCTCCTCCTGCTGCGGGGGATTTTTTTTCCAACAGTGTATTCACAGAGCTGCTTGACTTCTCATACATAAACTGCAGCTGCAGTAAAGCCCAGGACAGACCTTCAGTGGAAATTATATGTGAAAACCAGAGTAATCCCATTTAAACTGAGACTGAAGATGGGTGTGGCTTCCCTGTTTATAGAGTTCATCTGGCCAGCTGTAAATGAAATAGCTCCGAGAGCCTTTTGTTCCTCCGAGTAATCAGATATTGCTCACCCAGTGTAGATATGCTGTGGTTTGCAGTGCCAAACCCCAGCTAGAGACAAAGAGCTCGCAGGAGTGAAACTGTGTTAGTCAGTGCCTCACTGGGTACGTAGGGCACGAAGCTAACCTGTAAATATGACCCCACCCCAAGCTTTTAACTCCTTTGTGCTTAGGCAGCTGTGGAGCAAGAAGAGCCTCTTCCTGAGCAGTGGCACTTGGAGACCTGCACCCCCTATTAGCATTCCACATCTGGAATGGCTGAACCATGCATAGCTGGGGCTGGTTCCCCACCAGTGCTTTTCCTGTTTTCTTACTCTAAGACTTAGTCAAGAAGACTGAGGGGACACCAAGGCAGTGTAGAAGCACTAGTTAGTGGTATTTTGGGCACCAGAATTCCTACTTTTCTCCTGACCGGCAGGTATAGGTGAAGGGAAAACAGCCTGATCAACAGCGCTTTATTTTAATGAAGATCCAAACATTGGACCCTGTTTCTCCACAGAAATTATCTTAGTGAGTCCTGGAAGTAGCTAATGAGGTCCCTCCTTGACAAAGTCAATCCCGTTGGCTCTTGCGGGATGACTGCTGTGACTAGGGACTACTAGTGTGTGGTCCACCTGAGGCTGAGATGCTATACCCTCTGGGAGGTCTGATGCTGCAACTTTCCACCATGCAAGTCCTCAGCTAATCCAGAGGAGGAGCTTGCTTTGGCCAGCAGTTCAGAACCAAGGCTCTCTGTTACCAGGTAATAGTCAAACAGCTTAGGTTTGCGAGTTGCATGTAGTATACACTACTGCAGCTCTTCCAAGATTAATGAAATAATGGTTTACGATATTGTATCTTTGTGGCTGTGGTTGTGTTCCCGACTCACTGGGCAATCTAAGAGAATGCTTCCTGAAATTAATTACTTTTGGGGCAATTAACATCATCCATGGTCACAAAACAATGCAAGCAACAAGGCTTCTGTTTTTTCTCATCTCCTCAGGGAGGAAATACATGTCTGGGACCTGAGTCAAATAGCTTCAAGCAAGAGGAGACTTGAAAAGGATCACTCCTATTGTCTTCTGAAGGAAAGAAGAAAGCAGACACTCTTTCTGGACTCTAACATATAAAGTTATGACTCACTTCCCTGGCTCACTGCATGAACAGAGCGTGATGGTGTGGTATGGCAGGCATGCATGCAAACATTGAGATGTTACTTTCCTGGAGTGCTTCTCTTCTGATTAGCTAACACTGGGTGTCACGGAACCTGGCTCACTCTGTCGTTCCTTGAAAGCCCTGACATGCAGGTGTGGCATCACAAACTGGCCAGCAATGAGACTGGCTGGAGATCTGTGACTCAGAGACCTCACTGAAAAGCACATATAAATCAATTGCGTGAAATGATAGCAACAAAGAGATCTGATTACTGTCAGGTCATGCATGCCAGAGCCATAGCCAAGGCTGGTGACATGCCAGGTCGAAATACGCTGTGGCATCTTCAGGCAGAGCCTCAGCCTGTCCCTGGTCATGTATAGCTGCCCTGGCATAATACCACACATGCCTGACACCCAGGCAAACTGTCTGGAAAGTTCACAGAAGCCACAGCAAAGAAAGTGAAAAACACAGAATGAGATTGTTGAATAAATGCCAGAGCTGATGCAAGAGAAGGAGGAGAGAAAGTATAATCATGACTGAGGAAAAGCAACCATTTACATTGGTTTAAACTATTGTGAAACCACTCTGTGAGCCAGCAATGACATCCAGATTGAAATACAGAACTTTCCTGCCATGTAGGACACTGTTGTGGCTCCCTGTCTTTGCTTTGTTGGCCACAGTAAATGTCCTTCAGTGAAAGCTTTGGGCTTCTAAGTGCTCCATAAAATGGCTGAATGATCATGTGTTGAATAACCTTGCTAAGGAAGCATTGCAAATGCTTGCCATTTGCAACTAGTTGAAAACTAGTCAGCAACCCGATCAGACTGGAGAGGCATTCATTACCAAGAGAGTCAAAATACACTTAGCCAACAGTTCATAATACCTTGAGGCCATCACTCTTTGGTTTCCTTTGGTTGTTTCTCTTTCAGTTCAATTGAAGGTCAATTAAGTCTCAAATCATAGGATGTCTTTTTGTTTGATGCCAGTCTTCTTTTGTTGAGCTTGTGTGAAGATACGGTGGTGATGGCAAATCAGGGAGTCTACTCACCTATGATTGCTTCAGCTTAATTTCAATGGGAGAAGCATTTTTCAAATTTGGGTGATAGGAGCCATTGTGAGATCACCCAGTAAATTTTTAGCAAGCAGTGTATTAGGTACTCTAAGTCTCTGTAATTATTTATTGTGGGAACAGAGCTTCATATATCTGAATTAGACTGGTCTATTGACTAGTCTATAAATTCCTGGCCTGCCTTTTACCCTCTCTAATAATAAGCTTTATGCTTGTCATCCTGTGGTCCTTTTGAACCCTGCCACTTGTGATGGAGATAATTAATTACCTCCAGAAATAATTTCAGTTTAAGTATTCCAGTATACATTTTATTAGACCCTAACAACTGCAATATATATTTTATTAGACTAGTGATTAACTTGTTTTCCATCCAATCTGTCTAGTCTCATCCAGTCTCCTTTATCTTAGCAAGGTTTTGCTTGTGGCTCAAGGGTCTTCTTAGAGCACTGCCTGATCTATGTGAAAAGTTGAAAATGAGCTTAGGAATTGGACTTGGCCAATTCTGATACTGTATTGAGACAAACAAGAAAGCAGTCAGGCCACTGAAATTAATACAGTTCAAATTTCTTAGATGGCTACATAGCTGGACATGCTACAGGCCTTTTCTGGAGCAATTTTCATTTCCCTCTAGTTAGAACTGGAAGAGAGTATACAGCATAGGTGAAATAAAAGTATGAGGAGTATTTTTATTACTATAAACATAAGGCTAAGCTTTCCCTGTGAAAGGAAACATTATCCTAAGAAGAAATCTGAGCAGATCTCAGCTTCTGCAAAATAATTTCTGCAGAGATGAAATACAAAATGGTATGCTCTGGCTGAAAACCTGGTCCTTTTATTTAAGCTGTTGTCTTCCATTCTGGCCAAGCTAGAAATGTAGTTTTCTTGAAAGCTTAGAAGATGTTTTTAGTATTGGCTTTAAAGGAGCTACATTTGCACAAAGCCTTAAATGCTCTGAGCATGAACTGAGAGTAGTTTGTAATCAGGATCTCCAGAGACTTCTTAAAAAACCCCATCTGGATCCTGTCCTCCCTGGCAGGCAGACCTGCCTGGTCTTGTGTTCTCAGGGCAGAGCAACATGGTGGCAGCACTGGCAGCTTCTCACCTCTGCAGGTAGTGAAACGCCATGCTGGTATTTCGGTGACAGTCTTGGGTGCAGAATTCTGGACTGAGGATGCCTATAAAGACATTGTTGCTTTTAGGCAGCCTCCCCACCAAACACACACGCACCCATGCACGCACACCTGTACGTGTGCACGCCTGTGGGACAACTGTTGTTAGCTGTCTGCAGAGCCAGAGGGTTCTTTTGACACGCTGATGCATCTCCGGTGCAGCCAATGGAAACTTTTTTCCTTCTGGAAAGGTTAAAAACTGGCTTAGATGACCAGTAGCTTCTGCAACATTTCACATGTTAGAAGAATCTATATATCTTGTGTGATTTTTTTGGATTCTGGCAGAAATATGCTTTGGAAGGGCATGCTTTCATATATGAATATTATTATTATTATCATTATGGGAAGGGTATGCTGAAATGCAAAGGGTTTGTTTCTAACAAGAGGTTTGTTGCCAAAACTGGGCTAGAAAACATAGCTCTTCTAGTTTACCTGAGCTGTTTACCCTTCTCATTCTCCTTTGCAGTGTGAGTGAGAAGTAAGGTCTTGTTACTTTTCTATATTTGTACTTTTTTCAGGTGGTAGGTGAATTTGCAGAGCTGGTAGGTAGCTTAATTACTGTTGCTCTTGTCCATGCAGAGTGCATTTATAAGTAATATTGTAAATATGCCATGTTCTCACTTTTCTACAGTTAACTTTTGGCGTGGGACTTCACTTTGTGCTCGTAAATGCACTACAGGCATATTCTAAACGTAGCAGGAGCTTGTTTCTGACCTTGGCACCTGAACACCTCCTTCCAGGATTGGGGGCATGGGTTGGCAGAGTAACTTCTTTTCAGCATTTATCTGTGCATCTGGCCCTCTCTTGGCATGGGATGGGCCTCTGCAGTGTGAAATGAAGTTACAATTTCAGCATAATGTGGAAATGTAATAAATTAAAGCCTCTAGCCAAATGAAACTTGTAATTGGTATGTCACTTTCAAGTGAGAGAATGGCTCAGGCAAGTTCAGTGTTCTGTCGGAGTTGCAGAACTGCTGTAATTACCCTGGGTGGTTTTCAATACTGCTGAGAAAAAGAAAGTGCACTAATTTTTAGAACTGTGATCTGCTGCCAGTGTGCATCCAAGTGTTTCAACCAGATGAAGTGTTCATGAGAAGTAAGGCAGGGTCCGAAGTTGCCATTGCCAACACAGGCTGAGTTTCTTGTAAAGTACTGTGAATTCTTGTGGACATAGACATTAAACTGTCATTAAGACTGTAATTTAATTTCAAGATTGAATTCTTCCTTTCCATTCCAATGCAGAGCTGGAAACATGAGAGGACAGATTTTAAAAAAACAGTGATTCTACTGCTGGTCTTTCCTAATTTTCAGTGCTTGACTTTTTTCCTCTCATTCCTCAGGGCATTCTTTTTATAACCAACGTACATAAATTTGTATAGACACATACAAACACACATACGTATATAGAGAGAGACATTGGAATTTGGTGTGCCTGAGCAGATTTCACACCTTTCTAGAAACCACCTAGGTGATTTGAAAGCTCTCTTGGCAAAAGGGTGCCCTTGAGCTAGCATATTGCATGAGGAAGTTCCTACAATAAATGTGGTGAGGGAGTTGCTGAATATATTTAATTTACATTTGTCTGACAAATAAAAAAAAAAAAAAGAAAAAAGTTTACAGTTATTTGACCTTGAAGGTGGGGTAGCACCCAGCCAACTCCTGAACCTGCTGTGCTTGTAACAGTCTGAATGCTCATAAATGCAGCTAATCCTGCTTGGAGTATTGATGATCTTTGGTATCAAGTTTGTTTAATAGCTGTTAGAAGTAATTTAACAGGAAACAATGAAAGAAAGAACTTTACCTGAAGCAGGTACTTTCAATACATGTCAGTATACATATAATCAATGTTTAAAAAACCAAACCTGGTCCATTGTGCCTCTGCCAATTGTCAACTTTGGAAGGAGTTCTATGCTTCACCCTCTTGCAAATGTCTTCACGTATTCAGTGGCCAAAGTCAGGTCAGGGAGATAGAAATCACCAAATTTATAGTCTATCCACATCATAAAAAAATTCCAAACATTTTAAACAGATTTATCCATATCCTCGTGGCCTTTCTGATGCCTTGAAATATTTCTCCAGGTCTTAGGTCGTGTGGCTGAGGTGTAATTTTCCTAATTTCAGTCTGAGGTTGTGTCTGGGCTGCAGGATTGTCTGCATCAAGCTGGTTTATTCAGCTGAGTACAGGCATGTTGAGCTGCAGTATGGTTGGATTACTTAGATGTTTGGAAAATCTATGATTTTTTAATTTTTTTTTCTTGTAGTAAGAACAAACTATATACAATGAAAAAACCCCCAACCTTAAACCGATACATTTCTGTCTTTGCTAATACCTGCATGTTCTGTAGCTGTAAGTTATGCAGACCTTCCTTTTTTTACTTCTTTCAGCAAGGATAGGAAGGTGACGTATGGCCTTGCATCCATGTGTGGTTTATTTTCAGGAGAGCTCACAGTGTCCATTATGGCTGTGGGACATCAGTAAAGAGCAGCTCCCTTCCAAAGTATCTATCCACTGAAACAAGAGAGGACTATATAAAAAAGAAAAAAAAAAAAAAAGCAGCAGATTTTCAAGTTGGTATACAGTCATATAACTGTGCATTTTTTTTAATGAAAAGATTTGATTGATATTGCTGTTACTACCTCCAGCTCCACAGGGCTAAGTGAGTATTGCCAGGAATGATGACTGTTTTGTTTCTAAACTGTTACACGGCTCTGAAACACTGAGTTGCTATGAATATTCCCATTACCCTAAAAATCAGCTTTGGTAGTATCTTTGACCTTTTTGTTTGTTTGTTTGGCTTTTTTTTTCTTTGTGTCATACAGACCTGTACGTTCATTTCATATACATGTGGGCAGAGAGGGAGAAAATTCCACGTGGTGCAAAACTAGTCCTTTCAATATTCTTTTTCAAAGCATTTCAAAGCACCATCAGCAACAACAAATTAACACATTAGTACTTTGCTGAGGAAGTGGCATGGATTGTCACTGGAAAGGAGCCTGAGGCGAATATTTTTGGGTAGAATGGAGCTATGTCCATATGCATTTGAGTTGGCAAAGCTCTTCTAGATATTGTCAAAGAAGACTGGTTGTTTTGAACAGCACCTAGTTCTTAACAGATTTTACTGATAGCAAGAGCCTTTCATTGATCTGACAGGTGAGCAACAATAAATAGATTACCTTTGGGTGGAAGAATCCAGCATACTCTTCAAGTACAGGTAGAACTTGTTAGTCTTTCCCTGCAGTACATTCTGAACCATAACATTGATACAGAGAATGAATGAAGCTTGAGCACAGTGTTCAGGTTGTTATTTCCTCTGTGCTTAGATATGCAATATTGTTCCCATGTGGCATTGTGTGATTTCTTCTTGAAATACCTCTACGTTTTAGGAATAAAAATTCCAATTTTTAGATGTGACTCATGATGGCAACTAGGCTTCTTAAGGCGTCAAGTATCTTGAAAGGAAGACTCCAGGGTAAAGCTTTCCTATATTACAAGGTCTTTTGTGGTTTCTAAACCACTTACCTCCACTTACTTGTTTACCTTGTAAGCGGAGTCCGTGCTTGAGCTCTGCAGGGTGGAATGCATCTCAGTTTTGTAAGGCAAGGACTCACTCCTCTGCTAGTAATTCCTACTGACTAGTTTATATATTTTCACAGAATTATACCCAAGGCTGGTCAGTACAGCATAACTGCTGAGACATGGGGCTTTTAGCAGATATTCCTTAAATTTTACATCAGCTAAGAAAGAAACATAGGATTTATCTTGTGAACAAACCACCTCCAACTTCATTACTGCTGTTAGAATAGCAGATTCCTGTAGCATTCTGCCTTGGGGGCGTAACAAGTGAATTATTTCAGTATGAAGTTCTTCCATACAGTTTTGGGCTGTTCCCTTCTGAGCTGTGACATCTGTTCCTTCCTTTCGCTTTGTTCAGCATGTACTAAGTGACAGATGCAGTACAAACTTTACCCATCTATTAACTGCTACCCACAGGCCCATGTCCCTTACCCAAGTTAGTAGCTAGGTTTCTAAATGTGTTTTAAAATATGTGTTCAATCTCCATGGGCACTTCTTTAACCCATTGCTTTTTTATACATAGGTTCCCAGGTGTGCCAGCAACTCTAACTCAGAGCTGCTGAAAAAAACAGAAGCAGAATAATAGTGTCTCTAAGTTACCATATTAATTACAAAAGAAGATACAAATTTTCAAATTAAGATTTCTGCAACGAATTTTCAAATTAAGATTTCTGCAACGAATTTTCAAATTAAGATTTCTACAGTACATTATTATCCTTCTCCCCTTTCCTCCCTGATTTTAATCTCTCTTTTTAAGAAAAAAAAAGAATAAAAATAAACAACGCACAAAAAAAAGAAATGAAACAGTGAAAAGAATGAAGGCCCATAAGCCAAAAATGAATCTATACATGTAAGTCCTAGCACTTCAATGATAACCTCTAATATTTTTTTTTTTACTGAACATAGTAATTAACATTAATGTGGAAACAAGTGCCACTTTATGCAAACACTTGCACTGAGGGCCCAAGATGCGAATGAGTCCGGAAACTATCTAAATTGATTATAGCTGGTGAAAAGAGCTAACAAACAGGGTTAGGTTTTCTCTTCATCTAAGACCTTTTTCACAATTGACTGTGTTGCTCATTCATCAACTAGGCAAGACTTAGAGACCCTTAGAGATCAGACTGCTTCTTGATGTAGAGATCACATATAAGCTCCTGATTAGTGAGTTGATTAAAGGAATTTCCAAAGCTGGCTGGGTCTAACTGGTGGTGACAATTACAGCTGTAATGTGAGAGTTATACTGAAAGAAGAGTACAAAAGGATAAAAGTACAGCGAAGGAGACTGTCAGCGTTGTGAAAAGTCAAAGCTCAAGCAAAACTACAGTAGATTCTGAAAATAGGTATGGGGAAGCTCTTTTGTAGTGATGATTTTAAGACACTTCAGGAAAGTCTGTAAGTTAGTGTGGTTTTTTTCCTCAACATGAATTATTCCTTTTAAGTAAGGATTGTATGAAATTTCATGGAGGCAGAACTGTTGGCTTGATTAGAACAACAGCACAAAATTATAGAAAAATTCAAAAACTGGGAAAAACTATCTACTTTGCTGTGAAGCTAAGTTTTGTGCTAGGGAATAGGAAATGGGTTTTCTTTATGCTACTAGAAGGTCAAACTACCTTGTTCTAGTGTTGTTGGCCAAACCAAGTTAATACTAATGTTTGATGGAACAAATGTTGCTCTGATCTGCTTCTTGTAGCTATGCAGGGCCACATGGAGTTTGAATCCCAACTAGTGGATGTTATTGCTTTCAACTGGAAAATATTTCCTAGTCTTCAGCTAAAGTTATCTCAAAGAATTTCTCTTTCTATCCCCATGAACCTAAACCAGATTGTTTTTCTTTCTATTTATACCAAGAAACTTTTAAAGTCCTGTGGAAATTATATGGTACTGAAGGGGAGGCAAACGCACAGAAGCACCATTGAAATGTCATCTGCTGTCAGCAACTGTCTTGGTTGCACTGATGATGTCACCATTTGTATTGTGCGTATAATAGGAAACACATCCCTGCTTTGCCTCCTCTTCACCAGGACAAATAAGCCCACGTCCTTCAATCTCTACTTACAGCTTATGTGCTCTAGGTTTCTCAGAGCACTGGTAGCTCTCTGCTGGATCCTCTCCAGCTTCTTTTTGAACCGGGAGAGTTCAAGTCACAGCATTCCAGTGCAGTATAACTCCCTGCCAAACAGGAGTAACAACTTCCCTTGGTTTGCTGGCCATGCTTCTCACACGTTACGCCATTTCCCCAGCTCACAATGTAAGTGCACTGTTGTTTCAAATTTCACTTGGTTTCCATTGTAAGACCCAGGTCCTTTTTAGCAGGTTACCTGCTCAGCTGGTCAGTCCCCACCAGCACTGATATCTGGTGTTATTCCACTGCAGAGATCTGTGCTTCTTGAGATCTCTGTTGGCCAGTGCTGAAGTCTGCGTGTCAAGATGAGGGTGTCCCTGTTGTAGATACTCACACAGCTTAGTCTTTTTTCCACTCCTGAGGAAGGTCAAAGTATAGGAAACTTGATTTTGAAAACTCATAGCCTCCTTCCTTTGAATAATATTAATATCCAAACCTCAAGTTATTTTTACACTTTTTCAGTTATTTGTAATACCCCTGGACAGCAAAGCCACTAGTATCTCCACTAGTAAGACCAGGACAAATCTATCAGGAACCAGCAGCAGCAGAGTGGCTGTGTGAGCAGCATGCCTGTGTTTTGCAGCAAGAACACATATTAAGAGAAATAGAATGTTCGTTCTGAACAGTGACAAGTTGATTTGGTGTACTTGGAAGAGCTGACTGCTTGTAGTGATACATGCATAACACAGTGTGCCTATCGGAGCAGGGATAGATGCTGTACCCACATATGCCTGTCTGTGGGATACCAGTGAAAGAGCAGGATGGCAAAGCTCCTGAGTCCCTAAAACTAGTTGTGTTTAAGGCCAAGCAATAACAAACCACAGGCCAACGAGCACGGAGGATTTTTAAACAGTCTAAAACATGTACTGCTTTATTGCTGGGGAAAAAAAGGGTTTGGGTTTGGCTTGGGTTTTTTTGGTAGGTTTGGGGTTTTTGTGTGTGTTTGGTTGGTTGATTTTGGGTTTTTTTCGTATTTTGTCTGTTTGTTTGTTTTGTTTTGTACAATCTGAGGTTTTCCCACATCATTGTATCAAATCTGAGGTTTTCCCACATCATTGTATCAAACTACAAGTTCGGCTTTCACAGCAGAGCTACCCCTCCCTCACCTCCAGGAGCCCTTGGGGTAGAAAGTTTTTTATGGGGATAGGTGTCTTGTATAAAAAGCCTTTAAAAATTACTCCAAATAGACTTGATATTATGTTATTTTTATAGCAGATGCAGTTATGAGTCAGGTGCAAAGAACCAGGTGGGAGAAAGCTGTTGTATCTCCTTATCTGCAAATTACAAGGGTCAGAGTTACACAAGGAAGGGTTCACAAGTTCATAAAAGTCATAGCACGAAGAAGAAAATAGCAAGTGATGCAGTATGGGGGTGGTCTGCTAAACTCAGCCATGGCTGAAAGTCACTGACATTTAAGTGACCTGGCATCAAGAGAGAATATGAGCATGCAAGGGTTTTAAATACCACTTCATGCAGAAATGCTGGATCTGGGGTGCACCCATAAATCACCACCTCAGACATTACAGTATGGTTTCTGAGAAGTATGCTTGGGGAAATCTGGGACTCCAACAACTAGATTAATATTATGGAAGATGTTTCTCATCAAAGCTCTTCAGGGTGTAAGGCATTTGCCATGGCTCTCTTGTCCCTTCAGAAATTATCTTGCATGAGAACAAAATTTCAGTGAGCTAGGCTGCATCTCCTGACAGATCCATCTCCAGTGAAATGGCAGGTTGGAAAGCAATCCTGAGAGCACCTGAAACCTCTTGCCAATGAGTTATCCCTTATTTTAGGGGTATCCCTTATAGGGCCCATGTTCTTTATATATAGAGGTACTGCAAAACACCCGTGTGTGAGATTGTATGTGTGAGCATGGGGCTTTCCTACACTGTAATAACCTTAACCCTCCCCACCTAGGGGGAGCTTGTAGACCCATGAGAAATCATTGTATTGACACAGCTACCACTGTAACAAAGGAGGACCTAAACAGATGAATCACCCTTTGGTTTGGCAAGAAAATCCTCAAGCCACACTTAAAATGTTATTTGTTTGGGGACCCTCCCTTCTCTCCACCCTGTGCTGATTTTTCTGTGACTGTGAATGGGTTTTGGGTTTTATTGAGGTAAGCGATAAGTTACCCTGATATGGAGATGGAACTGACTTTGATGTGGGAGCAGAGATGGGGTTGCTGTGTTGTTTTGGGTCTCACTTTGCCCGTGAGGTGTCACCTTTAGAGACTGTCCGCTAAGCCAGAGCAAAAATGATTAGTACTTTATAGCATGTGTGCAGTACTCAGCAAGCCTGTTGTACAAAGACCTTCCTAAAAAAAAAAACCCCATTCATTGATTTAGCTTGCAAAGGGGTGGAGGAAGAATCATATTTTTCTTAGTTTAGAAGGAGAGTTATTGTTATGGCCCAGAAAGAGAAAAAATGTTGGAAAGATCTTCACAGAAACCCTCCTTTTCCTCTTTGCCTTCCTCTTCTTACCCTGAAAAAGCCAGTGCTAAATGACATGAAAGTACAAATTAAACTGTCCTCCTCCAAGAAAAATGCCTCTGCTTAAAGAACAACAGCACAAGCCAGTGCAAAGTATGGACTATTTGCTGTTCTTTTTGTGAAGACAACAGGTCATGCTGGGACTTTGCTTGTAGCCAGAGCTAAACATCCTGGGGACTGCCTGGGATGAAAGAAAGAAACTTTGCCAGTGATGCTGTTAGCAGTCAGGGGAGTGTTCTCTTGCCCAAACCACAGGGTCACGAGCATTTAACAAGAATTTTGTTAAAATATTTCTCTGGCTTGAGATGTTACACTGATTTTTAATTGATTTTTAGCTGCACATCTACAGGGAAAAAAAAATTCTAGCCAAGGCCCTACAAAACCAGGCTTCATGATTGGAAACAGCAACAGCAAAATATGCATCTGTTGTAGGAGGCTGGTATAGTCATGTGAGAGATCAAGGACCATTGTCCAGGGCTACACCTTATTTAACTTTGTTTTCTTTCCTGCCTAGGAATGAACTAACTGCTGTTTGATGACTTTAATGGAGAACCTGAAAGCAGACATGCACTTTCCAAGGCTTTTCCCAACTGCACTTAACACGACTGATCAATGCTTCTAAATGCACCTTTCCCAAGGAGTGAGTGACCACAGGACGGGTAAAAAGCAGCTGTTTGCCTCTGGGCTTCTCAGAGCCCTCCCAGGCTGCTGTGTTGTGCCCATCCCAAATGGGTTCAAACAATCCTTGCCAAAGCATCCATCCCACAGTCCACATGTCTGCTCCATAAAGCCTCCCCCTGGGCATCCCTGCTGCGTGGTGTCTTGCCCTGCACTGGTTCAGTGGGGACCGGAGGGGAGCCAGCCTGCAGTGCAGCATCTGGGTAGCTGAAAGCATCGCTTTTGCTGTGGCAGTGGGGATTAAAAAGGCACCCAGTCACAACCATAGGCAGCTGAGTAGAGCCTCATGTAGCTTAGGGATGGGCCAGGGGTGGTGGCCATGAGTTGGGCAGCTCTCTGGCCCTGCAGGGAAAGTGGGTGTAAGCGGTGTGAGAGCATCCACCATGTGCCTGCCAATTTGTCATTGAAGTAACACACCAAAACTTGATGTGGACCAATAAATGTTCCTACTGAGCTGCTCCAGTGCTGTGCTGTTGTGGATCAGGTTGGGAGTCCAGGGTTTTTTATTCCCCCCTCTCTCTGAGTAGAATTTGAAAGCACTTTTCTGTTGAAAAATACACAAAATAGCAGTGGTGGGGCCCAGCTTTTAAATGTACATATAACCACCTCCTTAGATCAGGCTACCCTAGGTTCTTATGCTTTTTCTTTTTTTTTTTTTTTTTTTTTTTAGTGCCAATTTAACAAATCTATACTTTTAGCCACTGTAGTAGATATGAAGAACATGATGTTGCCTGTAAAATTCAGGTCTGTGTCTTTCAAGTGTATTAAATACCTCTTATTTTACAGGTGAGCATATTATAGGCTAGAGAATTCTTTGTGCCCTATTCACTATCCATAATTACCCCCACAATAACTTAATTATAGCCCTGAGCCCAGGTAATGGTGAACCTGTCCACCTTTCTTCATAACAGTAGAAAATAATTGATGTAATCAGAAAAAAAGGTCCTTGGTGGGTGATCCGTGCTGTGTATTCAGAAGGCAAAGTTGGCTCCCAGATATGGCTGCACAAAGAGGCAAGTGCCAGACCAGGGCTGGCTTCCACCCCAAGCTCAGTGTGCAGATCCTCAGAAACCTGTAAAACGAAACTCCTTAGCAAAGTGCAGACCTTAAACTCCAGTTTCTTATCGGCTTCACATATAAATTGGGACAGGAGTTACGTGCAACCCCATCAGGGTTTGAAGTGAAGGTCTCCTGAAATGAGTCCTCCTTGCTGCAGGCGCTGGAAGTGCCTCTGACCCACCAACCAGATGGTCTTGCTTTCTGCCAAGTGAATGTCAGAGCTTCTGAAATGTCTCCTTTCTTTTCCACACTGCTTGCTTGGCTTTTCTCACTTTCACAGTTTACCACACCCCCCACTTTTTTTTTTTTTTTTTTGCCAGAGTAGCATTTGCTGCCTGACCCTGTCCAGTAACGCTTCTCACCAGGAGTTTGGCATCCCTCACTCTTCACCAGAGAGAAAGCAGCACCTTTCCCTCTTCCTCATGCTCTGGCTTTCCTACCTCTTCCTCACTGAACCGTTCTGGCAATCACATCTCTTCCAAACACCTCTGCTCCAACTTTTCACACCAGAAGACAATTTTTTTTTCTCCGTCTCTTTGTGTCATTTAAGCTGTGCCAAAAGTTTTGCGCTAACACCTGCAGGAACATGACTGCATCAGTTTTTGACTTCCTGGTTTTAAGTATTTGCAGGTGGAGTAGTAGTATTGTTAAAAAAAAAACCAAACCACCATGTAAACCCACATGGCTGCCCTGTCCCTCCCCAAGGATAAAGGTTGGCTTTGAAAGCCTCCATTGTTCTCTCTGCAGCATCCTGCCCGTTACTATGTTGTAAGGGCAATGCAAACACAAAGGTAATCACAGCTCAAATGCACCATGCAGCCTGCCCCAATGACACTGCCAAGCAACATTTTTATTACAAAAAGGGAAGTTTTCTGAAGAAAAAGCGTATTTCCTCTTATTTCCTCACTTTTAGTGAACAGCTTTTTTTCTACAAAGTCTGTTTCAATCTCAGTTACATATCATTCATCTTGCATTCCACATCCAACATTCTCGTCTTAAAAAGTTGCATAGGGTTAAACTCACACGCAGTTTTTAATTGGGCTATGCCCAATGTCCAATGTTTTCAGTTAAACTCAAGTGTGCTTATGTATCCTGAGGCACAGTGTGCTTTCCAGACAGAGTTCAACACCGATACTACAACATTACTGATTTATTTTGTTGTTATTCCAAGCCAAACACAGCTATTCTGGCAGTGGCCCATTATCTTATGACATTCATGGGCTTCAGAAAGTTTTTGAGCTTTCTGAGAGATATTACTCTCTTAGGCAGCAGCTACAAAAGCCCCTTCCACTCTTCATCATTTTTCTGTGTTGAACCAGTGGCTCAGGCTTGGCTATTTCAATTCTTGGTGAACACAGGAAGACAGGGTCAAACAAAGCCCATATATCTCTCTAGAACTGAGGGAAAGCTGAAATATCTAATTTAAGTTACAGGGGCTCCCAAATACCTAAATACATATCGAGGCAGTAGTGGTGTCCTTCTGAGCCCTGAAAAGCAAGAGCAGGCTGGGGACTTGTGAAGCCAACACCTTTCAAAGTCTGAGTGATGGCAGCTTGGCTCATAGTCCTATAGCTGATTACAGCTTGGAGATCACGAAGTGCAGGCTTAGGTAAGAAAGGGCCTTGTGCAATTTTGTGGTCAGCATGGAAAAAAGAGCCAAATGGCGAGCACTCTATTTGCATGTTCCCTTCCATGGTCATGGTGCTTTCTGCTCTGTGACCAAGGGCATGGGCATATTCAGAAGGCCCTGGTACCTTGAGGGGGGATTTGCAGTATTGGCTCTGATCTGTAGCTGCTAAGGAGATGTAAAGCAAGTGCCTGCTTTCTCTTTTTTTTTTTTTTTCATACCTGTGGATATTTAGGTTGGTCTGAGAGATCACTAAGAATAATAGAATACGAATAAGGAAATGGGAGCTTAGGCTGAATAATGGAAAAACTTGTAAAAAATGTTAAGTTTCTAAGCTTAAATATTTACAGTCATGCTGGACACAGCACTGGAAGATACAGCTGAAGAAAGGATGCAAGCAGTGCATCCTGTGAAAAACAATGCCTGGGCTGACAACACCTCTAATGTGTAAAATAAAATGGTTTTATTATGAACATGTGAAATAGGTTTATGGGTTTATTTCCTCATCATATTGCAAACCTACTAAAATATCCAAAGTATGACTGTAGAAAATGGCCAAACCCTGATCTATATACACCATCTGCAGTAAAACACCTTTTTGTCTTTGGTATATTTGAGCAAATCTCTCTGCTGGGTTTTCAACGGCCAGATGCTGTGCAATTTCTAGAACAATATGCTAGGTATAAATTCACATGGTTATATTAAGACCTGATTCTTCAAGCCTCATCCTTGATGCACTTCAATGTTGAGCTCAAACGTGCATTTTTCTCCAGTCTGATTTCTGCTGCTGTTTCCAGACCTTTGTCTCCCATTGATTGCTGCAGAGACCAGCTTCAGGGCACATAAGACTGCACTGGGGAAGGGATCTGCAGCAAAAAAAGGTGGACGAAAAGCTCTTTTGGGGGCTTTTTGAAGCAGGGCAAAGCCCTTTGCCTGTGCTGGGGGCTCCAAGTTGGTGGTTGGGCTGCTGAGATAGCCTGGGCGGAGCCAACACCACCCACTGTTGATCAGGCCACCAGGCTATAAGAAGCCAGAGGAGGAAGAAAGCAGTGACAGAGCACAGAGTGAGCAACTGGTGCTTGTGTGTGCCCTGGTGGGTGCTGCAGCTTGTAGGGCAGGATGCTCAGTCTCTGACAGTGTATGAGGTAAGTTCATTCCCTCTAAGTGGTCAGAGGTCAAGGGTGCTCATCCCAGCTGACCCTTGAGTCTCAAGGTGTCAGTTGCTTGTAGAGATCCAGCCATGGTTGCTACCTGGCTGAAGGCTGTTAGAAAAGCTGTGGGCACCCAGACAGAGGCCCCACGTGAAGGTGTAGGTGTTCAGGCCTCTGGGTGCAGAGTGCTGGAGCCTGGCACTTGCAGTGGAGGGGAGCAGAGGCAATGCCTGTGTCAGGTGTGAACAGGTGAATGATCTCCATCTGAAGGATGGAGAGGAGAGGTTGAGGAGTATCAAGGAGTGTGAGAGAGAGATTGACAGCTGGTGGACCCAGTCCCTGAGAGAAAGGAAACAGGTTGGGGCCCTACATAAATCAGAGGATCCCTTCCCCTTCTCACCAGGCAGTAGGAGGGGACCTCAGAGAAGGGAGAGGAATGGGAACAGGTCCCTGATGAGGGAAGCAGGCAGCTTCCCCTCCTGGCCTCCCCCACCTTCCCAGTTGCCCTTGCAGAACAGGTATGGGGTCCTGTGGGAGGAACTGGCTGTTGGACAGGAAGATGGTTCACCCAGGCCAGAAAGACCAAATTGCTGTAGACCAGATATCACAGCTGGCTCCAAAAGGAAAAGCAGATGGGTCCTTGTTGTGGGTGACTCTCTACTGAGGGGTGCACAGGGGCCAGTATGCCATCCTGCCCCACTTCACAGGGAAGTCTGCTGCCTCCCTGGGGCATGGGTTAGGGATGTGTTGGACAAAGTTCCTGCCCTAGTAAACCCCTCTGATTATTAGTGTTTCAGGTAGGTAGTGATGCAGAAGGATAGAAGGGTAGAAGGAGCTCAAAATCAATTAAAAGAGACTTTAAAGCTTTGGGACAGCTGCTTAATGGATCAGGAACACAAGTTGTGTTCTCCTCTATCAGTGGCAATCATGAATAAGGAAAGTAACAGGAAGAGACAACAGGTTAACTCATGGCCCCAGGACTGGTGTTTTCAGCAGGGCATTGGGCTTTTTGATCATGGGCTGTTATATGAGACACCTGGGCTGCTGGTGGTAGGTAGGATGCACCTGTCCCAGAGGGGGAAAAGGATTTTGGGGCAGGCGTTAGCAGGGCTCATTGACAGGGCCTTTCAACTAAATATGAAGAGGGATGGGGAGATAACTGGGCCTGTTTGAAATAAGCCCAAGGGAAGCATGCCAGGGCTTGAAGGATGGTGGACTAGTGAGGACTCTCGCTCTGCCATTTCATTTGATAGAAGGGATAGATGTTTAGAAATCATGGAAGCACCTGTGAAGGGTCTGGTAGGACATGGGGCCCATGCTCACAGAAAGGTGTTGGAATCATTAACTCATCTGAAGTGCATCTATACCAATGCATGCAGTATGAGCAACAAAGGGGGAGCTTGAAGCCATGATGCACCAGGAAAACTATGACATAGTGGCTATCACAGAAACGTGGTGGGATGCCTCAAACAAATGTGAATACAAATAATGAAGTAAAGTTAGTAAAGCTAATATTTTTAAATTATGTGATTTTTTTCTGTCTTTCTGAATTTTCTACAGCACTAAATTGACAGATTTATGAAGCTTCACTACATTACTTTCTGTGCAATTCAATGGCACTTCAACAGAGGTGAAACATAAAGCACAAGCAAACAAAGGATGATCATTAAAACCTATGTATGTTTTGCATGTATACATATACACACATACATTTACATGCACACAGAGGCATGTTTTATGTATGAATACACATGCATGCATATACATGAACTGTAACATTTTGCAAGAAAATATGTTATGATGTGCTTCAATTTTCAAGAGAAGTTGGCATTTCTGGACTTTGAAAATTCCAGTAATATATCTGACACTAAGATACTCACTTTTTCTGGCATGTTTCTTGGGATCTGTACAGAGAGACCTGTTGAGTCTGCTGGCCTTCCCACGGTTGTACCAGGCAGGAGCTCCCAGCTCACTCCTCCCAGCTGTACCTGTGTAAAGATGCTGTATTATATCTGCTTCACACCATAGAAAGCCAAGCTCATTCAGGAAAGGACAGCTTGGTACTGTAAGTAATCTGCAGAGATTACAAGAAGAAACAGCCTGGAATACCAGCCCTGGAGAAGACCACAGAATGGGATGCTCTGCTAATGTGACTTTTGATATTTTGCTGAGAACTATTCAGAGCTACCATGCCTTTCTCCACGTGGTAGTGCATAGTACTGTTTAGCTATAACTGGCAGCGTAACTTAGCTAACGTCTCCAGGAAGTTGCTTATCTCTGGTAAGCTTTCTCCCTGTCTGCCTGTCTGCACCCTTACTAAATATCTGCTCCTGAATGTGTCAGTGGCTGTTTGGGTGCATTTATGATGCTATAATCCAGCTTTTCTCAAATCCACTGTTTTAGCTGCTCACAGAAAAGGATCAAAGGCAAAAGTGTACTAAACCAAATGACTATTCTGAATTTCAGGACTGCACACTTTGACTTAGAAAAACGCACGTATCTTCAGAGGCATTGAATATGTCTGCTGGAACTGAAGGCAAGTAGAAGTATATCAAGCTGAACAGCTGTTACTGCATTTGTTACCTCTACAATATTTTGCATTTTCTTTTGCACAAGCATTCTTCAAGAGAGGCCTCACATACTAGAGTTTGTTTACTTAAGAGTGGAATTATAATTCAGTGTCAGGTTGAGTAAAGTTATAATTTAGTGTCAGGTTTATGTAAGGAAGAAGTGAAACATTAAGCTAATTATGTCATATATGGAAATAATATGGGAACACATTGCTCAGTGCTGCTGGATGGATGAGGAAGGAGGGTGGAGAAATTTCATAGAGCTAAAACAGCTGGGATCATGCTTCCAGTAAAAAGTTCTTACTAGCTCTGTTCCTCTAACTATTCCCTGATCACTTCAGGAACCTATTTCCCAAAGATGCTATTTTTCTTGTATTATGTTTTAGAAACTCCAGTTTAACATGTATTTCAAATTATTTAGATATGTGTGCTACAAGACTCCGGGGTAGAGGATGCTTTACCTGTTGTAGAAAAAAAAAGTGTTGGCATAACATCATGGATGTTTGGGAACTCTGACTCACTCTGTAGAGGAAAATGGGTGGGACTTGGATTGAAGCCAGGAGCCTTTCACTGGAAAGGGTTTCCACTCAATCTACAGAGTGGGCCAGGACACCACTGTGAAAAGTGATCCATGCCTCACCGGCACCTGAAAGCCAATCTTCCCCTGTCTGAAAAGCATGCTTTCATTTTATAGAGCTTTCTCCATGTTCTCAGGTCAAGACCAACTCTAGCTTAATCATGGGAGATATTAGCTTCAAAACAATTTTTTATATTTTGACTGTTTAGATCAATGCTCTTCTTGAAAGTAGCATGGTGTTTCTAAACTGTCTACAATAGAATTTTCCTGAACTTGTATGCTTCTTCCCTGCTCTTCCCCCCTAGAAAGTGCTTCCTGACTTAACTTCTCCTATTTGTAGTGTCCCTTCTTCATTTGCATGACCTTGGGCAACACACACAATTTCAGTGGTTTCATTCAGCATTAGTGAAAGTGGATGAAAATTTGAATAAGCATAGGAAACAGACGGGAATATCTGGAGTCTATGTGAAGTTTTGTTAATTAAAAATTTAAGTCTAAACAGCTCCAAGCAGAATAATGGAGCAGATCCTATCTCTCTCTCTCTTTGGTCCATCACCACAATATCTATGTTGTTTGGAAAGCACTCAGAGTCAAGGAGTCTGACAGAAATTTGCTTCATCTGCTGTCAGTGTTGCAGCCAATCAGCAAAACATAATCAGCTGTTGCTGGGTGCAAAACAGCAACCAGTTCCAACCGGTTTTGCAAAATCACTTCCCCACTTTACTGCTGCCATGAAGTTGTTCTTGCTCCTTCCTCTCACTCAAAAATAGTTGTCTTTTCCCCTTTAATTACATCTAGTGCTTCTAAAGGACCCTAGGCTTCTCATGTTTTACAAAGCACAGGCATCCTACAAAATAAATACTCCGGTATCTGTCACTTTATCTATATCTCCACACTGGTGCTGCAGGTTGTAGGGTGAATTCATCACAGGGATGCTTTCAGGTAACTGGTGTTACACTGTGGAATGTTTATAAAAGAAGAAGCAATAAGTACTGAGTGTGGTATACTTTGCAGAAATGATTCTTGAAAGCTGAGTAGCCCCAGCTAACCAGAAAGAAAAATAAACTGTTAGGAAGATAGGCTGTGTGCAAAACTGACATTAAGAGTATCCCAAGAGATGCATTCTAGGCAGGAGAAGTTTGGTTTGGTGACATGTGAAGGAAGGGAAGTAGGTTGCATTTTGATGCCATTAACACAATGGTGGGGGAAATGGAAGGCGGATAAGTGGCATTTCAACAGGAGTGTCTGCAAGACACTGAGGAAGAAAGACTATGAACAGGAAAGCTTGAAACTGCAGATGAGACATGATTCCAGCCCTCAGAGTGAAAAAGGAAAAGGTTTTGGTCACAGTCTTTGAAAAGCAGGACAGGACTGGAGATACTTTCAGGTCAAAAAAAATGAATCTTGTGTGAATGAGGACTGAAAACTGAAACCAAGAAAAATAAAAGTTATGTGTGATAGGGAAGGGAAAATGTGTTTGGACAATGAAGGAAGAAAGAAGAATCAAGAATAGACAAAAGGGACATATTACAAAGCCATAATATTTATTTAATTTACACTCAATATTTATTCATTATGTTCTCACCTGACAAGTCATAACAACTTTGCATTAAATGGAAAGCAAAGACTGAAACAAAAATATCAAACAATCTATACATATTCATAGAATCATAGAATAGTACCAGTTGGAAAAGACCTTTGAATCATTGAGTCCAACAATTAACCTAACACTTAACATTGCCAATCCCACCACTAAACTGTGTCCGTAAGCACCTCATCTCTACATCTTTTAAATACTTTCAGGGATAGTGACTCCACCACCTCCCCAGGCAGCCTGTTCCAGTGCTTAACAGTCCTTTCAGTGAAGAAGTCCTAATGTCCAACCTGTTTTTTCTGATGTCCTATTCCTAATGTCCTAATAACATTAGTATTGTTTCACATACAGGAACTCCAAAAAGATGTGAGGTTATGGACCTCAGGATTTCTTTTGTCTATTTAGCACCTTTGTCTCTTCATAGCCATGAACTAACATAAGCTAAAAATAGTATACTGCATTCAAATTGATGGGGATCACTAAAATCAGATCTAAGTTGCTACAATTACTTTGACTTTTTCAACAATAACAGTTCTTTCTATTTAAAAATTAATTAGAAGTGTGTTTGGACTATCCCAGTCAGTTGAGTTAGCATGTATAAAGAAATTACAAACCTTGACCTACATGTTACCATTTCTAAGCTCAGACAGAGTAATTTGATTATTTATCTCCTGTGTCAATGTTGTCGTATGAAATTAATTTTCTCATACTGTGAAATCAGTAATGTTTCAAACATAGGCTCTCATCATTTGTCTCTGAAAAAAAGATGAATTTTGGAGAATTTTTCCCTAGAAAACAGAGACAATTGGGAAGGAAAAACAAACAAATCAAGTCTGACATGTTATACAATGCAGACTCCCTTGGGTGTCAATAAACATGGCAAGAGCAGGGAGGGTTTTTTGGATTGGAAGTCAAAAGAGCAAAGCAGAATATTACATCTTTACAAGAAGTGTCTCCTAATGAAGAAATTCTGAATTAAATGAGATGTTTCCTCCAATGAGCCCCAGTAACCAAAGCAAACAAAAGAATAATAATGAGCCTCAGAAATATTACCCATGAAAGAGGATCAGGTAGTTTCTTTGATGAAAAGTGAAAATCACCCCAAATCAAACAAGCCTCTGCACATCGACATGCTGAGCTCTCACATTCTTGGCTGCAGGCACATTTCAAATGTAACCTGGTTTGACAAGTTGTGCTGGAAGAATGACAGGACTAGAAAATCTACCTCTTTCAAACTGCACAACGATAATAAATATAAACTTTTTTGTTGATTTATTAATATTTTTTTCTTTTGGTATACTGAATACTGAGGTCCTTTTAACCGTGTCTGAACATCCTTCCCCAAAACTGTTTGTCCCATAAGTGAATGGAGAATGATGGATACTAAAATGTAAGAAAAAGATTGACCTGGGCATCAGACTCCAAAATCTATTTTGCAGGCTGTTTGAGTAGAAGGCTGTCAGATTATATTCTGCCTTTATCATACTTTGTGCACCCAGGTGTGTTCAACAAAATTGCACAAGACATCTATAACATGGTTTGGTCCATTAACTTCTACCATTATCTAACCTGCTTTACTTCTGGTTGTAATCAGATTAGAGTGAATTAAATCTTGTGTCAGTGGATTCACAGAATCACAGAATTCCTCAGGACAACTTTTATATTCCAGGCTACAGTCATACAACACCCTGAGAACTCAAGAGTAATCTTCTAACTGCCTACCAGAGATTTTCCAAGAAGTTCCAGTTAATGGAATATTTTTATTATTTTAATAAGGATAATTATACAAAAGCAATACTGTGAAATACTGAGGAATTCTGTCAGAGCAATAGAAACATTTAAAACATAATTAGTATACTTTAACTATCACATCTGTTTAAGCAGGAGGACCATTTTATTAAGGGTTGATGTACAGATAGTGTTTCTCCCTTTATTTTACTCTCAACATGTTAATATTCGGCTTGTTCTGATTATCTTTGAAATTACTGGGAAAACTCCTGGCAAGAGCATCATGAGGTACATCATGTCAGTAATTCCTCTTTAAGGTCATCTACAAAGTATGTGCACATCAGAAAATGAATGCATTGCGCCAGTTAGACTTCAGGCTGTGTTTTGCCACAACAAGAGGAATGTTCCAGGGTTTCATCTGTCTCCTAGGATCAGGGTGAGGAGTATGATGATGGTAGATAAACAGCAGGTTTTAGCTCTGCTCTTCCTCATGGAAAAGGATACACATTTTATGCAGCAATACTTACTGCGTGAATGGAGGTGGTAAATCAGGTCTGTGTAATATTTCACTGGGCACATAAGCAAAGAGTATTACCGCATCCATTCATGTTTAGCAATTTATTCTTAGCATATTCACATGGTAGAATCCATTAGCTCAATACCAGATCTGACATAGAAGTATGGCATTGCAGCTTGAAACTGCAATGTAAAAAGCTCCCAAATTCTGGGAACCTAAACTCTAGGCAAACTCATGCTTAACACTGCAATTTCAAAACATACATTGTCCTTCTGTATCAGACTGGTACTATTCTGTGTTTTTCATAGACTTGGCAACTGTGTCCATAAACCCTTGAAACCAATCACAGAAGTACTTGCATCATCATTTTAGGACAATATAATTTGAAACAGTAAGACATAACTTCTGGGAGTTATGGTCCTCTCTCCCTGCTGCTGAAGATTACTCAACTGCTAATCTATAAAATTATAACGTCTCTTTTACATGCACTTCATTTCTCTCTCTCCCTTTCCTCCCTTCACAGCTCCTCAGCACTAGAAAATCTTCAGTTCTTTCAGGGACAGAGGTACAATTCCAATCAGGAGGCTGGAGAAGCATATGGCATATTAGGGTAAGTGCCAGGACCTGCACTTGGTTTAGAGAAACCCCATGCAATGCTATAGACTTTGAGAAGTTGAGTAGAAAAGAACATGGAGTTGGTTGACAAACAGCTGAATATGAGCCTGCAGTGGGCCCAGGTGCCCAAGAAGGCAAACAGCATCTTGTCTTGTATCAGAAATAGTGTGGCAAGCAGGACTAGGGAAGTGATTGTCCCCTTGCACTCAGTGCTGGTGAGGCCACACCTTCAATATCGTGTTCAGCTATGCGTCCCTCACAACAAGGAGGACATTGAGGTGCTGGAGCATGTCAAAAGAAGGGTGATGAAGCTGGTGGAGGGTCTAGAGCACGAGTCTTCTGAGGAGTGGCTGAAGGAACTGGGGTTGTTTAGCCTGCAGAAGAGGAAGCTCAGGAGAGAGCTTCTTGCCCTCTACACTTATCTGAAAGGATGTTGTAGTGAGGAGGGGGTCGGTCTCTTCTCCAAAGTAACAAGAGATAGAAGAAGAGGAAATGGCCTCAAGTTACACCAGGAGCAGTTTAGATTAGAAATTAGGAAAAATTTCTTCTATAAAAGGGTTTCCAAGAACTGGAACAGGCTGTCCAGAGAAGTGGTTGAGTCACCATCACTGGTGGTGTTTAAAAGACATGTATACTTGGCACTTAGGGAAATAGTTTAGTGGGGGACTTGGAAGTATTAGGTTTGTAGTTGCACTTGATCTTAAAGATCTCTTCCAATGTGAATGATTCTAAGATTCTATCACTAGACAGATTCTAGAGCTTTTGGGGAGTGAGGAGACAACACTGATCCTGGATCTCCTGTGTTGTGGGTAAGCATTGTAGGGACAAGAGTGCACCTTAATTCCATCGTTCTGAAAGGTGCAGTGATACTGCAAAGCAAACAGACAGTAAAACTGAGGCAGCCCTGGATAAGATGCTGATGACTGAGGGAATGGTGAGATATCAGATAGATCCCTAGCGTCCAGTTTTCCTCTTGGCTTTGTTCATTACCTATGGTCATGGCTCCCTCTTCAGCGTTCCTCCACATCTTGGACTCCATTTCAAGTTATTAACTCTTCACAAAGAGTTTACAGGAAGACTGAACACTTCACATGGTCTTCTATATTCCAGTCATATAGCTAGTGCATTAAAGATTAGATAACTTGGCACTGAAATTTTAGATAATTTAATCTTTTAGCAGAAACTTTTTAAACTTTTTTTCTCCAGTACATTTACATAGTGTTGTGCATCAAGCCACTGTGTCTACTAGTCATATCCATATGAACAATGATGTAATGCACACTGCATGGGATTAATTGAGCAAGAAAATTATATTTGATTTACTTGTGCAGAGGAAAAGCTTCAGAGACCCATGATTCCAGTCAAGTAATGTTTAATTTCACCACAGCACCTCACATTTCATCAATTACTACATACCTTCTTTTCAGCACATGTGAGGCGTTTAAGTGAGATTCTTCTTCCATGTTCTAGCACCAGAAATCTTGGGAAAAAAAGGTTTTATCTGAACCCAGAAGCATTTGGGAAAATACAGTACTTAGAAAAAAATATTTTGAAAGAGAGTGTTCAGAAAAGAAGACCGGAAATTATTCTGCAATGTCAGCTTTAGGACTTTTTGTGTCTTCATCTGTAACAGTGCTCACTTTGTAGAATAGTGCAGAGTAGGATATTAAAAATAGGTTTCTTTGGAGACATAGACAATGGTATCAGAACTGCTACCAAAACTGAAAGGGAAAAGAAGGAAAGAAAGCAAGCAGATGCATTTTGGGCCTGATGTTTTGTAAAACATACATTTCTGTAAATTTGGCAAGGCTAGTAGGTGCCAGATGATAATTGGAAAGGGCCCTACAGGCACAAGCTCAAGCCAGAACTTACTTCTGCTAATCATGAAAGAAGTAAGAGGCCAAATGCAATGTACAATTAAGGCAGGCTATTGCAGAAGAGGAAACAGGTCACACAATAGGAAGATGTTCCTTTCCTCTCCCTAACTCTTGGCAAGACATGACACCAGAGTAGGCATTAATGAAAGATGCTCAAGAAACTATTGCACCAAGTAAGCACACATATACAGCTGGATTAAAAAAAAAAAGATAGATGCAATAAGCAAAAAAACAAACAAACCAAAAAACAATGTCAGAATGAATATTAATCACAAAACGGATCATATTCAGACAATTTGGTGAGTCTTAGACTAGAGAGTCATCTTGTAGTAATAGACCTGACAGATGTCTCTGAAGGTTGGAATATTTCGAAGATCTTATAAATCATAGGAAAAATGTAGGAAATCTGTGAGAACAAAAACAATTAAATAAATGGGTAAATATTATATCTGCTAGAATTTCACAGATTTTCAGAATCCGCTTTTCAACACATTAACCTCTTTTCATTGAAAGTCTGAATTTGGAATATCAAGAGTTGTGAATTCAGCTAAAATGTCTTCGGATATTTTGGACTATATGGACTGCACTGAGCATTTTCCTGAGAAAGAAGAACCAGATCAAGTGTCTACCCTTAAAGCTGTAACGATCCCATCTTTGAATCAGCTAGCTAGAATCTGTATCCAGTTACCTCAGCCAAAATACCTGAAGGAAGAGGAAATCAACCACAAATGAACAACAACAATCCTCAAGGTACTATGGGATGAAAGATTTTTACTTTTCTGGTCAATAGACCCTTATTGAGACATGGAAATAAGGCCACTTAGCTTAAATAACATAATTGCCTCTTTGTGAGTCTCAAACAGATTCAGCAATCAGAGCTGCTCAGCAGTTATTTGAATTCAGGCTACCAATCCCCTGGCTGTGGTGCCACTAGGAGAGGGATGAGATCTTACAATGGTGTTCAGACTTGTGAAGGCACTAAAACTGGGAATGTAAGTCCTCACAAGAGCTTGTAAGATAATGAGAAACCTGCACTGTCAAATATGTCCCCAAACCTTCAGCTTAATTCTTCTATGAAGGCTAAATTTGTCTATAGCTAAACATTACTTATGAGCCTAAGTCTCAGGTCTCATAGAGTTTGTACACAAAATACATATAAAAATACAATGTTAAAAGAGATTTCAAGCACAGGAAAATCTTGAAAGGTTGCATTCAAGTGTCCAAAATCCAAACCATTGACACATTCAATGAAGTCACCTCCAAAGAAAAGCTCAAATGCCTAAGAAGTATGCAGCACTGGGAATTGCCTAGAACCAGGTTCTGTATACAAGCTTGCATAGGTACGAGGAACTTTGCTGGAATTTAGAATTGAGTATAAATTCTCAAACTACAATGGAAGAATGTTGGATTTGTGTATTAAGCCAGTTATGTTCATAGAGGTCATGTGGAGTAATTTCATGTTTGTCATCTTCAATCTCTTTTTACATATAAAGCATTAAAGCTTTCTTACATATTTCACTCCACATTTTTTTTCTTTCCCTAGTAAGAGAACATACTTTTCAATTCACTGGTAGGAAATAAAGAATGGGAGCACTAGGTATAATAATGCAATCAGTATGTAAGTTTGGGATAAAATCCAATTTTTTTCAACATTCACATGGTCTTATTTTTCAGTTCTGAAGTTCCATAACCAAACTTTCTAGACAGAAGTTTGAATGTTTTTTCTAAAAAAAATAAACCTATTAGTTCAAGAATTTATTGCCTATCAGTCGAGGAAATATGTAATGTTCTGCAAAGGTTGGTTTAACACTAGCCAGATAACCCGTGGAGGACATGTTTACAAAGTTTTTTGGAAGAAAAGTAAAGGTGTAATGAAAGGAGCTAATTCACAGTTGAGGAACTGTTAAGCCTTCTTTTAGAAGGCAAAGCTGGAATAAATTCGTAGTAGAAAGAATTTGGCAGCAGGGAAAACAAGAACACAAGGCAGCTGCAAAGGAAGGCATTAATCTCTACAGGCTCTGGATCAAATTTAGGTGTCCCAATAGGTTTAGGGATGGAAGACATCATAGTATGTTAATTCCAAGGTGTAGGAAGTGTCAATAACATATGACATATTGCTAACAGGATGAAAATATGAAGTAAAGAGAAGGTTACCCAGAAAGGCCAGGACCCATTAGTAAACTATTCGTGCAAAGATACACACAAAATTCTGATCAGCTATTTCGACAGTATTATCCCCAAAGAGGTGTCAAGCTCTGAAGAATCTGGCTGCAGAGTCAGAACATCATAAATGGAGTTTATTTAGATATCTTGGAACAGGATGTGTTTTCCTATGCCTGTTAGCACAATACAGAGAACTAACCCAGTCAGAGCTTCACTCACCCTTTTACCTATGGACAGGGGCAATGAGAGAGCATATGAAAGATAACTTAATATGTAAAAACTCAAAGAATCTTCTTTTTCAGTACCAGCTGGGTCCATAATTTCTTGTGTCTCAAATTTATATCCAGAAGGTGACATCTTAAGCATTATGTCTGTAAATTATGATAAAAAGCACATATAAACCTACAACATTCTGGTCGTGTTCTTGCTTCTTGGTAACCTCAGACTTTGTCAGCTAAAGGATTAACACAAGAAAGAAGTAAAAACCTTATATGAGTCTCTTATCAAATTTATGCCCACAAAAAGACTGCCTTGACTAGATGAAGAGATAAAGTTCAAACTAGTAGTTGGAGCTATGTCACCAGTAAAGGTAAAAATACAGAGAAATTAATATGTGGAGCACAGATAAAATAGGTAGTAAAGAAAAATAAACAAAGCAGATGGGTCTGTGTCTTTCACAGAGGCAGGAAAGAGTTCATGCAGTGGACTGAAGCATCTACCCATCTGGGCATGGACAAAATAGTCTAAAAAGGAAGACTCTAAATCAGCTGGTAAATTGCCAAGAGAAATTGCTGAGCATTTACTCCCTTTTATTATGGGAAAAGTTTCTGTTTGGACTTAGAAATTTTCACTACTGGTGTTTCCTCTTTCTACTAGCAGTACTGCTTGCTAAACATTAAGCCTTGGCAGACTTTGAGGTATGACTTGCAAAGCAGATTAAATCACTTCAACTTGGAATCTGTTAGATCTTAGCTACAGAAGAAACTGATGCTGTGAGAGAAAGAAAGCCTACTCTCTGCAAACTGCACAGAGCTCTTTTGCACAGGCAGTGCACTCACGCCCGCACAGTATGAAGAGGGAGGGGACATATCCTTCTTTGCACATTCAGCAGATGTGGAAAGCCTCAGAGTAGTCAGCCAGCTTACTCATCCTGACTCCTAAGGATCCCCACAGATAATTTTCCTTCCACTAGTCTCACCTTGGATGGAGATGTGTAAGTAGTTATTTTCAGAAATGCATTCTCCGGAAGTGAGAGGTTTGTTTACATCCAGTCCAAATACATTTCATATTTGCACCATTAGCACAGGGACTCATCAGACAAATCTATAAATATTTGTCAGAAATAGGAATATTGAAGTGCTATGAAGATAATGCATGTGCAGCAGAAGTGTATGTCTACCATTCTACTCTGCTTCTCCTAGGTAAGGTCGTGTCTCTTACTACCTTGATTCATCCTTTCCCTAAAAAGCAGGTTCTTGGTAGATTTATTGGTGGTGAATCAACCTTCCTACAAACACATCTATTTCTGCAAACTGTGTCATAGTCTCTATATTGATATCTCACAGCAAGTTCTGCTAATACCATGCTACTTTGATGTTTTTTCTTACATTGTGTCCCCTGGACTTTCTGGACAAGAGAAAGTAAGGATGAATGCAATAAAAATAATTAGAAAAAAGTAACTCTCCCTATAAATTAAAGATTACAGATCAAGGTAAAGATTACAGATCAAGGATGACAAATTCATCCCTTGAATAATTTCAGAGGAGCTACCACAGGTCAAAACAGTGGTACTCTCTGTACCATACCTTAACTTATTAGGGATCAGTATGCTTTCAGAGAAAGGTTCATAAACTCCTCTTTTCATACTGAGATTTGCTTTCTAATCACCTTTAATGAAATGAATTTTCTTAATGAGTGCCCTTCGTAGTTACGTCTTTTCCCAAGCAATGTGGAGTCATTTGGCGTAACGTAGTGTTTCCCTTTGTGCATGAAAAAAGGAAACTTGACACAGCAAAACTGGAATTTTACTTACAAATTGAGAGAATAGCCTTGTTCTGTGAAGTATGGAGAGGGACTAAATAGCACCAGAAAAAAAAATAAATCCCATCTTTAAGATAAAAAGCATCTATTTGATGCTTTCAGCATTGAGTAGATTTTGAAACTTATTTGTGGCCTAGCTAGGGTAGTTATTGCTAGATCTTAAGAATGAGCTGTAAATGTGTACATAACCCCATAGGACAAATGAGAAACACCAACAGGATTTTTTTTCTTCAGCATTCTGTCCAGGATGTAAGTTAACAACAAGTGAGCTTGATGAAGACAGACAAACACATACAAAGATTCAGTGCAACCTGTTAATGTCTGCTTTCAGCAGACTTGTGTGCACACCTGAGGAGAGCACAGAGTCCCTTTAGACCTGCAGAGTCTCTCCACATGTCTCTTTGCGCTACAAGATACAGCTTCAAGGGTATTGTTCTGGAAATGCTAATTGTTAGAGGCAACAGGCCTGGAAAGGGAATAGGAGAGACAAGAGATACTGTCTTTTATATGAATCCAGAGAGTAATACTTTGTAAATATAGTTTAAGGAAGATGGCTTTTCCAGGTGGTGGAGGGACCATTGACTCTGGAGTCTGTGTAGTGTCTAGAGAATGCCTCTGTATCAAGAGATAAATTAGCACCAAGTTTGGGTTAAACTCCTTTTATCTACTTCCTAGCAGATAGAACACTAGGAAGAGGCAGCAAACTTCATGTCCCAGGGACAGTAATTTAATTTCATTATGTTTCTGATACTCTTCTCACTGCTGGCCACATCTAATTTCACAGAAAGTGGTTCAAGAGAAGATGTGTCATTCCAGATGTATTTGCACATGGCTTGGACTGAGTCTTGTGACCTTGATTGGCATCTTTAGAAATACTACTACTAAGTAAATCTTCATGTTTTACAAGAATGCAGCTTTTATACCTAAGTAAATACAATGACTTTTGGAGAAGCACAGGCTTTTTGGCATCTACTGCTTTTTTTATCAACTGTCCAGCCTACTGTATGGACAAAATAGAAAAGGTGCATTACATTCTCACCAAAGAATAAAATAGCTTCCCCATGTTTTGAAGTTTTTTGTAAACTGTTACAGGCTCAAGAACAGTGAACATCACATTTGACTAACTCAAGTCTTCCCAGCACACCCCTTGTCTCTTTCTTCTCAACTCTCCTGAATTCGTCACAGTTTATATTCTGCTAGCACAAACAAAAGTGCAGTGAGTCAGTCTGCTCAAACACAACTGTTTCCACATTGCTGCTTCCAAATAACCCAAATCCTTCTAGTGGAAGGTTTTGTTTCTGGAACAGCCTGACCCCAGTACCCAGGAACAAAGTGATCTTCACACTCATCTTCCCAGTGTTCTTCAAAAAAGAAAATTTTAAACATGATGAAAAGTGCTCTTTCTGGTATTATTGTTCAGTACTTTGAGTCAATAATAAACATATGAAAGTTATCAAACATGTATTTTAGAGATTGCTGTAATGATCCAGATTTTAAAATAGCCTCCAAATGCTAATAGAAATGTCATTCCCTTACAACCCCTTCCAAAAAAATATAATGATAATGTATTTGACAGATGAAAACCCCCTCTTGAGCATTTAAATAGAAGGAAAAACCCTTCTTATTTCCTTGTAAGAGCGAAGGGAAAAGGACTACCAACATTTTTTGCCTTATGGTCTTCTGGAACCAGTGCAAAATTTTTTAATTATTATTTACTTATTTATTTTGTAAAAACTGTTGTAGTTTTAACAACTTTTAAAGACTAACATAATGATATTGTAAATGAAAGATAAAAAAACCCCAGCAGATTAAAAGTAATGAAAAAAAAGTAACTCCATAAAAGCCAGGAAATTCATAGTGCAGGTAAACCCTTCAGAGTTATATTCTGTGTGTTTGGAAAAATACATTATGAATTGTTCCAGTTTCTATAAAAATCTAGGGATCTTCTGCTAATAACAGCAACAAACACCAGACCAAATTATTGAGAATGTGCTGAAAGAAGTATTAAAACTTGCTAAATGGAAATGATTTTACAAACTCAGGTCCTATTGAATTAGCCAGGGAGACCACTTCTAAATATCCTGCAACATAGAGGTTCAAGCCATTCTGTTAACAGGTGATAACGTTCTTGAAAGTCTAAGTGAAGACCTTAAAATTTCAAATCACATTTCATTTTTAATTTTGAATGGATAGGAAATTTGATGGCACAGTGACTTTTAGAATATGACTAGAAACCAAAGCTTCAGAACAACAGAAAAACAATCTAATGTGTTCTGGGTTTTTTTTTATTTCTAATAGCTTCAATATTCTTGGCACTGCTAATTGTCAGGTTTTATTTTTGAAAATAGGTCAAAAATTCTATTATGATTTGTCTTGTGTTTTCCACAAAATCAGTAGGTTTGTGTTTTAAAATGTTATTTGCTGGAAAAAGCAAGTCTTCTCTTGTGTTTTGTGGTGTAACTATGCAGAAAAAGGAGGCCCAACAGCACTTCAAAATGGAATG
>WUAM01000359.1:34088475-34105347 GCA_024336885.1 Actenoides hombroni
CTGTGAAGTACGCAGGGTCAAACGTGGCCAGTACCTCAAAGAGCAACAGGGGTGACTTTAGCAGGATCTCTTTCCAAAAAATCATCTAAACAAAATCTGGCTTACCTTTGGTGGCTACATCATCTGAAGCACCTCTTGGGTTGTAAAGATTTCTGAAAGAAGCTGTGGGAATGAAGCAAAGCCTACTACAAGGCTGGAGCATGTAAAACTTTCAGAAGTCTTCATATGTTGTTACCTAGTATTAAGTCATATCTATTACAGCACACTGTTTGTAGTTTTCCACCTCATTACTAAAACTACTAATAAGTCATTTAAAGTACATACATCATTAATACACTATGCTCAGCAATACTGTAAGAAAGGACTTGTGACTGTTGGCATTAAAATTACAAACAGGTTCAAACAATTCATTAGCTGAAAATGGGGAAAGTCTTACCCAAAGAAACCAATATAATTAGACATTTTTTATTACACTATTCTTGTGTAATTCCTCTGCTTGAGTAAGATTTTGAGCAGGAAGAAGGACAGCCTTTGGCTGCACAAGTGCAGGTAATAGTATTGATAGCCGCTAGATTTGAGTATTTTATATTTGCTCACAAACAAAATAGTAATGACTAAGATGCAATAATAAATGAGAATAGCTGGACAACACTTCCACATACTGTTCTCGCCACTTGTGAAATGTCACTGGAATTAAGCGTTTTTAGAAAACTTTAAATTAAGGTGTGTCTTCAGTGCAATCTTTTTACAGATTATCTCTTCTGCGATTACTTTTTCTGCACACCCAGTTATTATTTTATTTAATACAATAAAATACTATATTAACTCTCATTTAACTGGGAGGTTTACTGCCCTTACTCCAGAAAAGGGCAATCTTATGTCAATGTGTCTTCCAGATGGGGCAACTGCAAATACTCAAAAGCTGTCTCTATGAAAAATAGAAGAATAATGACAAAATTCTTGACCTAATTTTCTTAAATGGCTGTCTATTTCTTTGTCCAGTTTAAATTAGTGTTATTGGGTTAGAATTTTAAGCTGAGTCTTTCCACGTCCAGCAGGAAAGCCTCGACTACTAGAGTCTGTGGATGAAACACAAACCTCTGCATCCATTATTTTTCAAAAATGTTTCTAGCTCTTATGTGTCTGAAGAAGGAATGTGAAACCAAATGAGCAGTATTAAGGCATTCTTAATTTTAAAAGTATTCTTCAGCCACGCTGGGGCATGACCCTGAACTTATGGTCAGATGGGATGGTAATGTTAAATTAATCAGCTTTTGCACTGGAAATATTCTGTAAAATGGTACATGGAAGAGCTTACTTTCCTTGTATCAGAGTCTTCATGCACACCTCTAGAGTACAGAGAGGGTGGCCTGATGGGCTTGATGTACATCCTTTTTATTCATAGTGATTTTTATAGCTGCAGTTAACCAGTGTTATCTCTCAGCCATACATAGAAGCTCTGGCATGAAAGGGATCACTCATCAAAACTTGGCTGGCCTTTATTCATTAGCTGCTAACATGATGGTTTTGGTTATCACCCAAGTGATAATTTTAGTAATGCTTTTTCATAAATGCTTTTGCATTGTGTCTATGGATACTCTGGAAGGACCAAGTCCTCCCACAACTTCCTATGAAAGACCTGAAAAAGCAGTACAAGTAATAGCAGTGTTGAGGTGCACTCCTGGAAGTCATGCAAGCACATTCTGCGTGCCAGTATCCAAGTAAATATATAAATTTACACAGCATCACTTCACATGGCTACTCTTTATACAAGTGTGCTCAAACAGGAACGTGGAGAGCTCAAACCTGTGAGGCAGGGAATCCACACTGTATGTGTAGTCTAATCCTGAGTGTCTTTAGTGCCTCTGGGATTGGTCAGTTATGCCAGCTGTTTGTCTGGATGAATGCTGTTATTAAACCCCAACAGAGATAAAACTAGCGAGCTACAACAAATCCTTGACTTTCCTTGTATTTTCAGTATGTTTGACAATTTCCATGTAGTTCTACAAAAAAAAAAAAGATTTTGAGGTACATATCCATTATTCTCTCCTGTGATAAGACTGCATGTAAACTATATATAAAGAATATCAAGGAAATATAATGATTTAGTGCTTTTTTTGTGCAGTAATTCTAATCCTAAAATGATTAAATGTTCCTTGAAGTTGGGAGCTTAAGAAAAGCACTGCTATGAGCCAGATGTAATTTTCATTACCTCTTTGACTTCCTGGTCCTCTTTGTATGTCTTCTAGGCTGTAGTTTATTATGGTGTCTTCAATGATTTTTCGTAACTAGATCCAGCTTAATGTGCTGTAATTAGAGTGATAGCCATTTAAGGCCTTGAAGGAGTATCCTTTGAGCAACAGCTAAGGAATTTGGGCTTGTCTAGTTTGAAGAAAAGGAGCCAGAGGAGCAACCTCATCACTCTCTGTCTTCCTGAGGAGAGGGAATGGAGAGGAAGGTACTGATCTCTTCTCCCTGGCATACAGAGACAGGACGCGTGGAAACGGTTCAAAGCTGAACCACTGAACAGCTGAATGGTTCAGAGAAGTTTCAGACTTGATGTTAGGAACTATTTCTTTACCAAAAGGTTGGTCAAACACTGGAACAGGCTTCCTAGAGAGATGGTCAATGCCCCAAGCTTGTCAGTGTTTCAGAGGTATTGAGACAATGCCTATAATAAGATGCTTTATCAGCTTTGGAGAGGTCAGGCAGTCAGATTAGATGATCACTGTAGGTCCCTTCCAACTAAAGTAGTTCTCTTCTCCATTTTTTGAGTTGTAGCAGTAACCCATTGATAGAATGTCCTAAGTTGGGATGATGCTGGATCAGCCGTACTTTCAAATATTTAACCAGATGCTCAGTCTATCCAGGCCTGTGAAAGGAAAGTCCAAGGTTAAGTATATGATAGAAAAGAGCCAGCAAACCTCTTCAGCAGTGTCATTCAGAAGAAATTCCCATTAAGTATATGGAGCTATGTTTTACTGCTAATGGAATGGAAAAAAGGTCTCAGAAATACTCTGGGAGCTTTGCCTATTGTCACCCTGGAATCAAATGTCCTGGAGACAACAGCGCGGAAATATCTCTGTGGGTTGCATATGATCCAGTTCAGGTCCAGAAGCAATATTGCTGGTCTAACCCCAGCTAATAAGCTCTTACAAAGTATCTGTACCGTTTTGCTCTGCTGTGTGATGGCAAGCATGCCTAAAATCACTTCACTTAATGAGCAGCAGTGAAAGACTTTCCGATAATTCAGGTAAATAAGTAGTACCAGTTCCTCAGAGGGCAAAATCAATTTCCTTGTGTGCCAGAATTGCCCTAGTAGTCTGACCATTCAGAAAACCAACCAGAAACACTACAGAAAGACATGAAGAATCCCATTAGTTAAACCCCCAATTAAATATACACAAAGCATAGATGATGAGAACATTTGCACCTTGAGCACAGCCCATGCAGATTCTATTATTTTTAAATCAGAAATTTAATCTATAAAATATTGCTGTTGTATCTGCATATAAAGCAGCGGCTTTCAAATTTTCTCTTTCATGGAGTACTGATAGTTAAATTAGGAGGGCTCTGGTTTGCTTTTTTCACTTTTTTTTTCCAAAATAAATGTATTTTACAATTACATGAACAATGCGGCACGTGTTGAAGGCATCTTTTTCTAGAGTTAACTTCAGGTTTTAAAGCAACAGATTAGACCAAAGGTCCAAAGAATGTCTTTTTTTTCAAAAGAGACATCATCTCTTAATGTCAGTATGAAAACCAAGAATGTCTTTTTTTCAAAAGGGTCATCATCTCTTAATGTCAGTATGAAAACCAGTGGGAAGTGCTCAATGTGTATCATACCACACAAGAGACTTAAATTATGTCTCTGATCTGTGCAGGAAAATGGACTATATGATGCCTCTGATTTTAAAACTTGAGTGTTATATTGCTGAGGCTTAGCTCTCCAGCTTAAAAGGACAAAACAATGGAAACAATATGATGTTCCAAATAAATTTCTATTCTGTCAAATCAAATTTCGAGGGCAAGGGGGTTCACCGGCAAGTGGGAATGACTTTTGTATTGAAGACATGCTGAGAAGTGCAGGACATTTCTCAGGAAATACGTTATCTCCAATCCTCTTCTGCCTGAAGATTTAACTTTGCAGCAGCTCTGGCATTTGTTTGCCACTTCCAGAATCCACGGTAGTCATCTGCTCCTTAGAAGAGTGGGGGAAAGGATCTGCTTTGTCCTTTTGGAAATTTCTCTCTTGAGCGCAGTGCTAGGAAGCCTTATGACTCTTGGGTAATACCACAGAGTTTGCATATCTTGGAGCTTGTTTGATCTCAATTTCTGCCAAACTCCTCCTCTTATTTGCTCTCCACTGACAGCTGTAAGCACAGGTTCTCCTGGGTCATTCTCTCAGCCATGTTACAGAGCCAAATGCGCTCATTTCTCAGCTCTGTGTGCAGGGTTACCACGATGAGTCATGAAACAAAAACTTGACAAACTGAAGTCCCAACAGTTATGTTTTCCAGGCCTGAAAGAAAAACATTTAAATTCCGACACATTCCATCTGTAAGACCTGAGGCAAAGGGGAAAGTGAAGACCACCCCAAGCTCAGTTCCAAAAGGAGGATTTAGTGCTTTGTTCCCAATTGGCTGGAATAATAAGCTCTGGGCCCAAATCACCTGTCCTAGGACAAGGAGTACCTTTTGTTTGGGAAGAGCTGGCTTCACAGGAACTGCCTTATGAGAAGTGTTCAGGATCCATCTTGGTCCATAGAAAACACAGCTACAGATCCACTAAGCCCCACTTTTATTTCCTTCCATTACTGTCAGGAGCCCATGAGTGGCTGCAGCAGTTCTTTGGTGTTCAGAAGGCCCAGAATTTAATTTCTTTAGAAGATTAAATGGCAGCAAAGCAAAGAAGCTTTACACTTCAAAGCAAAATGTTAAAAAAAAAAGAAGACAGCCACCACTTTGCTTTATAGATGCATTCACTGCAATAAAGGCTCTTTTAGCCATGTTGGAACATAGCTTGCTAGTAATTTTCGTACAGGCTCTTTGGCCTTATTAGTAATTGCTATGAATGATCACTCTCCCCATTTTAATTACATGTTCATGAGAAGGCCATTTTCTGTCAATATAATGAAAAGTCTAGTATTTCATGAAAAAAAGGCAAAGATCAGCACAGAATGACTGCCCCTTATTCTTTGTTGTTCTTAGACCTAAGCTAATATATTTCCTTTTTCTACAGACCATTTTAAAGGACAGATGTTCGGGTTTTGGTGAGTTTTTACCATACTGGATAGCCATATCTTAACATGTGTTAAGTTCCAAGTTCACATGTAAGAAAATACATTATAACATAGCAAACCTGACAGCTTGTTTTTATTGCATTTAGAAAGAGGGTCTTGAAATCCCAGTTAAATAAACACAAACAACTGTGTAATTTTAACCAGTGACTGTGGAACAGTTATAAAAAAAAAAAGACAAAAATACAAAGTCCAACATTGTTACGTTTGATGAATTGTGGGGAAAATATCTGCAAGCATGCCACATAGGTATAATGTAATGTGTAGCTAGCTATAAGGATAGATCTGCACCCCACAGGCATCAACAACCATAAAATCTTCCCTGCACTTCAGTTGCTTTTGGATCAGGTTATGTGTGGTATGGCCTTGGTTCAGAATAGTAGCAATAATGTCCATAATTAATAGTTAGCCCCAGAGGGGAAGTAAAAAAGCTGTCGTCAATTACCAAATGGAAAGAATCGCAGTCACGATTGTGACTATATTGAAGTATTTGTGGCAGGAAACCTACATTTTTAGTGATTTTTTTTCTAGAGCAAAAGATGAGTTAATGGGGTAAAATGTCAAGTTATACATTAAAAATAAACACCTGGCAAAGCACTGCCACATCTGGGACATACAACATGATTTAAATTATGTTTGGCTTGTCACTCTGCTTCACAGCTGTTACAGCACAGAGACAGATAATGAAAAGCAGCAGGTTACCATGGTATTTAATTGACTGCTGCTGAACAATTTGTGTGTTTGTGATCTGAGTAATAACGGTCAGGCAAGTTGGGGCTTTGGAGGAGGAAGATAATGTTTATGAGTGACAATAAATTTATTGAAGTCATTTACCTTACGCTCTGGGGCAAGAAGCAAAACGTTCAGAGTATTGAATAGCTATAGGAATCATAACATAGTTAGGTTAAGAAGGTGTTTAAAGCAGAATAAATCCTATCTTGCTTGAAGAGAAATCCAAAATACATAAACATGCCACAGTATCAGCTGTATCAGCTAATGTTCTGAATCATCAAATAATGAATGGATCACACACACACACACAAAAAAAAAACCACAAACAAAAAAAGGTCTTGGTGTTGTTTGTGGTAGTTTGACTGCTTTTCTCTAAGCTCAGGCCCCAACTCAGGCACAAGCAGGTTCATTTCAGGTTTGTAGATGACACATAACAGAGATTCTCCTTCAGTTCCCAGCTCAGGGGGGAGCTCAGCAGTCTCCTGGGATGTGCTTGTAACTTTGGATTTGAAAACACAAAAACTCAAAGTGTCATGACAGCTAAATCTCTCCCTCTCCCCTGGCACTGCTTATAACCACATCCCTGGAGAGAAAGGTGACCTTTTCAACTTTCATAAAGACCTGTTGTGAGCTTGTGGCAACTTTCATGTGAATGCCAGGAGCTACATGGAAATTCAAAGAATTTCACCACTGCCTAGTATGGTCCAAATAGAAAATGGTAAGCAGTGTTTGGTTTATGTCCACAAATTCCAGGTGAGCATTCTTCTGAGTGTACTGAGGTTTCATTCAACATTGCTTTATTTAGAATATTCATCTAAAGAAAACCACATTTTTGTTTCAAGTTACTAAACACCTCACCTTTCTTCTGTCCTGAAATCTTTCCAATGTGAAGTGGCTTGGGGTAAACAGAAAGAGTGATGTGCCACCTCCATTTCAACCCACCAAACATTCAGATCTTATGTATCAGGCTGGCTGTTTCCTTAGGTACCTAGCAACAAGCATGGTTTTGAAGTGTGACTTGAATTCTTTGTGTTTCCCATGATTTCTGCAGCCACAAGATGCAGTCATCTTACGTGTTCTTGCTTCTCTACGTAATCTGGGAAGAAAGAAACTTTTTTGGTTTTTTTTCTTTACTTCAAATAAAAACCATGACTCTCACATATCCACCTTTCTCCAGAGGATGAAGTTTAAAGAATGAAAACCAGTGGGTAAGAAGGGACTTAGAAAACCATCTCAATGTAGTGTTTTTAACTAAAATACTCATGTAATAAAAAGTAGTGAGATCATCTTACTGGAGTTAATTAGCAGGCACTACATGAAGTATGAGCTCTCTGTATTGATAGTGGCAGAGATTTCTTCCTCTTTATGGGTAACATGGCTTCATCTGACAGGAGCAAACCAGATGGAGGAGACAGGGAAGAGAGCTTTAGCCCTCACCCTTCCCATCCCTGCCTGCTGGCAAAACTCAGCTAAGCAGCTCCAGAGAAGGAAATGGCCACAGAGATGATTACTCTTTTCAGGGCTGCTCCTCATTCCATGTCATGTCAAAGCCAACAATGATCTGCCTGCACTTTTTCTTCTGTACCCTACTTTTAAGATGCTCTGGGCTCCTTGTAATACCATCTAAGCTTCATAGTTGATGTTGACAGAAAAAGTAAGCAGTCAGGGATACATGATAGGATTTTTTGTTTATTTTGTACAGTCCTGCATTGCAGTTGCTTGTTTTTAGTAGGGGGAGAGAAAGAGGGGGTACATCAGAAGCTGGTAATCATTTGGCTTATTTTCAAATTAACCATAAATCATTTCTGTTTGAAATCACATCAGACTGGTTTTGTGTTTCTTCACCACACAAATCTCTTATGGAGAGACTAATTATGGAGTAACAGTGCAAAACAATTATGAAAGTGCTAAGCTTTAACTTAATGTGACCTTAAACATACACTTACATATGAATTTTCTCTGAAGACATCTTATGGGTTGTTTAGCATAAAGTTTCCTTCAGGAACAGTGTCTGTCTTCCCACACACAGCAAAACCAGAAATCTATATCACATGGATATTTCATTGAAATTGGATTAATACTAAATTCACTCAAAGTGTAAGAAAACATGGGCCAAATCCCAAGATCCCACATTTAGAAACTTGGTACTGCAAACCATTGCTCATATGAAAAATCTTTGGCCATATGAATGTATTCTTTTGTCAAAAGATTTATTTTTACACATACTTTTTAGGTGTTACTCAAGGGAACTCCTAATGTCAGGAATAAATATTGAGCAAAAAACTATGCCTAGCTCTGTAGAAAGGAGTAAATATGGGAATAACCTAAAACAACAAAGCATGATGTTAACACCTCTAAATTTCCCAACTCTGAGCTTTATTTTATGATAGTTTCTTAATGCTAAGTAACGCATAACATAAAGATCGTCAAAAAATCTTATCAGGTAGATCAGACAGAGTACTAACCTAGCAAAACAATTTACTGTTATGTAAAGCTCTGTGCTTGAATAAAGGAAAGTATGTAAAATCACAATTCACAGCTGTGGAAACGAAGGCAAAATGAAAGGTTTCAGGTAGCAGATAACTATTTAAATGGAAAGCTATTTTCCATACAAAAGAAGCAACCTAACATTTATTTTTCTTAGTGATGTATCTTTTGCAATTAAACTTACCATTAAGTTTACATGAGGAAAAAAGCCATAATTATATCACAATAAAGCATCATAATGCCTTATTTGGTATGATGTATTTCCTGGTGTTCGTTGACTGATCATTATGTTTGAAGGTTTTGTGTTTGTCAGTCAAGCCCTCAGGGAGCAATGTTTCCTCACTTCAGATTATAAGAAAGTGCTCAAAAGTTGTGATCCTGCATGTCTTCATCTCAAGACCAGATCCTAGCAGCCAAGAAAAAGATTAATGACTGAGGTGGCACACAGGACTGGTGATCTGTGATCTGAACACAGGTACTTTGGCTTCTGATTTTATTCCTACCACTGACATCTTGTGACATGCCATAGATAGGCCATCTTCCCTCTGAATTTCTACTCCGTTTTCCCTTGGTCACCTCTGTGTAGCCTGTTCAGGCTGTATTCACACTTTGAAGCATGTGTGTAAGTATTTATTGCCAGACCAGGCCAAAGGACTTGGCAATGTGTGGAATTTAAACTCTATTTAAGATTTATGCTTTTTAAATCCATATATGCAATTAACTAACATGCTTGTTATAAACTAGTCTTCAATTGAACTTTGTTTCTAGGAATGAGGTATGATATTAAGAAACACAAAATTCAGGCAGAGTGGTGGGGTTCTCTTAGTGGCTTTTCGGGAGTATTTTTGTTTGTTTTTAATAGATGTCTTTCTCCAGATCTCTGTATTGGGAAAGGAGGTGTAGGGTGGGAAGCAGTATGAATATCTGTTATACAGCTGATATTGAAAAGCATTAAAACTTTTACTCTAAATATTTTATCACCTGATTATCTTTTTTTCTACAAAGACAAGACAGGACCGAAAATGCCACATTGCCCTTTATGGACAACACAAAGATCTGGGAAACAACAACCAGGAAAAGATTGGAACGTTCCTCTAGTTAGTAGCTAGAAAAACCTTAGTATACAGCAAATGTGCCTTGATAAGTAAGCATTTTGTTACAAGCAAATCTGAACTATTCTTTGGCTGTGATTAACAAAAGTTGGAGGAGATTTTTTTTCTCAAGAAGTCCTCAATATTTCCAAAACAATGATGTTTTCTGGGCTTAGAGCTTTCTCCCTTTTGCAGAGATTCCTGTTATCAAATACATACATTCTTCTTGGGAAACAACAGAAATGCAATGCCATTTAATACTTTGTGCCTGCTGTGAATAAACCATAATCTGATTTAGAAGAGGGTTCTGGAAGAAGGTAAAATATTATGTTTGTTTTCCAAGTTCCAAAGGATGGTATTTGAGGTACTTAAAACCAGTCCCTCATCACAATGCTGCCTGACATTGTGAATGAAGAAAACATTATATGAAAAGAGTTTGATATATTTTACACTGATAAACCTTTCTTTGCAAATCTTCCTGTGCTGGTAAGAGATGTGGTAGCAGTATTCCCTCATTACTGATCAGAAAAGCTAAGACACAAATCACTTTCAGGAGGTCACTCAGGAGGAGTATTTCTACTTACTTCTTTGCACTGCCTGTATTTAAGAAGTAGCGACATTTTCACTTGTATTTTTCAAATTTTAATTCAATCTCTGAATTCCCTTTGAAGTCAGTAAGCAGAGTTACCAATTAAAACTAATTGTTTTAACTTGGCCTGCATTATTTTATGGGGATTACAGCAAAGCAAGCCATTGAAATGTTTTGCAAGTAGAGGCCAAATCAAAATAAACTGTACTGTTCATACATGAGAGCTTAGTGTGCTCTGCTGAGATAAGTATTCCCATGGACTGCATGAATTGCACACAGCTTTACCTCTGAACATGTACAGAGTTAATAGCTTTTTGGAATAAACTGGCCTGTGACAAGCAAGGATGGGGATCTTGAGCTTTTGCAGGAAGCAAAGATAGCACCTGTCAAATCACTGAAAACTAGGCTGAACATTGCACGCCATCAGCTTGAAACAGTGGCTCAGTTAATCTCTACTAGGTCTTTATTTGCCTCAGTTCCACTGGTTTTGCCAGTTGTCATTCCATTTCTTTTGTTTGGCTTTACCTTCAGAGACTGCTATTTTGATCAAATACATTATCTTTCTTCCAAACTGTGCTGTTAAATCTATGCCTGCATCTCGTGCCACTTTTTTGTTCCATTTCCATGCATTGTGAGGCAGTACATATAGTTGGGGGGGGAGGGAAAGTGAACTTTATACATGTTATCTCCATTGCATAATTGTAGAACATATTCTACCATTCTAGTAACACAAAGTAGCATTCGCATTTAGTAGTTTACATTGTCTATAACTGAGCAAAAAGTGTTCCTTATTAGCTGTATTTTGAATGCAGTGAGATTACACAGAATCACAGGAAGATTTTAAATTCTTTGGATCTGACTATTCATAAAATAAGAATTCTGCAAACTGAATCTATAAAAATAATTGCTAGTAATACAAGGGCTTGTGCAAACATGTAAGGGTTTCAAAGAGTATCTAAAGAGACCAAGAGCTTTGTACTGGACAGTAAATTTGTGATGGCTTTAAGATCAAAATCTCATCAGGCTGCACATGTCATTGCACATTTTCTGAGTGCCTCATTATGCTTCCTTCTGAGCATTTCTTTACAAATGGGTAAAAGACAGAGGAAGACTTTATGAACTTCCCCAACTTCATGAGATCTGTGAAGATGACCCCTCTTCCCACACAGAGCTTGGCTACTACAAGAGCTTCAGGACAGTCTACCATTCACCCCACATTCTGGAGGTTTGCCTTGCCTCTTGGGTGTCAGTTCTGTATGTAAATATTTAATTTAATTTCCACTCAAATCTAGGTATGTTAAAAGATAGATATGCAGCCAAGAACTTTATGATCAAGCCAGGCTGTGGTGAATGTTAGAGATGTTCCACTCTTTGGCTCTGATACACATGCTTTCTACTATTTAATGGAAGTTTACAACCATTACAATTTACACAGTTATGTGAAAATAACTTAATTATGTGAGGTCAGCTGCTGTTGGAAGTGCCACTTGAAAAACATTATGACAGTTCCATTGTGCTCAAGACTGAAAAAGGCTGGACTAGCTTTGTACCACTAAAGGGAGTCGTCTGGTCTGATCAGTGTGAGAAAACTTGCACTTCCCAGAGTTGCTTCATTTTGAAATACAGAAAATTGGTTCAATTTAACTAGGGTTTCCATGATTCATATTAAGCAAAACAAAATAAAGCATGATAAAGACTATCAGTCATAAAATCTGTTTTTATTCTTCTCCAAACTCAGAGTACATATTGCCTCCATAAAGCAAAAGACACAAGCAATTCTTTTTTATTCCTGTAAGTAGAGAGAGCATCGGTAAGTTCTCTCCACCACATGACTGACCGACTTTGGAAATGTCAGCCACACACTAGGGGAAGAGGAGACCTCAAGCACTTAAGTGGTGGGAGTTTTCAGAGAAAAGTGAGAGAAAAGAGTTTCTTAAGACATTGGGATCATAGGTTTGTTGATCAACAGAGTACATCTGATAGCTGCTTTTGAAAAGTTCCTCCTGTGTTAATACCAATGACATCTGTTCTGATCCTGCCACAGTGTTGTTGGAAAGCTCTGCAGTACAACCCATGGCCAGAACATTAAATCAGACATTGTTTGTGTGTCATGGCAGACAGCCTTATCTCCGTACAAGGCTGCCTATGATAAACCAAGAGGGGTGAAGGGAACAAACACCCTCACTTATCAAAGATTAGAAAGTCTTTTTCCTCTAAGAAACAGAGGCAAATCTCAGTAATCATCTCTTTTCCTTACCAAGGATATGCACTGTCTCTCCTTCTGTATGCAACCTCTTTTCCAGGGCTTAATCAAGAACCGTAAGTTCTCAGTTCAGATTCAAAGGGTCACGTATGAAATGATCGCCTTGAGCATGTACTTTCCCTTTCATGGGAAAGATTGAACTCACTTTTCATATATTCAAGAATGTAATTTTCTCCACTTAGGGGGAAAAAAAATAAAGAAGAAACCCCAGAGAAGCTATCAAAATATTAGTAAAATATTTTCTTAAAAGTAAAGTAAGCCCAGCAACAACTTTGAATAATATCAGGTACTTAATGGCTGAAAGGCCAGTAACTATTTTAGAGTCCTATTCTTTTTTTCCTGAGGAGATACCTGCAAGACCAGATAGTTTTTTCTTCCCTCCTGGAGTAGGACTTAGTTGCTGATTAAGGTAATCAAGCCCTAGGATAATATCACTAGTCTTCCAGAGCAATAAAGCCCAGATAAAGGCAATGATGCTCAGGTGGTGTAGATCTTGTCCTCTCTGTGAGCTCCCCAGATTAATACTTCTCTTCATCTGCCCTGCTATTTAGTACAGCTCTCCCAGGGCTTGGTGATATGTCAGATCCCCTCTCAGATCACATGTAACATCTAGAAATATATGGGGTTTTTAGACATGTGGATAACTCTGAAGCAGAATTCCATTTCTTAGCCCACAGATAATTCTGAATTTTAAAAGAGTCTTTTCCTTCCACTAATAGAAGACCTGTAAGCAAAGGCTTTCTCCCTCTTGGCTGTACATTTTCCAACAACGGACTGGAAGTTGTTCCCTGAGATACAATGGGAACATGCTCGCTTAGGCATGATTATGTAAGCCAGACTTTTGTGTTCCATTACTGCTGCAAACCATTACTGTTTTTCCACTTTGTGAAATGCCTCTTTCTTTTATTTTTAACATTAATGCCTCCAAAATATAATGAAACATTATATATGTAAAATGTTCAGTCCTGTCTGTTAGCCTTTTCTAGTTATTGCCTTCTTTCTACTGGATACCTACAGTGTGCTTTCCATCTGTCTGTGAACTTTGGGGAATTTGTTCTCTCTGTTTACTTTTTCTTCTGAGGAGGTGCTTTTTCTTTTAGATGCAGGGCACCAGGTTTTTATGTGAAAAGAAGCTATTTTTTATAGAGTATACAAAACTGATGAGGCTTTACAAAGAAGTTCCCCATCCTCCTTTCCTTTCTGCTCTTGAAATTCAGATCTTGAGAAGACCACAAAACCAGTCTGGTGATGAGAAAGGGAGCAAAGGAGGTAAAAGTGGACATGTCTGAATGTAATCTGGTTGTATATCTACTTTAAAGAGTGTTCAGCTTGTTAAAGAGCAAATATAGTGCACATTAACATCTATAAGTCTAAACAAGCATGCTCCTGAATAATTGTGCTAGGATGGGCTGTCATCCTTATCTAATGCAGAATCATGTGACTTTGGAATGAAAAATATATTGTAAAAAACATTTGGTAAAGGTAAACAAGTTGGAGGAGCTACAGTAATTGATTAGGTGCTGGTTGCAATTTATGACACATAGTTTGAGGCTTTACTATCCAGTAGAGTTATGATAGTGCCTCAGGATTTGATACTAGGAGGCCACAAGTTAAGTTAAAAGCAGAACTGGGAGACTCCAGATTTCCCACAGAAAGAACTCAAGAGGACTTCACATAACTAATATTCCACTTTGACAAATTAACAACTTCGCTAGGTGTATTACACTGGCTCTTTTCCCTTTCTCCTCTCTGAAAATCACAATTTTGTTTCCTATTTGTTTTGTAATAGCAATTTGTCAAGTTTCTTTTGATGGCCGAACCTATCTTTTGTTAGTGAGGACGCTGCTGAATCTGGCAGTTGGGTACAAGTAGTCAAGTAAGAGTGGGTGGACTACAAATAAGAATGACTGACACAGTGAGACAGTAAGACAGTAGAAACTGCTTTCAAACCCTCCAGGTATGTAAGGACACTTCCCACTCCTCACCAAGGAACAGAGAGAAGCAAAGCTGTACTCTTCAAGACCTTGTTGGTTGCCAACAAGACTGATCTTTACTGAGTATCAGAAATCAAAGAGGTTTCATTTTTATCTATCTGTACAGAGTACAGGCAAGAGACAGGCATTTGACTGGTGCAGTACTGGCTGTAAATACTTTAATAGAATTGCACTGAATATAGATAGGGCACTAAAACCATGTGGGTCCTCATTTCTCCTGCAAGACTGAAAAATCTCCTCAGCACCCCATGGCAGGCACAAGGAGGGAAGGCAATGTGCATTGCCATTTCTGGATGACAGAGCTGTCTGCTCCACCTTCCCAGCCTTTGATACCATGGACAAGAGCTTTCACTAGACAGACTGTGATCTGCAAAGCCACCAGTCAACAGCAGCTTTCAAGGGCAGCAGACCCCAGGAACTTCTGTGAGCTGTCCTGCAGGCTTCAGAGGTCTTACTTTTAAGTGGACCAAAGAGCCTGGCTGCAATGCTTTGAAGACTTCTATCTTGGGAAATGCGAGTACTTCTTGATCTGGGGAAAGGACTGCTTTAGCACTGCTCTGGCAGGTCCACCTCCCTGGGCCTGAGACTGTGGTCACTGTGTGTCTCCATGTGCCAAAAGTATAATGAATGACCTGGGTCTGCGTGATGAAGGCAAAAAACCAACAGGTATGGGGATTCTTCACAGGACATCATTCTGAAAGGGAAACTTTACAGTTAAGGGATCCAATACCCCTGTTTTTCCCAATCTTCCTTTGGCCTGTCTGGAGGACTGGGTCAAGAAACTGGAAGGGAGCTATGAATATATGTGGGAAGGAGGAAGACCTGCTTGTCCTATGATGGATCTGAGTGTTTGGTGGTGTTTGGTTTTTTTTTTTATTTGGTAATAGCAACCTCTGGTGATTTATAGCAGCTGTTACAGCTGTTTAGTGAATAGCATTTTGCTATAGAAGTGCTTGTGTTAGAAATCAGCTCCCAGATGAAAATTGTGCTTTAATGCAAGCCAACTTTCCAAGATTAAAAAATGATCCCACTCTTCCCCTATGCCCAACTTTACTACAAAGCACAAACATCTTCCCCAAGTAATTGTTAGTTTTTCCTTTTTATGATGGGGATATACTTCAAATACTGTTTTATTCAGGATACAGTAAAAACAGGGGGCTGCAGTTGAAAGTTAGGGTATATCTGGCTCCTGCTTTGAAGGCTGTGCCAACTGGATAGTGAAGGCAGGTGCAAAAAGTATCATTATCCCAGATAACAAACTAAGGTGCAGAAAGATTGGTTCCCATTATGAGCTGTGTATGCAAGGAACAGACGTGAGTGGGGTGGTGATCTATACTTCATGACCTATGGAAAAAACAAAACGTACACAACAGATGCAGTCTCTGTTTTGGTTTTGTTCTCAAATCTTACACCTCAGAAACAATGTGGAAAACCTGATTACAAGAGGAATGGTATAGGCAGAAACCTCCCAACTGTTTCCTGCTGTATTCTGCCTTTTAGAATACGATATGCACATGCTTCAGGCCTCAAACATCTGCTATAAACCTGAGGGCTGCTGTAAAAAAGGAAAAAACGGGACCGCATAGCAGCAGTTGTTTGCTGTGAGAAAAACACGGTGCATGAGCTCTCCCTAGTGGCATCACAAACCCCTGCACCGAAAGAACGGCTGGTCGTCCTGCTCTGTAAATTTCATCGAGTAAGTACATCTACTGACTGTGTACTCACTGGCGCCCATCTGACAATTAAATAGATGAAACAAGGACTAGTCATTCAATGAAGGAACTTAATTTTGAGAGAAGTACGGCTCTGCTTTTGTATGACAAATTCTGTGCAGCAGCAACTTCCAACGAGTGTATTATTTCAGTTTCTCAGTGTTGCTCATTATTAATGGTAAAATTTTGGTTTACATGACTGTCTTGAGAAGCAGAGATCTCCTCTTTGCCCCAGTACCCAACCATGCAGTAATGATAGTACTAATAGCAAGTGAATCATATCTCTTTTCCAGCACTCTGAATCCTAGTTTTGAAAAGGCAATGGCTGGAACTGATCATGATTTTACATGAAGGGTCAGTCACATAGAACTTTAACGTATAGATGCATCAACAACTCCCTTGGAGAGAGAGAGGCTGGGGGGAGGGGAGATGTGGGTGGATGGAGATTAAACACTGCACATGATTAATCACTGCATGCAGTGATTAATAATCAGGAAAGGGGCAGGTTCTCCATCTTCTCGCCTCCTTGTCCAGGCAAGTCAGGGCACTGTTTTGGAGGTAGGCCTAAGCCTACAGTGTGTGTTGTTGGACTCAGTGAAATAGTAACTGCGTGGAATTCCCTGGCCTTTATTATGTAGGACTGGCTGGATGAGTTAATGGTCTCTCTGGCTTTAAAACTATGACTATATGAATTACAAAATCTTA
>WUAM01000359.1:34124937-34135532 GCA_024336885.1 Actenoides hombroni
GCCACAGGCAACATAGAAAATATTTTGGAAAACTGGTCCTATACTCTTGTTTTCTGCCAAAAAGAGCTTAAACACACAAATGTTTGGCTACTTGCAGTGCTTGCATGATGTTCAGCAATCACTGCTTAACATCTCTTAACAGATGCTTCTCTGTAGCAGGAATTCTCATAACAGAGAACCTGTATCAGAGTCTGCATTATAGATCCAGTTCTAGTTTATAAATGTGAAGACACCATACCAGACCTTTTTCCTCAGTTGTGACATTGTCTTCAGCTTCTGTTATGCAAAAGGTCTGACCTTTTACTTCACATTACAATGGCAAGGCTAACAAACACTTTTTCAATATCTTTCATCTACTGAATGGAGTTTGAGCAGAAGTTCTATCTGCACAGATGTCCTCTATGTCTCCTTTTACCATCTCTTCCAGGCACCCTGCTTAGGCTAAAATAATGCATACATGATGACAAATAACGTACTCTCTTGCATTTGTCACATTACCAAACTGGCTGTATAGCACATGTTCTAAGTTTGATAGAAGCTTCTATCAGCAAAAGTAATTTCCTCCAATCTTTGCATAATGCTTTTCTCTAGGGTAGCTTAGTATGTACCTAAACTCCTCCACACTAGATCTTTAAAGGACTTCCTAAAATGTTCATCAGGACGTGCTTTTGCCGTTTACTCCTTCCACATCTGACTGCCTAGATTAAATCTTTGCAGAAACAGCCTTAGTTATGCTGTACTGACTGATAGACTTAAGTCTTCAATTCAGCTGTATTTAATGGACATTGCTTCTGAGAGCTGTTCAGGCTCATTCACATCTTACACTTTGTCATATGTGTAAACTGCTGTACCAAAACCTGCCTGAACATCACATACTTGTAAAAATGGTTGCTCTAAGCTCTCTATTCACCACTGGATTTATCATTAAATTACCCAGACAATTTGATAACAAGTGTGGAAGTTTCCTTTTGCTGACATAATGACAAATTACCCTCCGCCAGATTCCATCCCCCACTTATGAAGGATGTGCTTCTTGGACACATCTTTTATCTGTTAAATTCCCCATGTCTCAATAGATGCACTTCGGCTGGCTGTGAGTTCAGCCCTCCAGACAAGCACGGATGATTGCAAATGGCTACAAACTGGTCCTATTATGTGAATAACCAGTCTCTCATCCTATGTTTTTCTTTTGTGCTCCTCTCTTTAGCATATGACTTGACATTGCATTACCTTACTACTTGGATCTTCAGAAGTTGTGCACACCATACCTGTTTTCTGTACCTATTTCAGAGAATGGTCATGAGCTTCTCCAGTACAACCCCTTGGCTTTGGCCACTACACCTGCAAGGACTGGTATATGATAATATAGGATGTGCATGTGCAAAATCAGTCTTACCTCTGTATCTTCTTCAATGTTTTTTTCAACTGTTTAGGGCTATCACTCTGCTACCACTCATTGCAGGGTGCCTGCTTTTAGTAGGCTGATACCACTCTATGGAAACTGTAGGGATTTTGCTGTTGTTTTATTTCATATCAGGAACAGTGCTATCATGAAATTGCTAACGATATAGGCAGAAATGTTTCAGAAATGACAGGGTGTGTCCACGTTTTCCTAAGTCGCGTCTACAGACATGAATACAAATGCACCTGGAGGAGTGAATGCTAATGTTTCCTATGTTAATCTCTGATACTTTTAATGCTCTCTCTAATCAAAGGTTCTCAAAGTACAGTGAAACTTCAGTCAGATCTACTCCAGAGCTTGCACTGAAATAATATGGATTTTCAAACCAGAAGATTACTGGTTCTTGAATGTCAAGCTTTCTATGGGACTTGGTAAAGCTAAGTACAACCCTTGGGTTAGGAACGTTTCTTTAATTGTTGGAAGAAGAAATAGAAGTAGAGACTTCTCAAATAAGAAACTAAGTCCTCAGCAGTATAATTCAAAGGGAAATTTACTCTTGGTGAAATGCGCTGCCTTTGTGTGACACACAATACAAGCAGGAGCAAAGGGACCTATTGAGAATATAAAATGATAAACCTTTGGGGTTTTTTCACTAGAATTAATTTGAACTTTGGGGTGGGAGGGAAAAGAGTTTTATTAGTGCTTTCTGTAGAAAAAAGCAATATATTGATATGGAAAATACATTCTAACAGTGATATTGACACTGACTTCCAGTGGACAGGAAGAAAAGGCAAAATGGGCAGGAGATGAGAATTATAAGAGATACCTAACTTTGAAATTGCAGCATGAAGACGAGTATTGCACCACTTGGTGTCACTGTAGCATTTGATCTTTGTAATTACTTTTCCATTTCTAGTTGCTTCTGTTGCTGCTGGATTTTATTCTTCTTTGTATTGTGGTCATTGATGCTGTTTTTTATCAAGAATGAAAGGTATCAGTCAAACTAGACACCAGTAGCCCTCAGATCTAACAAGAAATGTTGTTGAACATTAAACCAACATCATAAAGCCTTGGGCACCAAACTGATTTGCAATAAACTGATTCAGAGATGGATAGAACTTGTACAGTTCAAGGTTTGGAATCTCTCAAATCTGTTAATATGAAAATTGTTGTACATAATGTGTAATTGGTGAACTCGTTAAAGTTCACAGTACTCTTCCCCTTACCTCTACACCCTTTTCACTCTTCCTTAAATAGGTATCTCCTGACACAGATAGTTCTGTGCACATCTTTGTCTCAGTGACAGTCTGGTGAAAGCAGAACTTTATCCATTGCTCTTACTGAAGTAGCCAAAATCATGAAAGTGAGGAGAACTAAATGGTACTGCTTTATGAAAGACACGTTAGTCCAATAGCAAGAAGGGACATGTTTGTAAATGTTATGGGTAAAAGAAATCCAGATGCATTGGACTTTTAATCTGTGTTGTCAAGCTCACATGAGACAATGGGCTCTGTTTCCACTTATTTTTGTCCTCCACATAACAGTAGCATTTATATGATCTGTCACATCAAAGTTTACTTAGTAAAGTCAGGGTGCAGGTCATACTCTAGATAGAGTTTCTTTACCCAAATGTTGCCATTGGTGGGATAAGACACTGAAGCCACAATGAGTCTGAGAAGCCCTTGAACTCAGGTGACTCACAAAGTTAAACTTCAAGGGCTAGTAATCAGGCCTATAGCATGGCTTCCATGCACATCAGTGTGACAGCAGATATAATTACTTATACTTTGACCTTGACAGAGTATTTTGAGTACCAGTATTCAGTGCCCAAAGAACTGTATGGAAAACCTTACCTGTTTGGAAAAATACATGAAGTCTGCTGGGATGCAGAGGGAAAGGCTGTAGCTGATACTAAACTGCTGGTATTCCTGAGGCCTAAGTGACTGCTTTATGTAATAATGATTGATTCAGCTCATATTGAGCTTCAGTAACGTTTTTACATCTTTATCACACAAGCTGTGCTTTCTTCCCATTCTCAGCCCTTCTTTGTTTCCTTGGACTAGTGTAATCAACTTTCATGGAGAAGCCAGAGGGAAAATACACAGAATATTTCTCAAACTCATGAAACACTTCCCTCCAAACCAGCCTATTCACATCCAGCTGGGTTTGCATCGTCTCTAAATGATCTAGTCAAAAAGGTTTTGGGAAATAAAAGAACTTTGAATTTATCTTTCATCTCTGTTTAAGCCTAAGCTTTTTGTTTGACCTGTGTACCCTTGCACAGCACACTTTAAGAAGTTGAAACAGAATTAGGGAACCCTGATGGGACTAAGCTTTACTTTTTGTGTGTTTCTCTGGTTTCTGGGAGCCTATGGGAAATTTGTGAAACTGCCAGGTGTTATTCATACAGAGATGATGCTCCAAATACAAGGCTGGGCAGTATCAGTTGTTCTGCAACTGCATCCAGCCTATGTATAAACTGATTATTAGTATTCAGTGTTCACCAATCATGAAGATATGCTTGTTATGTCAACTGCACTGGTTTTTTTGGGAAACCACAAGCACTGTGGTGGGAATACACTACCTATCCTGACATGGTAAAAATTAGGCAGGTAAAAGGTGCCCTATAGCACTTTGGCCTAGAACTTCTGCTGTGCTGAAGTAGACCTATGAAGTAATGGAAGATCCCTATGGTGGTTTCCTGTGTAGAAACACCTGTTTGTGAAGAAAACAGTATTTCCAGTCCTTACCCACCTCAACAGACAAACACAACCTGCTCCTGTCTCGAGTGCACTGTACAAGGAAGCTCAGACACATAAGAAAAAGTTACACCATGGAAAATGCATGCAATTCATCCATGTCAACTTCCGCTGTTTCCAGTTCCCAGTGTTCAAGTATCTTTTTGAATTCCATTCACTCTCCTCTTTACAGGTTCTTGCTGTGCACCTAAAACCTAATACATGAGGCTCTTTCAAAAAGGTGAAACTGAGTATGTGAGATATTCTGTAGAGGTCAGTGAAATATGAGGTATGTAGATCTTAATGTGCTTTTCTGTATTTAGATTGCTTTCTTGAAGTAGACATTGCTCATCAATACTACCTTAGTCCATAATATCATGTTTGCATTTTCCATGAAGAGAAGAAAATTTGCTTTTTCACAGAATTCCTGTTACTCAGCAGACATCACCATTTTCTCCTCATGTTTTACAGGAAGTTCCAGTAGTTTAGGAAATAAAGTCTAACTCACACTGTTTATTCAAATATGTCTCCTTGATTTAAGGACTTTTTTGTTTCTTTTAGAGAATTGAAGCTGTTAGCATTTATTGCAAATTAACAGGGAAAAGCTGGAATGCAGTGATGGCAGCTTGTGCCCAGCAAAATATTGGTGCTGGGCAAAAAAATCTTGTTGCTGTGCCAGTAACTGGAAAGAAAATATAGCACAACTAACACTGAAATCACTTCTAGGAACATGAGATGTTCTTTAAGAAAAGCCTTAGTTGTTAGGGACTGAGCTTCTTAATGATTTCTGACATGGAGAATAGGTGAGGATAGACACTCTTCTGTGAGGTTATTTTGACTGTCCACCCTGTTGAAAGTATCTGCCTACCTAGCAGCACTACAGGCCAAGGTCTGGGCTCTGGAGCTTGCTTTTGCAAATATCTTCTTGGTGCTTCACAGAAGGATCCTTAAAGGACTCTTATAGTTCTGGGATACTTGCAAGGATGTGGACCTGCACCAGGATTTTACCACTGACCCTGAAAGGAATAGTCTTGGGTAGAAATACAACCACTTTAAGATACATCCTTTGTCTGTGTTTTAGTGTTCAAAGTTATTTTAATTTGTTCAGTGGCTTCTGTTTACCTCTCATCTTCCTTCTCGTTTTTGCTTTTAGCATAAACTTTTTTTCATCTCATCTCCTTATGTTCTGGGTTTATTCTTATCTATTTATTCTTCTTGCATTGTCTCACTACTTGATTGCCAACAGAGGACATTTCTCCTCAGCCCTCCCATTTGCTCTGTGTCTGTGCCAAGAACAACATACAGAGAGTGGCCTGTTGTGACACTAGTTATCTGTAGAATGTGTTTATGGATTTCAGGGTACAAATGTATCATGATGTGAAACGTTCTGGTTCAAGCTAGCTGGTTTGTGAGTGTGGGATACAGAGGAACACAGGATGTTCTGTTTCTTGCAATATTTTTTCTTTAAAACTTGTTGATCTATCTTTCTTACTTGAAATATTTTTCTCAACTTTCATATTTTCATGTTCCAGTCCTGAATTATCACTATACACTGCTGAAAGAATGATTATTTCATGTCTTGCATTATGGGGTTATTGCCTCTGCACAGCTCCTGTACTGTGAGTCCAAATTGTGCATACTTCTTTCTCACTACTTTTACTATAGGAAGTTTGATTTGTATTTAATTAGTAAATGCTTGTACTACTAAAATAATTCATCTGAATTACATGAGCTGTAATTTTTCCAGACTTTTTAATAACATTATCGTTCATAAAAAGGTGTTCCTTGTCCCGGTTCTGAACTGTGTTAATTTCAGAAAGCCAGCCTGCTTTGGAAGATCAGAATTGATTTTTTGTGGTACCTGACATGTTTTCCCACCAGGAAAAAGTGGGATATAAGTCAAACCTATAGCTTGAGTGAAAAAAAAAAAAAAAAAGACTGCTCATCAGCTTAACAAAACTGCTCCTCATGAACATATTTCTCTGACAGTTTCATTCTCTGTGTCCTCTAGTACCACAAGACCTAAACCAAGGATAATGTTAGACACTACTCATAGTACTGTTCATGTTTACATTGAGTCATTTATTGATTTATTATGAAGATCAGATCTCTTACATGCATTTTTTTACAGTTCTCCATCAGAGCATGGAGTAGTACACTACACAAGGAAATGCTGAAAAGCGTGAAAAAGAGGTGGTAATTAACACCACCAACAACTTATCTGTTTTCTTCCCTCGTACTTTTCATGTCCACATCCAAGTCCAAAACAGCAATAGGTTTGCATTCCCTCTTTCTTCATGCCATACACTCATGTAGCTCTTTCTAGATAAGCTAAAGCCTGAAAAAGTGATAACCCTTTTGATTCAGAGAACTTGAGAAACTTAAATACCATGGGAATGGGAAATATAAGTGCATGATTGAATAATTTTGTTTTTCTGTTCTCCCTGCTATCCCATTAGAACAAACAGCTGTGGGTCATAACTGACCAGGTGTTTGTCACTCTTCAGCATTTAGATAAGAAAACAGTTATGTTTTGAGGCAAGTTTAGTCACTGTACCATGTTTCTACTGAGGACTTCCATTTTGAAGTAATCGAGAATGAGAAATCCCAAAACAGTGCTGTGAAATGCCTTTAGGAACAGTGGGTACCTACTTCAGCTATTCTCTCAAGTCATTGATGGAAGTAACAAAAAATTTAACAAGAAATGGGTACATTAAGGGGAGTAGCACAAGTTTTCTCTCTCTCCCATCAGTGAACAGATAAATTTCTGTTCTGATAATCATACTCTGGATTGAGCAGGAGGTCATGTGAAGACATTATCTTGCTTGATATTGAAGTGTTCTTACTTCTCACTCAGATATTTGAGGAAATTATTCTGTTATGCTCCTAAAAGTGGCAGTGTAATGGGACAGCCTTGTCCAGATCATTTATCAAAGCTCTTGTTGATCTTGCTTCAAGGCCATCTTCAAGCAATATTTAGTTCTGAAAGCACACCTAATACTCAAGAAATCCAAGACCTTGACACGAACAAAGATGTGGGTTTTTTTCTTTTTTTTCAGTCCTGATACACAACATTCTGTACAGCAACCCTTTTCTTCCAGAGGTCACCAATATAAGGAAAGACAAAGTAAATTTCCATATGCACAAGAACCGCCTTTGACCCCAAGGTGCTAGAGAGATCAGAGCAGAGGAGCTGAATGCTAACTGCAGATGCATTTTCCTTGAAATGTTTTGCCTTATAACTTATTCCAGGCTATGATGAAAACATGCAGTGGAAAAAAGCCTACCAAATACAGAAAATACAGCCATTAGGACAAATGGTGACAGTCAGGTAACTTTTTAAGGCCACTTTCTGAGATGCAGTCATTAAAACTGCATGAGGAAAAAGGTAGGACTGCACATACGTCTTAGTGTACAGGATGTAATGTGAATCACAAGCAGTCAGCTCCAAGGCTATGCCAATTCATAACATGGACCTAAAGCGCTTCCCTTGGTGAACTGCAAGCTTTCTAAAGCCACACTATGGTTTTCCTTTATGTATCACTACCTACACTACGGTTGAAACATCTGAGATACCCAAGGGCCCCTCAGAGCAGCAGAAACCTAAACCTGAAGGGGTCTGGTGAATTGTTTCCTTCACCTAGATTTTGGCCATTCCTTTCCAGTGTAACTTGTGCAGGTATAGTCAGGAGAAAGAGAAGTCCGAGTCTGAATGTGTCTTTTCCCTTCAGCATGCCATCCATTTTCCATTGCTTGGTCTTCACTTATTTATTTGTTTGTATGCATTGCGAAATCACCTTTTGCTGCTGTTTCCTGCTACATCAGGTCAGCAGTGCATGCACAATTTACCTCTGTATGGTTTACTAAAAGGATTCTGTATGAAGATCTCAGTAGTGGAAATAGCTTAATATAGATAACAAAATCCTCACTTCTGGGTATCTTTGACTAGCCAGGCTGGTTTTGTTAGTGAGTATACAATAAAGTAGATTTGAGTCTCAGTAGCTAGGGTGGAGAAAAAAACTTCTCCTCTTTGGACCAATATTTTGTAGTCAGAAATCACCTCTGTTTCATAGACAAACACTTTTTTTTACTATTATAAGTAATATTCCAGTATAAAGTAAGACATATCTGGAATATTAAGATTTTTTTTTTACGTGGTTCACTGAAAAAGCATTTTCTGTGTTGCAGGGGAACAGAAGGAAGTAAACTCTGCAAATTTTTCAGTGTGTCTAATAATCTGTCTTCAGGGTGTTAGAATCTACAGCACTGAGATGCTGTTCTACTACCCCAGTCAGTATTTTCTATATGCACTTTAATATCAGCTGTGAAACTGTTATTTCTCAGTGACAAAGTCTCAGGAGACCATTTATTTTTCATAACTGGACCTTCAAGGGACATAATACTTTAAGAAATTGTTTATGTTTCCAACCCAGAGAGAAAGGCAAGTCAACTCCAGCTTCTTCTCAGAGACTCATCTCCTCATGAAATAACTACGTATGCTCTAATAAAATCATGAAAGCACAACCAGTTATAGTGAAAGCTTTGATGTGCAGTGGGAATCTGAGCATCAAAAGAAGTTATACTCCCAGGAAAATCTAAAGTTCAAAATAACTCAATAGGCTGACAGGCTATTTGTTGAAAATATCCAGAACTGTGGAATATCTAGGATTATATCCACTACATTCTTACATGAAGGATTTGTGTCTTAATGCTGATGGGGTAAAAATAAGAAAGAAGCATTGCAAATCCATAAGACTTTGCTTAACAACTTAGGGAGTATACCATCCTGAATGTTACAGCTCATTGTAATCTTCTGAGTTAGGAGACAGGACTCTGTGTATGACTCGGACAGTCTGAAATATTGATAACAGTGTAGCACCAGAAGTTCAAATCAGTGCTTACTTTATCATAACTTGTCTACACAAACCATAGTAAAAACCTCCAAATTTTTCAAGTTCATTTGTTTGTTTTACAAGTACTGGAATGCTCTGGAAAAAAAATTAAGCATTTTGGCAATTTTCAATTGTTTTTCAGCAGAACCTGTTTCATCTGTCTGTGGCACGTATGTGCTATTGATAAATGACTTAATCTTGGGGACCACTGTTATGAGGCCTCTTAATAAATTAATAATTGTCTATTTCCAAGTGCAAACATTAAATCCATAGGTTTAACATCTTACAAAGATTATAATTTTTTTATTGCCTGTGTAACTCTTAGATAGAGTGATCATGTTCATTTTTCCTTCCTGCTCACATATTTTTATCAGTTAGCAATTAACCTTTAATAACTGATTTACAGAAACCAAACCACTTAGTTGTGACAGTTCATACGAGGTGCAAATGTTTTTCCAGAATGTCTTTTCACTTCACAGAACTTTTCAATTAAACTCTTTACTGTGTAGCCTTTCAGGCCACAGTCCCTAACCAGTAAGTTACACTCCACCTTTATCTGCTAAGGAGTAGATTTCCCCATTATTCAAAGATGTACCATAAGTTTCCAGACCATATCTTTTCACACTACACAGTTTTTCAGAGGAAGCTGCTGCAGCAGAATCTAGGCGCGAAGCAGGCTATTACAGTACCACGGTTTCTCCAAGTGACTCCACCCCATTACAATGAAACCTGTATGCTCACCACTTAAAAGGTTTTAACAAACAAAAATGAAAATAAGAAGGAATAGCTGCACCAGCTCAAACAAGCATGTAACTCACTGTAGCTTGGGACAAACAAGTCCTTTTGTAGGCGGTCCTTTTGAATGTTGGATGAGTGAAGCTCCCACTTAACTTCATGTTAAAAAGTAGGAAGTGGGTAATTCAGGAGACAATCAATAGCTCTTCATTTCATTGTCATGTTGTCAGGCTCTAATGACTTCAGGAGAAACTCTGACTGAAAAGTTTAAGCTTCTGGTACAGTACAGAAGTAACCGCTAATGGTATGAATTTTAAGTAATGTAGAATGGTTTTGGTTTTTCAGTTCAAGAAAATCACAGTCATGAGCCCAAATCTTGAAGTCAAATGCCCTCTACTGGTCACGAACTGGAATTAGAGGGGTCCTGCCTCCAGCCAAGTGGAGGAGAGGGACAACAGAGTTTATGGAGACTGTGTGGATTCAATGGCCTGGCACGTTAGAACCACAGAAGTATAAAGCCCTAGTAGATAGTGGTGCACAGTGCACCCTATTGCCATCGAATCATAAAGGGACTGAATCTGTTACCATTACTGGAGTAACAGCAGGATCTCAAGAACTGGCTGTAATAGAGGCTGAAGTGAGTCTAACTGGGAATAAATGGGAAAAGCACCATATAGTGACTGGTCCAGATGTTCCGTGCATCCTTGGCATTGACTTCCTCAAGAAAGGGTATTATAAGGACCCAAAAGGTTATCGATGGGTCTTTGGTATAGCAGCTGTAGAGACTGAGGACAAGAAACAGCTGGCTATCCTGCCTAACCTTTCAGA
>WUAM01000359.1:34146031-34156067 GCA_024336885.1 Actenoides hombroni
TCCAGCCCTCTGATCAGCATTCTCATCATCTTTGTGGCCCTTCTCTGGACCTGCCTCAATAGGTCCGTGTCCTTCTGTTGGGAGCTCCAGAGCTGGACACAGTACTCCAGGTGGAGTATTGAGAGCAGAGTAGAAGGGGAGAATCACCACCCTCAACTTGCTGGCCACACTTGATGCAGCCCAGGGTACAGTTGGCTTTCTAGGCCGCACTCTCACATTGTTGGCTCATGTTGAGATTTTCATCAGCTAGCAACACCAGGTCTTTCTCCTCAGGCCTGCTCTCTACTCCAGCCTGTATTTTTGCCAGGGATTGCCCCAACCCAAGTACAGGACCTTGCACTTGTCCTTGTTTAAATTCATGAAGTTGGCATGGGCCCACTTCTTAAGCCTGTCAAGGTCCCTCTGAATGGTATCCCTTCCCTCCAGTGTGTTGATTGCCCTGCACAGCTTTGTATTGTCCACAGACTTGCTGTGGGTACACTCAATCCCACTGTCAATGTCACCAACTAAGACGTTAAACAACACCAGTCCTAGTACTGATCACTGAGGAACATCACTGGTCTCCCCTTGGACATGGAGCCATTGACCACAACTCTTTGACTGTGACCCAATTCCTTATCCACTGAGTGGTCCATCTATCAAATCCACATCTTTCTAATTTAGAGACAAGTATGTCGTACAGGACAGTGTCAAATGCTCTGCACGAGTCAAGGTAGATGATGTCAGTTGCTCTTCCCTTATCCACCAATGCTGTAACTCCGTCATAAAAGGCCACCAAATTTGTCAGGCATGATTTGCCTTTGGTGAAGGCATGCTGGTTGGCACCAATCACCTTCTCATTTTCCTTATGTCCTGGTAGAGCCTTTGGGAGGATCTGCTTCATGATCTTGCTGGGCACTGGGGTGAGACTGACTGGCCTGTAGTTTCCTGGGTCTTCCTTTTTTTCCCTTTTCAAAAATGGGCGTTGTGTTTGCAGCTAAGCAACTTCATCGACTAGTTCCCTCAGGATCCACCAAAGGATCTTGTTCAGTCCCATGGACTTGTGCACCTTCAGGCTCTTTAGATGGTCTCAAAACTGATCTTCACTGACAGTGTGTGGATCTTCCCTGCCTTTTCTTTCTTCAACTTGAGCATTGTGGCTGGAGGCTTTGCTGGTGAAGACTGAGGCAAAGAAGTCATTGAGAACATCAGCCATCTCCATATACCTTGTGACCAGGTCTGTTTCCTTCTGGAGAGGTCCCACATATTCCCTCTCCTTCCTTTTATCTCTGACATACCTGTAGAAGTTTTTCTTGTTACCTTTGATGTTCCTGGACAGATTTAATTCTATCAAGGATTTATCTTTCCTAACCTGATCCCTGGCTGCTTGGACAACTTCTTTGTAGTTCTCCCTGGCTACCTGCCCTTGCCTCCACTCTCTGTAGACCTTCTTTTTGCATCACAGTGTGTCCTGGAGCTCCCTGTTTATCCCTGCAGGCCTCCTAGCATTTTTAACTGGCTTACTCTTTTTTGGGATGAATTACTCCTGGGCTTTGACGGAGGTGACCCTTGAATATTGACCAGCTTTCTTGAGCCCCTTTCACCTCCAGGGCTTTATCCCATGGTATTCTACCAAGCAGATCCCTGAAGAGGTCAAAAGTTTGCTGTCTTGGGGTAGAGCTTGTGGGTTTACAATGTGTTCCACTGGGAGTACATACTTTGGTACAGTGAATTGATGTTACCTAAGTCTCTCCCTTCATGCAAACTAACAGTGAACATTTCTGTATGAGGACATGGTTGTTAACAAAAGAATACAATTTAACTCAATAATATTGCAATTTTTTTTTTCTTGTTTGGATTTTATAGGTTATCAAGATTAGTCAACAGACTGGTTTATATCTTGCAGGTTTGTCTACATGGCACAATACAGAGGAACTTGTACACTTACTGTTGTCTCTGGTTAATTGTTGATTTAACTGTAGAAGGTGCTGTAATTGTAAATGTTAAATGCACAGCAGACTTTCATACTTGAATTTAAGAGATTTATACAGATCTTTGGAGTTTCTTACTTTTAATCTTTCACATATCAATAGAAGAAAAATAATTACTCAATACATTTTCATTGAAATTTTAAAAATGCATGCTTTAGAAAAACTCTCTCAGAAGCTCAGTACTTTAAAATCTGATTCAAGAAGCCATTGAAGCACATTTAAATGTATAGACTCTTTAATATTAGTAGCTTTATGTCCCACAGAATGAATTATTCATTATGGAAGTTCCATGGTCAGTTATACTTGAGAGATTATATTGACAATAAATGTGCCTCTTTTTCGCTCTTCTCAGGCTTTGTGAGCCAAAGAAAGATTTAATTGCCCGAGTAGTGAAAATAATTGGAAAAAGAAAAGCTATCGAACTGCTTATGGAAACAGCTGAAGTGGAACAAAATGGTGGACTGTTCATAGTGGTAAGAAAAATGGGATCTTGTGGGTTTGCAGGGGACACACACAGAAAACACTCTTAACTTGTAGAATACTTACATAGTACTATTGCACTATTTTCATGTTGGACAGGTGATCCCAGAGTTTCATGGCCTTTCCTAGCCATTAAATTCCCTAAATAAATACTAATGTAACCTGCCAGTGGGATTTTAGTAGGCAGTGAGATGGATGAACCTGGAAATTGGCCAACTTTCTGTATTAAGATCAGTATCTGATTTGCAGTGGTAATATTGTAACTGTTACTCTGCCTCTGCTTGGGATCATTCTGTGAGAGACTTAAGAGTGAAGAATTCTGAAGTTTCAATAAAAGCTTGTAATGTTAGTATCCAGGTGAAGCCACTGGCACATTGTTTCAGTAAGTCAGGTGGGTTTGACAGAACTGACCTATCTGCTGGGATAATCAGCATGCCATCAGAGGTCAACATACTCAGCAGTGAGCACTTCTAATGTCACATTTGAAGAGTATCTTTCAAAATGGAATCTATTAGTTTTATTAGAGAACCATTGGCTTGTGTATCTGTAGAGAAAAATGGAGTACTGATTTCTGTTACAAGTCATGGCAAAAATCCTACACTTAATGGTTAAGTTATCAGTTTCTTGGTATGTTTTTTATTAAATAGTGAGCCTTAGTTCAAAAATTCAGAAGGAAAAAAAGTGGAATGGAACTAGTAAGTAGTTTCAGGTGTTGGTTTATAATTTACATCTTTTAAGTTCCATCATTTCAATTAGAGGAAGAAAAAAAAAAGGAAAAACAAAGGAAAAAAAAATAAACAAACCAACCAACCAAAACAAAAAACAAACACACACAAAAAAACCACAGCCAGCACCACCTTGCCCCCCACCCCAACAACAGCAACAACGTTTCAGCTAGCAACTTGTCTTAGAAGCCATCTATTGTCTTTAACAAGGAGATGAAAGGACACAACTTCTGATGGCACAGGTTGCTTTGGCTGCACATCAGAGTGTGGCATTTGAAAGGCAGACCATACTGTTTCCCTGGCTGGAACTTTGTGCTGGTAGGATGACAAAGGTATGAGGCATCTGCTCTTTCAAGAACATACCTAAAAATTGACCTCCTCTGTTCTTAGATCTTTTGGATTGCATTTTTCCTTAGCAGAAAATATCCCATTTAATCAATATCAGATCACTGGAGTAACTATTCAACTTTATATGCTATGAATTGTAATTCAATAATAGTATGATAATTAGTGTTTATAATTTACAGAAGTTTCAAAGCCGTTGAAGCATGTGTTAAGAATGTTCTGAATATTTAACCAAGGATATATGTTATTGCAGATAGTTGCACGGGTAGTTAGAATGCTCTTTGTATTTTGTTTCTTCGCTACCAAAATCAGATTTACTACGTAGTTGAACAATTTGATACTATGATCTAGAGCAAATTTTTCATAGTATACTTGCCCAAATGTAGCCAGCTAGCTGTTGACCTTCTTTGGACTAGTTAAATCACAAATGAAACATAGCCAGGATTGTGTTTATGTAATACCTAACACAGCAGAACTGATGTTGGTTTTTTTTATTCTAAATACAAAACAATGTCTTAGATGCAATTTTTATATCAGCATTTATGTATTAACCTTGCTATTACTAATTTACTTTTTTCCTACTAAGAATGGCACTAGGAGAAGAACACCAGGGGGCGTTTATTTAAACCTGCTGAAGAACACACCGAGCATCAAAGAAGAACAAATCAAGGTAAAGTTGTCAGGAATGCAAAACATTGTAAATTTTTTTTCTACTATAAATGTTATGATTAAATCCATCTCACAACTTGAGTTTATATCCCAAAGAAACCAGCTTTTCACATTCAAAATGTAAGGAAAAAAACCCAAACAAACACAACACACAAAAAAATTTATGAGTTGACGTTCACGCTAGGCAGAGAACACCTTTAACATATTGCCAGTCACAAAAACCTGTGGAGGATATGAGACTGTAGAGTTTAAAGAGAGAAACACTGTTATTTTCCTTCATTTGTATATATGCCCCTGCAGTGTTACCTGCAGTTGTACTTCACCCTGTGGAGTTGTACATCATTGTGCATGGATTGAGTGGTGTTCTCTTAATAGACTATTTTTTTCCTATATAGCTCCAGGTGTAGTACCAGAGAGTATTTCCCATTACATCAGATAGTGGTCTGAACCCAGTTGGAATTGCTCACTGGCCTCATCTGTGGTGCTCACCAAATTATTTTTTTCATCTAGTAAATATTACTGCCTATGCTTTTACAGTGTGAAACAGACTGAGATAATTGAATGAAGAAAATACTAAAACAACTTGGTTTTTTTCATGGTATTTGCTGCTTTATTGAAGTTTTTGTTAAAAGGAGGACTTATTTATTTTGCTTATAGGTGGCTACAGCTCACTCTGTAAACCACCCTAGCATCTTGTACTGGGAATTGAGAAAAAAATCAACATAAACTCTGACTGTCATTTTACATTTTTTTAAAAAGCAACAAACCTTTCATAGCTTACAGTGATCACAAAAAGTTGCAAGTTTGATCACTTCACTCGACTGCAAGAAAAAATAATTTCTTTTTCTACCCATCTTCCATGCCCTTGTAATTATGTGTCTTATTCTTGCTAATTCTTATGTTTCTGGTAGTGTTTAATGATGAAGCAGTTTTCACTCAATGAACTTGAGTGATTGGATGACACATCTTTTGTCATATAAACCCGTGGGAAAAGTATGTGTAGTCCTGTCAACATAGTAGTTGTCATGTATGCAAGTCTCACAGCTTTTTGGGGGAAAAAAAAAAAAAGCATCGACGTTTTCTGTATGCAATTTATGTTTTCGAAAAAATTATCAGGGAACATCAGGCATGTAGCAGCATTTAGCTGTACTATGATATTCTTCACCTTGAAATATGAAGGAAACTTGTAACAGTCCTATTTTGCAGTAGAGAAGATATTAATGGGGTTCACAAATGTTTGACAGTAAAGATTGTGAAACTTGGAGTCAAATTTCAATTGTGGAGGAAAGTTTTCTCAAGTTATTATAGAACCTTTGATTGTATTGTTTCTACAGGTCCCTCTGTATGTCAGCATGACTTTCTGCCACCCATTCCTCACAGTTTTAAACCATCTGTAAACTTGAAATGAAAACTTAATGATAGTTATCTGCATACACCTTGAGATGGCTGAGACATTATCTAATAAAGTTATTTATGGGGCATTTTCCTTAAGTGGTTAAATTTTATTGAACAGCATTCTAAATAAAAAAAAAAAAAATCCCTACAGAAAACAAAGTAGTAAATACTAGTAAAATGAATATGCCAAACTTTTTTTTTTTTTTTATGTTTTCTTTTAAGGAAATATTCTATCTAGAAAACCAAAAGGAGTATGAAAACAAAAAGGCTGCTAAGAAGAGGAGAATACAAGTTCTTGGAAAGAAGATGAAAAAAGCCATTAAAGGGCTTAACCTGCAAGAATATGATGATGCATCTCGTGAGACTTTCGCTAGCGATACGAATGAGGCTCTGGCTTCCCTGGAAGATCTACAGGAGGGACACCATGAAGCAAAGATGGAACCTGAAGATAGTATTGAAATTGATAATGCTCATGATTTGGAGATCTTCTAGTTAATAATGTTCTTGACAAACAAAGTCTTTATCATATTAAATGAGCCTTTCTTACAGTCCCATGGCTTCTTGTTTTCATAAGCTACATGGGAAATATTTGATGCTGAAGAACATGACATAGTTCTTAGCCAAATTTAACAGCATGAAAGATATTAATTGTCCTATTATTTGTTGTCTTGAGTCCTCAAAAACTGCTAAGATTTTTATAGGTGACAGCTCTGTATGACCATGTTTGTTCCTTAGGAACTTTTTTTAGGCACATGTTAGGTTTAGGAATTAAGGCTGTGTTTTAACCAAACACATCATACTTAATTTGCTGAAGCTAATGAAGTCATGAAGTGAACAATGCCCGTTATTACAGTTGAACAGAAAAAAACAGTATAAAGTTCGTCTTGATATAAAAGATCACATGTTCTTAGCATGGCCATATGTTGACAAGAATAGCAGTGTTTGTAGGCTTAAGACCTGTAAACGAATTAGGTTTATGAAGTAATTTTAATAGTCGGTGACCTTTGAATAACATCCTTGTAAGTAAGTACTGTTGAGCAATGTATGTTCTAACTTTCTGCAGCAGTTTAATTCTTCATATTATAATAATGGTTTGAGCTTCCTACCTCTTCTGTCTAGACTTTTTCCATTATTAGACACACACGCTTATATAGATCTTTTTGTTTCAAAACAAATATAACCAAATGCTTTCAGTCATGAGATTTTACTAATCTGTGTTCCCCTCAAGGGTCTGTAGACTGTACAGGCACATATAAACAAACCCTTTACCTTGCAATTCTTTTTCTCGTGCTTATGGGTGTGGTAGGAGAAAGTAATATGTGGCTTGCAGAAGTTTTGAAGTGTTTCTATGCCGACTTTTAAGAAAGTAACAGTATGCAAAAGATTATTTTTTACTTGGTGCAGAATACTGTTGTTTAGTTTGTAAGTTGTTGAAGACTTTAAGTTGAATGTTGGATTTAATGTAGCTGAAGAACATGTGCGGCACTGATGGATGATGTCTAAAATACTTTGTCATTAATAAGTTCTGTTTTCTGTGACTAGACCCTATTTTCCAGTATAAAATATTTCTGAAACCTTAAGGAATTAATTCAGTTTCAAACCCAACAACAAACTTCTGCACTTAAATTTAATTCACCTAGAGCCCTTGTATTTCAGAAGCAAAGCATATCACCAAAACACATAATGAAATTGTTATATGAACAATTTAATACTGTCATGAACTGGTATTTAAAGGTCTACAGTATTTGAAGAAAGAATTCTTAAACATACAGCACGTTCCATTATATGTTTTTCTAAATTTAATTAGAGTTTTTGCCTTTCTGCATTTTTCTGTTCCTGTGCCAGAGCTCCTTGTTCTGAAGAAGTTGCTCATCAGGTGTGAAGCATACCTTTGCTGGTAGTAGGAGCTCTTGCTGAAGTAACAAAAAGTTTTGATTTGTTCATTAACTTTCTTAACAGACCTGTGGTGGTCAGAGTACTAAACTGGTAACTCATGTAAAAGAAAGAGAATTTTCTGCTGTTTAATTAGTTTGGGATTGTACCATTTCATCCTAGTTTGGGGAACTGTTTGGAAATGTCTTCACAAATTTCTGGATAGAATCAGCAAATTTTAATGGCAGTTTAAGTAATTTTTTATTGTTATATAGTTTGCTGCTAATAAGCACTGTATGTTTTTTAACTTCTTTGGCTTTACATATTTTTCATGATTTCACAGATACGGGATACTGAAACAATGTGTAGTGTTCTCTTAAGCAAAAGGGAAATGTTACAGTGTAGCCATTCCTTCTTTCCTGTATCTGACTGCTTGGCCCGTGCTTATCTTGTGTTTTCTCTCTTTTGTATTTTCTTTGGAATTCAACAGAGTCCTTTCAAAATTAAGCCTGTTCAAAATGACAAGCAACTAGTCTTCATTCCTATTACACAAGCAATTTCTCTTTCTTTACCTTTGGTATCAAAAAGATTGCATTAAGCAGCACTGGCTTTTATGTGCACCATAGTGGCTGCAGCTGAACTTTGGTTCATTAGTGGAGTCCCAGGGCTGATCCTCCCCTTCTCTGCAGCCTGCAACAATCTCCTCCCTCTTCTGTGGGATGCATCCGTTTGTGCCACTGTGTGGTGGTGACAGCCTGGCAGTGGCCACAGCATGAGCCCTTGTGTGACAGCCGTGGGTGGTGCTGGAGCTGAGGAGCCCATAGCTTAGGAGTCTGGTGCTTCAGTCACCACAGTTTCCAAAGAGACTGATGCAGATGTACAAAGGTAAGAAACAACGGGCTGTGACATTCCTGTGTATTGCTATAGATCTGGCTCTTTATCTGACTGAGGTTGCTGGAAGTTGTTGAAGGTGGTGATCGTTTTCATCTTCCTCATCAAACAGCTTTTCATTTCTCTGTTCCCACAAAATAACTGTAAGAGTGGAAGCATGGGTAAGACTAGAGGTCTTTGAGCTCAACTCCCACATATTCAACTTGTTTCATCTGTCGTGACCTGATACTTGCAGAGATAGATCTGTGGTGTTTGTCAATCACCTGTGGCTTGCTACTGAACTGGATTGTGTGGGGTGTGTTTTGTCTTGTCATGGCTTTCTGTGGGAAATCCAAGGGACCAACAACTTTTTTTTTGTTTTCCAGTGATTTTTCTTTCATGACTGTTGCTCATTGCCAAGAACTGGATGACAAAAGATGTGATTTGCCAACCACAAAATATAGCATCCTTGTACTAATGAACTCTAAAGTGATATATTTCAACAAACACATAAGGAAGCACTATGTTATGTTTGTTCCATAGCAAGATGTTTCTGCTTCTGCCAAAACTGGAAGTTTTGAGGGAGTTTTTCTCTAAAAAGATAATGGCTTTCTGGAAGCTCTAAAATAAAATGTTACTTTAATGAAAACATTTAAAATTTTTAACCATGTGTACACACAGGAAATCTTCACTAATCAGCATTTGCAAGATGAGGATTTAATCCCCACACTCAAAATCTTTAGGTCCTCCAGGGAAGCTTTTTACTAGACTACTTAAATTTTTGATACATTGTCAAGCAGAAAGGTGAATAAATTTTTTTGGCCTGTGTGACAAGTAAAAACTTTAAAAATGTGGTGTTTTTTTCAGTTTCCTATTTGATTGTTAGTGATATACTTTCTTGGCTCACAATCCAGTTTTATAACTGCTTCGTTTTCAGAAAATGGAACTTTCCTCTCTTGGATTTCCTGGAAGAATTCTCTCCTTACTGTAGTGCTGATGTATGTTATCTTATACACGCTTCAGCGAAAATGTTATTCAGAGTACTGTTAAATTAACTCTGTCTCCATTTTCTGCAACAGTTTGATGACTATCAAGTTTAGTAAGCAGTTTGGAAAGGTGCAAAGCAAGGTTAGTTTCTTACAAGGGGTATGTTTTGCAGGAAAAGAGAGTTGAATGAGTATTTGTACATGTCTTTGGGACCTGAGAATGGAACGTAATGCACTAATGTGATCTCAGTGGTGTGAGTTAGATTTAATATGACTTATAAGGTTGTAATGCTGTTATACTCTAATGTGGGATCCTAGGCAGAGACTGCAGAGTTATAAAAGACCCACAGTCTTTCTTGATCAAGAGGGAAAATGCAACCCAGGTAAAGTGGGAATGATTCAAGAGTCCTGAATCTTCTACTGGAGCCTAGGCTGGTGCCAAATAAAGAGGAACTGTGATGGTGTCCTACAGCAAATTAAATTATATATTTTTGGAGAACAGACTGGCTTTGGGAAACACAAACTTCCCTTCACTGCTGAGTTAGATGAAGTAAACCCTGAGGCCAGTGCAGTTTCCGAGTTCAGCCTCTCATCTAACTCTGCTGAGTAGCTTTCAGTTCTTGCCTAGCTGGTGCCCTTATTACAAAGATGAACATTTTAACACATGTTTTTGAACATACAGATGGTGTCCTCTGTCTTGGCTTTAGTAAGGCTTTTGAGGTAA
>WUAM01000359.1:34156167-34169365 GCA_024336885.1 Actenoides hombroni
TGGGGCACACGGGGACAATGGGGGGATATGGGGATAATGGGGGGATGTGGGGACAATAAGGGGATGTGGGGACAATGAGGGGATGTGGGGACAATGAGGGGGGACATGGGGACAATGGAGAGATGTGGGGACAATGAGGGACAGAGGGTTAATGGGCGACAAGGGGATTTTGGGGAGGAGTAGAGGTGGATTGTGAATGGGCTGAAGGAAAGAAGCCAGAGCGTTGTGGTCAGTGGGACAGAATCTGGTTGGAGGCCTGTATCTAGTGGGATCTCCTTCTCTGGAAGCATTCCAAACCTGCCTGGACGGGTTCCTGTCTGACCTGCTCTAGGTGACCCTGCTTGGGCAGGGGGGTTGGATGAGATGATCTTTCGAGGTGCCTCCAACCCAGAACAGTCTGTGATTCTGGGATTCTGTGAGTACAGCCCCTATAGAAACATTATACTCCCTATAGCCCCATTATACCCAGTCTAGACCTACTTTGTCCCCTAGAGCTCCAGTATAGCTCCTACAGCCCCTATAGCCCCATTATTCCCCCTCTAGTCCCAGTGTGGCCCCTATATACCCAGTGTGCATGTTATAGCCCCAGTATACCCCTATAGCTTTACTTTGGCCACCATAGTCCCAGTGTAGAACCTATAGCCCCAGAACAGCAGCTATAGACACAGTATGGGCCATATAACCCCATTTCATCCCCTATAGCTGCAGTACAGCCTCTACATCCCCACAACGGCCCCTATAGCCCCATTATACCTCTATAGCCACAGTACAAACCCTATAGCCCAAGTTTGGACTGTAGAACCCCATTATAGTCCCAATAGCCCTATTATAGGCCCTAGAGCCCCAGTGTGGTATGGATACTCTCAGTATGGCCTCTATACACACAATGTGGAACCTATAGCCCCACTGTGGCCCCTATAGACCCAGTATGGCCCCTGTAGCCCCAGGACAACACCTATAGCCCCAATATGGCAATTACAGCCTCATTATAGCCCCTATAGCCCAAGTGTGGTGCCTATAGTCTCAGTATGGCCCCTATAGCCCCAGTACAGCCCCTGTAGCCCCAGTACTGCCCTATAACCCCACTGTGGACCCTATAGCCCAGGTATAACCACTATAGCCTGCTAGGAGCTGCTTCTTGAAACTTTTTTTTCTATAAAGAGAATTTTTACATGAGTTTTGTGAATATTTTGTTAAATCAGCACTATTGTGATCGTTGGTAATGAGAGGAATGTGTATTTTTAGAAAAAATACTTTGTTATTCTAAGTTTTCTGTAAACTGGCATAAAGAGTGTTAAGAAATACAAATTACACTTTCAGGAAGCGTGCGTGCACATGGGTGTTCACTCTCGAGTGAAACATCCTACTACCAGCTGGAGATCTTACTATTCAAATATTAAGAAAACCCCACCAGCAACCCCAAACTTCCTACATTTCCCTGCAAGTTCCATAATAACTGTTGAAAGTTCCTGTTTTATTGACCAGAACAGCTTCTGTTCTCCTACCTCTTCCCACACTGAAGTCCAGAAGTGCATTTACATTACTGAAAGTTATGGTGGACCTTTCATTGCTGTACAGAAAAATGCCAGCCTCAAGCTTGCGGAGAGGTATGCATTGTGCCACGGTATGAAGCAAATGCAGCTTTTTATGGCAATACTATTTTTTTTTTCTCCTCTGTCATGCAAGACATATAAGAGCTTTTGTTCCTTTTTTTTTTTTTTTTTTTTTTTTTGTGAAACTGCATTTAAAATACCCCACAGGGGTGGTTACTGTCTTATCAGTGTATTTGAAGGTTTCTGGATTGAAAAGGCTGAGTAGAAAAACTTGACTGATGCTTTTGCAGTAATGACTACAGAGGGATTGACTATTAAGTATTTTTCTCCAGGCAAAGAAAGGTAGTTGGTGGGGAATGAAAGCTTTGTCCCAAATACAACAGCAAGAACTAACTGGGATTTTTATAAAGCAAATAGAGGCTATATATGATGGATGTGAATGCTTTTTTAGCCTTTTCTGGTACATGATGGTTAATCTCTAGGAAACACTAAGACATTTAATTATTTATAATATTCAACTAGATCCATCATAGGACTATGACAAAAAATTTTATCTCACATTTTGCTTAGTGTGCGTTTATTGCTCCAAGTCCTTTGTTGTGCTCCTCTAGTTTCCTCTTACGGGTTTGTGTAAACACAATCCTTGTTCTCCGTCTGATTAACCCTGAAGAAAGAAAGTTACATTCGGTGGCATCATTAAAGGCACATTTCAGCCTAAGGTGATTGTTTGATAGGACTTTCCTACAGTTATTAACTCATGGATGTGAATTTTCATAGCTGGTGTGACTGTTGCATTTTACTCCCTACAGGAGGTTGTAGCAAGGTGGGGATCAGTCTGTGTTCCCAACTAACAAGTGAGAGGAGGAGAGGAAACAGCCTCAAGTTGTGGTTTAAGTTGGATATTAGGAAAAACTTCTTTCCCGAAAGGGTTGTCAAGCAATGGAACAGGCTACCTGGGGATGCAGCAGAGTCACCGTCCCTGGAGATATTTAAAAGACACGTAAATATGGTGATTAGTGACACAGTTTAATGGTGACCTGGCAGTACTGGGTTAACATTTAGACTCATGGATCTAAAAGGTCTCTTCCAACATAAAAGACTCTATGATTCTATGAATAGGAAAGACTGCTGTCAAGCAAGTCTGACCTTCTCCATAATGTAAGTCATGGACCGAAACTGTAATGTTGGTTTTCTCTGAACTGCAGCACTTTAGTTTTGGAGGTCCTGTGTTTTGTCATTGTTTGTAATGGGATGTTGAACACAGTATGTCTGATTCTGTATTTTAACAATTTTTATTGGGAAAGCATTTTGTACACTTACAACTGAGTTGAAGAAAAATCACAGTCAGTTCTATAACCTTCTAACATCAAAGAGGGGGGGAAACGTTTTGTACATTGTCACAATGAGATGTATGAGGCTGTTGGTAAAAATCTTAAGAACTGAAAGCAATTACAAGTACTGACAAACCTGGCAGCTGTTGAGATGTAACTCTTGATTTTTGAAAAAACTTTCTTACATGGAAATGCATGTGGAAATTAGAAATGTGGAATAACAGCAATGAGTTAGTATGCAGTGTAGTGTCATTATCTAACATACTATATACCCATACTGTAAGCTTATTTTATGAGCCTGCTAGGTATTTATAAAGCTAGAGGCCTCTTCCACATTTTGCATTGTCTAATTTTAAAGTACCTTTTGAATACCACAAAGCAGCAGTAAATAGGCAATACTGAATTCTGCTTGCAAGGAAAATGCTTGCTTAATTAACAAGTTATGTGTTAAATGGAGGTTGGTCTCATAAACAATGGATTAAGAGCTTAATTATTAACAGTTTGCTAGGTTTTTTTTAACTTACCTTCATTTCAGATTTTGCGTTTTTTTGTAGCTCTCCTAGTGCATAAGTGTTTTTCCCTGTAGCTTTTCATATCTCCCTCTGATGGTATCCATTTTATCAAAGGCCAGTTGCACATATTTGCCTGATTCCTGTTCTGTACTGTCACATTGTTCTGTGTGACTTGCTACTGTGAAACTGATGCAAAGCTGTTTTTAATAAATGAATGTAAATGACAGTATGAAGCCTCAGTCTGGCAGAACTATACAGATGACTAAAGAAAAAACAACAAAACAAAACAAAAAAAACCTTGAAGTATTACCAGTTTCTTCTATCCATTGCATGTGCTTTCTCCCTTCTTCCTAAGTGGTTTATACTGCTGCTTCCTATTATTTTCCTCACTACAACAGCAAGTGAGAGAAAAGTCTATGTAGAAGTGGTAGAACTGCTTCATTTTGCATTGCACTCATCATTAATACTGAACTGTAGTGGAGTCTGTGTGGGTTTAACTCTACACACTTAGGATGGCAATCTCTATCAACATCAAGCAGGATGTGAAAGGAAGGAACAAAACTGTGTTATGTTTGCAGCTTCTTAGAAAGACCTTTTTTTTTTTTTACCTAAGTTGCCTGCAGTTCAAAATCCTGACTGGAATACTGCTCCTTCTATGAACTTCTTACATGGAAAAGGAATGTAAATGTCAAGGTCAGTTGCATGAGAAGAATGCATAATGTTGCTGAGAAGGAAATGAAGTGATGTTACTGGGACGAAAAAAAAAATCATTAAGGAAAAAAACCCAACAACTTCCTCCATTCTTAGTTAACTTTTGTCTTTGTTTCACTGAGAACTCTTTAAGGATAGCATAATAAAGTTGTCATTGTACTGCCAGGAACTTTGCTAGTTGTAGCTACTACTGCAATTAATTTTGTCTTTCACATCTATTCTGATGAAAATGAGTGTTGCTGCTGTTGTAGAATATTTGCTGTAAGATCTGGTTTTAAAATTTTTTATGGAAGTTTGGTCTTGGTCTGACAACAACAGCCTCTGCTAGTGGAAGAAAAAGCAATACTCATCAGGAGAAGACTTCTTTACTTCAGAATAGAAGTAGGAATAAGTATTAATATCATCCACCTTCTGGTTCTTATGTTTTAGGAAAAAACAAGAAAAAGCATGAAGTATGTTTTTTTCCATGGGTTTAATGCAAAAGGATAGGTGTGTGACTGGATTTTTTCTGCCATTTTTTTTCTCAAGAAAATGCATGGGAGACTATTGTCAGTAAATTCACCATTCAGTTTTGCTGTACTTGTGCATCAGAGAAAGTACATTAGTACTGCACTTGCTTAACTGGACCATACTTTATCTCCAACCGCTTCAGTATGCCTGCTTCAGATTAAATAATCTGCCTTTAAACAAACAAATAACAAAAAAATAAAAGGTAACACAGATGAGCCAGGCCAACTCACCAAGCTGATCTGTGCATACACCTTGCAGTTTGATCTGAATAATTGTTGTCCTAGCTGCTACTTAATTCTGTATTGTCCCAATTTTTGTTTCTTGAAACAAAACTGAGAATAGTACTTGCTTAAGAGTAACGTTTCTTTTGTGGACCAGCTTTCTGGGGTATCTCCCAAAACAGCAAAAGTAGTAACAGAATTCTGAAGAAGGCTTACCTGAAGCATAAATGTAGACATTAAAACACTGTATGAATGTGTTCTTACCCAGCTAGACTTTTATTTCTGCACCCCTGGCTACCAGGTTTTCTTTTAACCTGGAACTCTCTGCTTACATGCATGTTTAGTCTTCTACCCAGTTAGTTGTCTTTAGGAAGAGGGTTGAAAAAATAAAGCACATAGAGCTTGTGATGTCCATGTCTTCAGAATGTTGTATAGTTTTCCTTGGAAGAGAAGCAGGTATTCACTGCCAAACATATGACCAACCCCTGACCTTATTGTCAGACTCATGAGAATAGATCTGCAGACTTCTTACACATCTTGACTTTCTGTGAAACTAGTTTTATGTCTGAATCAGTCTGTTACTGCTTTCTGTAGGTAGTTGATTCTTGTATCCCCATGAAATTGAGAGTTACAAAGAATATTGTTGAATAGCATGACTACAGCTAGACTAGTCCAAAAACAGAATGAAGAAGCTAACAGATTTGGGTTTATGTACTAAGCTTTTTCTCCCACAGAGGACACATAACATCAAATAAGCTCTCCTCTGATGGTAAACACCTGTAATATCCTGAACTATTTGAATTATAGAATATTAGCCTTCTTGCTCTGTGTTCCTTTTTATTTTCAGTTCCTGTGGAGTTTGGAAACCAAAGCACATGGTGGCATTGCCATCTACACACATTTCTATTAAAATCATCTATTCAAAGATGCTCTGTATCAATGTCTAATTCCAGTAGCATTTGTTAATGAAATTTTGTGTAGCTGTGTAAAATAAGTCTCTGTATAATTATATGTGCTTTCTGAGAGTGAATAATTGCTGAATGAATTGGGCATAAAACCAAGGCAAAATAGATAATGCGATGCAGGAATAAAGTTTAGTCTTCACACTCCAAATTCAGTTAGTTCACTGTAGTAGGCTGTGTATTACATTTTTATAAAACTCCTTAGTCTCAGTGCTACAAGGAGAGGTCAGAATTTACATGCACTCTGCTAAATCTACCTACCTACTCCAGCTGAAAATTCTGCAGCTTTAAAATAGTTAATTTTTATGCAAGACGATCTCCTGCTTCCCAAAATATGTCTAATGATCTCATTTATTATGTATGCAGAGTTTTCCTTAAAAAAATAAGCCTTGGAATTAGGGTTAAATTCAGCTTGGTGTAAATGCAGAGTAAATTGACTAAATTTGAATTCACACCAGCAGAATGGTGTGAAGAAGTTTACACGCCAGTGAAGGAATTTTTTGCTAACTTGTTGGGGTTTTTTAGTGGAAAAAGTATAATTGTTTTTTCTTGAGTTCTACATATCAGAATACTTTTCAGCAGGATAATTATGGTGATTTGTGTAATTTCTTCTGCACATGCTAAATTTATTACCAAAGAGTTTTCATGTCGGAACTTCCCTGCCAAATAGGAAACAGATAGGGTAATTTTCTGTACACTGTATAGCATTTAAGTAATATAGCAATTTGTAGAACTCATTACACTTATATTTTAATAATCCAGAATACTGGTTTAAAGGACCTACAAAGAAATGAACTAGGGGAATGACATTGCTGTGCTTTAGGAAATTAAAAACAGCACTGGTTACTGTTCACCTACCTAAAGAAATAACACTGTAGGAACAGGAAATAAAAACAAAGCCCTTTTTAAACCTCTTTTGCATGGTAACTTATCATAGTTTAATATTTTAAACAATAAAAAAGATTGCATCATCAAGTGATGTATTAACACGAGTTTGTAGAATTCCACACAGTATCTGCTGAATAAGTTTGGCAGCATAGCAAATATCATATGATTGCAGCATCCATGATTTGAATTCAAACAGTGATTTATTTCTCTGCAAAGAGTTTGTAAATCAGAATAGCATGCTTCTGGGTTCTGGATGGTGTCTGACCCCAACGAGTTTGGGGAAAATATTTCTAGTGCATGGCCCCTGTGCAGAACTGCTGAAATCAAACAATTGTCTCCTTTGAGTTCCTTTTGAGGAACTGCAGGCCCAGCAGGGACTGCTGGTTGGAGGGAACATTGGCAGACTTTGGGATTAGAAGTATCACCCGCTGATTGGTCCGACGCCATTCATTGTATAATCTACAGTGATACCTAAAGGATACCTGGGGAGAGAAGAGAGATGAACTGTGTTTAGAGTCACTGCAGTCCTCCAAGGAAACATTTGGGGGTTGGGGGGGAAAGCCTTAAAGTGGAACAAAAAGCTGATAAACTGCCTAATTGGGTGGGATAGAAATGAATAAAAAGTGGTGGGCAAAGATGAGACCTAGAGTGTAGTTGGCTTGTTCCCCAAGTTGCCACAGAAAAGAAGCAGCCTATGCCCTACTTTCTGCTGTTGCCTACCCCTCATTCCCTTCTTTATAACGTGAAAAATCAGACGTCCTGCCTCCTTCTCAAAAAACTAGAATAATTGGCAGCCACTTACAATGAGGGTGAGTTTAGGGTACTATCATTCTGCAAGTTGTTAAACTGACAGGTAATATAATTAACTGGATGGTGGAGGCTTGCAGATAGCTAAGTTGAGTGCAAACACTGACAGCATTGTATGTTCTACCTTGTAATACTTCATTGCTGAATGCATCAAATTCAAGATTGCACAGACCCAACAAGGTGAGTGTGAACCAACTGCCAACGTGTATCACTGTTTAGATTGCCTTTGAATTTCTACAGACCTAGGTGTAAGGTGTGCTCTGCCATGGACTTCCCATAGCACGGCAAGCATGAGGAACAGGGAAAGCATGGGGTGCACCCACATCCAAGGCTTTTGAATTGTAAAAGTGGCCAGATGTTAGATTACAATAAAATCTCAATCCTCTGTGGCAGCCAGGTTGTTCACCTGAAGCTTTTTTGGGCACTATGCCTTCGCCTTTTGCATGTTGTCTTTGATGAAACTCCCTCCTGTATTGTCTGTCCTCAACATTACTTCCTTGTCTCCCTCTTACTATCTCATCTGGGCTTTGGACTTTGGGAATTACTGACCCCAAAGGCAAACTCTCTTTATGGTTTTCTACAAAACTTGAAGAATGGTATGGAACCAAGAGATTTCTTGCAGATATAACTTAAAATACAGAAGGTAAGTATAAGCAATGCTTTGTACAACAGTCCACCTCTTCTACAGCACTCTGTGTAATTAATTTTCTGATTTATCCATTCCCTTATTCCTCTGAGTTGAATAGAAAACCAGTACTTACTAGGGTCCAAAAGAAGTAAATAGTGAAGAGTGCGACAGTGAGTGCAATGAGACCAACAGCTTCAAGCCTACTACTAAAGTGCAGATGGTCCACTGCTCCGCGTAGACACAACCAGCCAGAGATGGTCGCCAGTGGAGTGATAAACAAGAAGCACACCATGTCTCCAAAAAGAGTCCGTTTCTCATGCTGGGGTCCTGGGTTCCTCAGCCACTGCAGGCAAAATGCAGACAAATCAAGTGTCAGTAAAGGGAGGACGTTTTACCTGACATGAACTGCTCACTTGCAAAATGTAGGCCTGCTTCTTTGAGGAGGGAACACGGACCACATGCAGGATGCAGCTTTGGCTTTCCCTAAAGAGCTATCATCTGAACTTCTTGTGTACCTCTAGCCATACATACCTACTGTATCATTTATTCAGCTGTAGTAAAAGCTGCCTTGAGAAGGGGAGGTGTTTTGCATTTGGCAGCTGAACTGTTTGAGAAACACCATTCTTAATGTGGAAAGAATCACACCCTTTCCTGACAACTCAAAGAGTGCAGAAAATGTTTCTTAATGTTTTGCAGGCTATTTTAAGAATTATTTTTTTTAACATTCTGCTTGTAATACTGGCAAAGCCACCTTCAACTTGCTTTCAGATATCTGTCTGCAAGCAGAATTGAATGCAGACAAGGTTACTTCTATTAAGAGGACATTAATCTTGCAAAAAAGTCTACTGCTGAAGTGAAGGTTGAGTGAACAGCTACAGAGCCTCCACACCCATCTTTCTAAATACAGGATTTTAGATAGCAGATGTGAAAGAAGTTCAGCCTACAACAGTATGCTGAGATATTTTAATAAAAAAACCCTCATCATTCAAATAAATATTTGAACAGGAAGACTACCAGGCCCTGTGATTTTTGCCATTGTAAGCCATAGGATTTGGTCAAAACTGCTCTGCAGTGTCTTTCTATTTTTGTTTTGTTTTGCTGTTGTTTTTTGTTTTCTTTTCGTTTTTTGAGCATATACCTGTATGCATGGTATTATCAGGGATATGAAGTGTTTCTGACTGTAGCACCTTGGGATCCCCAGCCAGCCTGGGAGGTGTACGTATTACCCTAGCCACCAAGGGAAAACATAGTGTAACACACAGTACTGTGTCTGCTTCAGAGAGTCTACAGTCTAGGCAGAGGACTCAAAGGGGGGATGGGCAGTAGAGGTGGAGTGAGATGTCACAACCCCACCTGCCTGCACAGCTGGAGCTGGGCACAGGACAGGCTATCAATTCCCAGACTGGTATGTCTCTTCCAGGCCCTCAGCTCCAAGTGTGGAGGCCATACTGCAGGCAAGAAAAGTTGTGCTCCTCCAGAAAGCTATTGCATTAGATGTCAACGCAAAAACAAATCAAAGCCACTTGCAGCTCTGACCCAGTGGACATGGCTAAGGACCATGCATTCTTAAGCTGTTTGGCCGTCTCATTCCCCCTAGTGTAGTTAAAAAGGGAGGCTTAATATTGTTTTTTTTTCCTTTTCAAGCAGTGCATTGAGCTCAGTATTATTTACAATACCAGAATAGTGGGTGGGGTGAGTTTGCCCCAACCAGCAGCTAAGCACCCACACAGCCACTTGCTCATCCCACAATCCCATTGGTATGGGGGAGAGAAGAGGAAGATGCTGCAATCAGAACTTGCTTTAGTAGAGCTTGTAAAAAATGAGGAGACATGTTTACCTTTGAAAAGCTTTTATTTTATTTTAAGTTTATAGTGAATGCCATGAGGTCATGCGTGAAAGGCTCATGCCACTTTCCTTGGAGTTTTCATTCCATTTACTTAAAGAACACTCTCAATGTTGCAGGCACAACAGTTCCAGGTTATATTCAGTTGCTTCTAGATAGAACTCATTGCAGCCTTCACCTTGCTCAATTTCCATAGATACCTGTAGTGTGAAACCACCAGGAAAGCGAGAGGAACTGAAAACGCCTGGTAGTGGAGATTCTGCTTTTAGAGGTGACTGTGAAAAGGTACTGTGAAACATATTTGTTTAAAAGGTGACCGCCAAGAGAGTTGCTAAGCATAGGTACTTCTTCTTAATCTCAATGGGAAGTGCTGGTGTTCACTTTCCAAGGGTAGATCTTATAATGCCAGTATCTCCTCAGCACTATGTAGTGACCGTAACTGGCCAGTGAAGAACATGCTGCAACATTTCAAGGTCCATTTAGTGGAGGCTGCATCCTCAAATCACAGTCTGTTGTGATCCTTTTGGCACCCATGCAGATCAGGTAGTGCAAGGAATACTGTTTATTATCTGAGTGAGAATACATACATGGGAGGAGTGCACACATTATGACATGTGCTATTATCTGTGCTCTACAACTTTGATGAGACACAGTACAAAGTCCTTGAATTAAGACAGCATTTTATGGTGTGCCATTTAACTTGATTGAAAGTTTGAGCAGAATAAAATGGTGTGAGATTGCTTCACAGGCTGATAGCTTCCTGAATTCCTTATGTCTTGTCTGACCCATAGCAATAAAGACCAAACCCAAGAAACGGAAGCATTAGATGAGGCTAGGAGAGACAACAGTAGTATTGAATAATAAATTAACACCCATCCACCCATTCTACAGTCTAACCCTAACAGACGGAGAAATTTCATTAGCTAGTTCTGAAGTGGAAGAAAAAAGCAATGAACAAGTAATTTCAATGTCTGTATGGATTTCAGTCACAGCACCTATTTTTCTCCTGAAGTAGTGCCCACATGTTTCGAAATCTGCTTGTCTTTCAATTCTAAGTTTCAGTCTTTTGTTTTGGAAATATGCACTGTCAAGTTACTTTATAGCTAAAAAGCAAGTCAGCAAATGCTTTTGTGAAACTGAGACTCATACAATGATACAAAGTGCTGAGCTGATTCATCAGTGTGGCAGTACATTAGGGAGTACCCTGCTGACAAAGAATGAGATGTAAGGTCAGATGCAACTGTCAAATCTGCATTAGGCTACTCTGAAATTTGTCCTATTAAAATGTGTCAATGTGCTCAATTATTTCTGCAATAAATCAAGACTCTCATAGCAATAGCTTCCATTCCGCAGGGAAAAAAAAAAAAAAAGAAAAGGGGAGAGGTCTTACAAAGGGTCATGTTTGAAGCAAAGTGCTGTCCTGTCTGGCAAAGAACTGTTTTATCAAGTGCTATCTTAAAGTGAACAGTGATTCCTCTTCCTGACACACAGGTGGAGAGCCAGAGTAACAAGACATGAATTGACTTTAGCAATGGCAACAACCATGAATGCTACAAACAGGTAAATGCAGCACCTGACGCACAACCCAATACTGGCTCATGACTGATACAAGCAAAGGAACCTTGTGCCTGGAGATTATATACATGCTGAGAGTCCAGCTCCTCAAGGAAATGTGGGGTCCCAACTTGTACCTCACAGTGACAGATACCAAATGGGGTCTCTTCAGAAGCAAACCCCCCACACCCCTGAGCTATTGTCTGAGGCCAAGTGCTATCTCTCTGCTCCAGTTGGATGATGTGCACTGCTCCAGCACAGGAGTTCCCTGCTCAGAAAAGCCAAAGCCCGAGCTGTCCTGTGACATTCTGTGGAAGGGAAGGGCAAAAGGGACGGAAGGGAGGAAAGGCTGGGGGAGACAGAGAGAGCAGCGCTCTCCTTAAGTGCTCTAGTAGTGGTAGGAAGAAGTTTTCAGGGCGGCAAAACCCCTCCTCATGCAGGGCGTGTTTGCAAAGCTGCCTGTCGGAAGAAGGACGCAGTGGGCGGCTGAAAAGCATGAGAGGGGAGCACACCCGTATTTTATCTTTGCATCTGCAAGGAACAGCAGTTTACTGGAATAAACATTTGTGCTGCTGTTAAATACAATTGTGGCAGCAGAGAAACACTTCATGCTTTCACACTGGCCATTTGTTGGCTTGAGGTTGTCTTTCTTTGTCGTTGTCCCCTTCTCACATGCAGCCCTGGTGGGGTTTTTTGAGTGTTTTTTGGGTCCAAATAACTCTTCAGCATCTGAGCAGAAATCCATAGTGGAGATGGGCTCTATGTTCCCTGAGTTTTTCTTCACGTAACTTTTAGAAGCTGAGGAGGCGGGATCATGGGGATGGGTAGTAGACTTAAGCTGAGATGGTTCATGCAAGCCAGCAGCATTACCCAATAGTTGCAGCCACTACCATGCAGCTGAGACACTGTGAGGAAATGAGGGAGAAGATAGCATCAGGTCCACAGCTATGAATATGCTTTGCCTGGAGCAGCTTCCTTATGTTGGTTTTGGCTTGAGGGATCACAGGCCCTGTTAGCCAGCTAGTGCAGGCAACTCAGCCTGAAAGGCTAAGAGCAGCTCCTCAGCAGATGGCTCTCGGTTCTCAGCAACTACCACAAGATGACCAGGTTGGTACTGGCAGGTTAACACTCGGGCTTTTGTCACAGAAATCATCTCTGTAAAGTCACCTCAATGAAAGTTAACAGGTAGGGCACAAACCTTTAGATAATTGTTTGTGATTAACTGCACTGATGCCCTCCATGGGAGCACACCAATGTGTCTTTTCATCTTGCTCTAAGACCTGGTTGATCATTGATGGTTCAATCCTATTGGCTTGGAGGAGATTGATCTGTTAAGAGACTCCACAGTCCATCTGCTGCATGATGTAGAGCATGGCCTTTCATGGCTACACACAGTGTCAGCAAAGCCCTCTCTAAGGTGATCCTTCTTTACCCTCTACTTTTCTGCCTAACTGAGCTATTTCCTGGCTTCTTGGATTTGGAGCACGCACTTCTTTAACTGAATTAAACAGCTCTGCACTAGCAGGGCAATCTACGTGTTGCGAGCTGTAAAGAGTGGAAAAACTTCTCATGAAGAGGCTGGAGTGAAGAGCAGCCTTAGTGTTACCTTTTTTGTGTGAGGGACAGGGGGACAATGGGGGGACGTGGGGACAATGGGGTGATGTTGGGACAATGGGGG
>WUAM01000359.1:34186144-34201165 GCA_024336885.1 Actenoides hombroni
AGCTGCCTGAACCTGAGCCAGCAGTGTGCCCAGGTGGCCAATAAGGCCAATGGCAACCTGGGCTGCATCAGGAATAGTGTGTCCAGCAGGGAAGGGAAGTGATTGTGCCCCTGTACTTGGTACGGGTGAGGCCACAGCTTGAGTACTGTGTTCAGTTCTGGGCCTCTCACCACAAGAAAGACATTGAGTTGCTGGAGCAAGTTCAGAGAAGGGAAACCCAAGATCGTAAAGGGTCTGGAGAACAAGTTCTATAAGGAGCGGCTGAAGGAATTGGGTTTGTTTAGTTTGGAGAAGAGAAGGATGAGGAGAGACCTTATCACTCTCTACAGCTACCTGAAAGGAGGTTGTAGTGAGGTGATTGTGGCCTTTTCTCTCAAGTAAGTAACGACAGGACTAGAGGAGTTGGCCTGAAGTTGCATCAGTAGAGGCTTAGTTTAGATATTAGGAAGAATTTCTTTACCGAAGGAGTAAAGGAAAGTGCTGCTCAGGAAGGTGGTGAAGTCACCATCCCTGGAGGTATTCAAAAAATATGTAGGTGAGGCACTTTGGGACAATGCTCTAGAGGGATGGTGAGGTATTTTTTTCAGTGGTGTTGTTTTGTTTGGGTTAGGTTTTTTTGTTTGGTTGGTTTTGTTTTTTTTGTTTTGGTTTGGTTTATTTGGTTTGGTTTGGGTTTGGTTTTGGATTTTTTTGGGGTTGATGGTTGGACATGGTGATCTTAGAGGTCTTTTCAAACCTTGACAATTCCATGATTCTGTGATTTAACCCTCAAAAAATACATTTTACATTGGACACCACTGTTACATGTATAGTACCAGTACTGCAACAGGAAACAGTCTTTAAAAATTAAATATTAATCCGCTCTATTAAACAGAGTTTCTGGGTTTTAAAAGAAATCTTGTAATCTGATCTCATTGTATTCAAGCAAATGACAGCACTAACCTTCTGAAGTCTCCTTAATGGACGTCTTTGGCAATAAGACTTTGTAGCATGTAAGGATGTCATGGGAGTGCTGTACCACCATTCAAGTTTTCACATACCATACAAGTTTTCACATAGGATGCCTTTGTAGAAAGGCATACAAAATGGGAAAATGTGTTTGTTCTATAGGATTATTTAGTCTATTTTCAGACCATGCATATCCCAGAGAGCAAATTGTGGGCTGATGAGACAGCTTACAGGGGATGTAGTGTTCAGAGAATAGGGAAAGAAATCAGACTCTGTCCCTCATTTACAAAGAAAATGAAGCAAACAACTTGTTTTAAAACCATAAGCACATAAAAGATGCAGACTTTTTAAGAGAGTAAGAGTGATGGACTTTCCAAGGAGACCATGGTATCAGCAACATTTTAGTTTTAAAATCCATGGTAAGACTGTTTAACAAGAATATTCAGCAGCTGAGTAGCTGCTCAATTAAACTTAAAAAGCCTAGCCAGTACCATGCTTACAGACCCACGCTACAGAATTATGTATTTTTTTTCTGGTTGCTTCAGTAACCTCATTAAGTACAACAGCGTGTTTATTGTTGCGTACAAAGTGATCATCCAAGCCTTTATAAACACATCCATCAGCCACTTGATGAGTTCAGAGCACTTGCTGAAGCATCTGATGATGAAACTAAACGCAAAGCTTTAAAGCGCATCAGAAATAATGTAGCCATATCCCAGTAATGATGTTAATTCAAATTTCTGCATACAGTACTGCGTTGATATCTCAGTTTGGCATAGCATATAACCTTTTTACCTAACATTTTTTTTTTCAAAGTTGGAAGTTACAACATATTTTACCGATCTCAGAGGAATCATTTTCACACAAAATCAGTGTACATGCGTGAAAGTAACACAATTATAGAATTAGATAATATGTGCTTTAATGCTGAACCCTGTGGTAAAAAACAAAGATTAGTTGTCCTGAGAAGCGCAGAGATCCTAAGTAAATCTGACAAGTCAAAGCTGGCATTAAGGAATTGTAAATCTTAATATCCAAAAATTCCAAAAGTCAGTATTTACCCATATGTATGTATTATGTTCCATCAGAATGTTTTTCACTTGAAAGAGGTAGAAATCTGTCACAAATATCTTAACAGAAGAGGAAAAATTAGAACAAAAGCAGGAAGATGTGTTTAGATGGTATTTAGGAAGAGTTGCAATATTAAACGAGGGGAGTCAATATCAACATCTGTGTCAGAAATTTCAGAGGAAAGTGGCTGAGTTTGACATGATGGATGCATGTTTGAAGAAATACAGTAATTATCTCTTTCTTTCTTTTCTGAGTTAGTACACCCACTCCTCCTGCACATCTCTTATCTACCCAAAATCTATTTAAGACAACCTTACTACTCTAATATTTAAACCAGATCTTTTCCCTGTTCTAGTTTTTCTGCTTTACTTTTGATACCCATCTCTGACCCCCTCTTCTCACCTTCATTACATGTGATCTACTGAGGGGAGGTGGCTAAGTCTTAACTGTCTTTTAGAGTGACTCTCTAATTTGTGCACTATCTTCCAGCTGTCACTGATAAGTGTATAGTTCTTGGTACATTTCTTCTCTTCACTTTCTTGTGCAATTATTTCAATCAGATATATAACAATCTCATTTTCTGGGATGTTTACTGACCATAAATCAAAAAATCTGGAGATAATGAGTTATTTTGTAGTGTTATATATATATGCCAGTTCATCTACATAAATATATATATGTATAGGTTTATGGCTATGAACATACAGATATTGCCTGTATTTTCTTTTTACTGTAAGTATGAAGAAAAAAAAAGGTAAAAAAAATTGCTGTTAAATCCTCAGAGCTCTTTCGTGTCCTCAGACATTTCAAAGCCCTGTCTGGAAAGAGGTGAGTAGTTTTCCTGGTGAGAGGACAGACTGGAACAACATTCTTAATAGAGTCTCCTAGTTGTGATTTATTTCCTCCACTCCATTCACTGGCTTAAGGAGTAAATACCCCTCTGAACACTGCAAGTCTCACAGATGTCCCTGCTACTTCTGCAATCTGTGCTCTGGTGTACAGACATGAAAAACACAAGTCTCATAATAACAAGTCAACTCCCTTGTTCAGTTTACATTTACAGATGCAGATGATCACAGTAGTTTGCAGTTATTTATCCTATTTCCTCAAAAAAAAGTGCAGGCACTACACATACAGTTGTACATGTACATGCGCATGACTGATCAACTTCTCTGTATAAGAGCAGTGTTGGCTGGTGATGGAAGCAACAGTCTGACAACTGCAGGGCAAAGACAGACAGGGATGAAAAGCAAAAAGAAAAATGGTTTTAGCTATTAAAGGGGAATAGTTGAAGAACTACGGTCACAGAATTTCCACAGATAGCTTAACTAAAATGCTAATCCTTTTGTTCATTGTTGCTAAGTCAATTATTTTCTTGATTTTATTATATTTGATCCTTCCAGCTCTTGCAGTCAAGACTACACTCAAATATGATCTCATTAAAAATACCACATTTATATTCCTTACTGTTGATGGAAAAAAAGTTGAACGTATGAAAGTTTAAAAAAAATACTAAAGCCACTTTAAAATAAGTAGAAAATTAAAAATATTTCTCTTTTTTATAGCTTTACATTTTAACTCTAGAGTTTAGCAATATTTGCTACACCAGTCTTAAACTTGTTAACAGAAACTTCGTTAGAAGCTCAATGAATATTACTTCTCTGTAAGACTGCTGTTTTGAAATAGGGGAACAAAGATTGTTATCTTACCCTGAATACCTCTGTTTTGATGCATTGTAATTTAATATGAAATATTTCAGATACTTTTTTATTAATTTTTTTTCTTAGTCTTCTTCTGCATAAATATTTAACACTTACTTCCTGCATGGAGCACTTCACTCCTTCCTGTGTGATACATCCCAAAGATCTTACCCTGTGAAGCCTTTCAGTAGTGCTCTATGTGAGATATCTGCATTACTAAAAGCATCATCTGGTACATGCATTAGGTACAATGGACCTCTTCTCCCCTACATACTGTGTTTGTCCGTACTATGAAACCGCAAACTCAGATATTTTATTCAGCAATGAACCAGCTGATGACACTTTGTAAATACTTGAAACTTAGCTTGTATGTGACACTTGACAAAGCATGCCCCAAATAAATCTATTAGTATGTAAAATACATGCTTTCTTGTATTCTAAGACTGTGTGATCGCACCATGTATTTCTGAATGTGCCATCTCACAAGATCTTCTGCTGTACTAAAGAAAATATATTTTGTATTATTTTAATTTTCAGTGCTTTAATTGGCAGTAGTTGAGCTTGTGATGTTTACTGGTGTTGAATTTAGTCTTCAAAAATACTGTTTACCAAAAAAAAAAGAGAAAACATTCTTTAAGGAAAAATGACTCAGAATTCAGCACTTTTCCTTTTCCCTTTCCTCTTTTTACCCTTCAGACAAAAGCAGCTAAAAATACCTTCACTGTATTTTCCTCCACACAGGAAGATGCACTAATATGAGAACAAAGAGAGTTAATTTTTCTCAGCAGGAGCAAAATGTAGACGTCATGGTTTCCTACAATGTTTACATAAATATTTCCCTCTAAACTTGAATTCTAGGGGGGAAAGTCTTTGCAAACTCTAATATTTGTGCTCTGAATATCACTCCAAATGTGACAAGCACATGGGGACGCTGCAAGTTAATTAAAACCAATGAAAGTTCCTGAGACTAACTAGTTTTACGTGCATGTGTTGTACTGTATACAACTATACGCTACCAGGACTAGACAGTCCCATTTCCTTTTCCAGCAACAAGCACACCAAGAATGCTTTAAATCATTGTCAAAAGAATTTGCCACTGGTCAAACTATTCAGATCTCACATGCAGACTGGGGAATGAAAAATAATTACTGTAAACAAAGCATATAAAATCCAGTATCTTTCTTTAAGTGAGGGCCTCAGAACTGCACACAGTACTCAAGGTGAGGCCTCACTAGTGCTGAGTACAGGGGGAGAATCACATCTGTAGTCCTTCTGGCCACGCTATTCCTGATACAGGCCAGGATGCCATTGGCCTTCCAGGCCATGTGAGCACACTGCTGGCTCATGTTCAACCAGTTGTCAACCAGCACTCCCAAGTCCCTCTCTGCCTGGCCTCTCTCCAGCCACTCCTCCCCCAGTCTGTAGCACTGCATGGGGTTATTACGTTATCCACTCTTAGAAAATAAGTAACTAAATATTCTTCTTTGTAGCTCTCAAGCAAGACAAGACTTGCCCTCCTGTTGTTGCTTGCTGGTTAGGTAGGTAAGGAGTAACACTCTGACAGAGGTTGAGGAGGTAGGATTTCCCTAACCTGTTGATTAACATCCATCTTCCACAATGCAGAATTTTGTGGCTCTCTGTCCCCTCCACTGTTCTAAACAACATATTTGCAACCAGTTCTACCCCACATTAAGACTGTGGAAATTTCTAGAGTCTCTTCAGTGACTATATTCTTCCGTGACATCTATGGCCCAGTGACTATACACAGCAATTGAGAAGAGTATAATTAGAGAGAGTTAGCAATGAAACCTAAAAATGGTAACCTTTCAAGTCCTAAACAATAGCCCTAGCTAGATGCTCTAGTTCTGTCTCTTAATCAAGACCCACTTAGAGTTACATAGGGGGAGTCTGATGATCTGGCTTCAAAGGAGTTGCATAAAAGTCAAGACTATTTACAAGAATAAACCAGCCTACCACATTTTCTATGAAGAGCCCTTTCCTTGGTTCAGTTAATGCTCAGGCTTAAGCTTTTAAAGCACATTTAATGATAATCCAAACACTGTGAACAAACAGGATCAAATAACTAGTTTTCAGTTCTATATGTACATGTACTAGTACATTAGTACATGTACATTAGTACATTAGTACATAGACCTGACAAGGGTCAGTGTGCAGGAACATGCTGAGTATTTCTGCTTCTGATCCATGGAAGGACAGGAGTTTTTGTTAGGAGGTGGGAGCAGAGCTCCTCCTACAGCAGCTCTAGGAGTCCCTGCAGTTTGGGGAGCTCATGCTCCAGGAGGAGCAGCACCTGACGACTAAACATATGAGTTCTGTGACTGATTTTTTTGCGCCGGAAGCATTGAGAGAGGGACTGCCACAAACTGAGTTTGCCCCATTAGTACATGATGAGCATTGAACTCTGCTCTGACAGGGACAAAAGATGACACTTGTCATCCTCGGAGGTTTCCACACAATGATGTCTCAAACTCAGTAGTAAATTGATTACACAGATGATTCTGCTTGTTCTGGTGACCAGGAAAAAAAGCAGATACACAGTTTTTAGCATGGAGTTTCATTATCAGTTTAATGGCATCCCAGGTTTACCTGCCTGGCAGGTCAGAAAGAAAATACAGCTTGTTAGAGGGAAGCACTGAAACAAATTTTCTCATTAAGTACCATGTCTCCTAGTTTTTCCCTCTTACTAGAAGAATCATTTGTCACCCTGTAAGTTGGATAACTAAGTGTCAATCATTCTCTGTTTTATGTTAGGCTATCTCCATTATTTTAGCTTTCCTGTCTTTGGCTGATGCATTTTTAAGAGATTGCTTCTGGGTCTTGATATATTTCCCATACATATTTTATAACAACACTGATACTGAAGTAAAACTAATCAATTTATGTGTGAACATCTTAGTAGACTAGTGAATCTTAGTGAATTTTGTCTCATTGTTTTGAGCCTGCTGCATCTTAAAAGGTTAATTATATTTTCAGTATCATATAGGCACTGTTAGCAGTTAGTCATACTTGTCCTTGTATTTGTTTAATTTTGCATCAAAAGCATGCCCAGTGTTTTTGCTAGGAAGCTTACAGCCTTCAACAACACTCCTTTCTTTCTACCTTCTAGCTCATCTCTTGCCACAGCTGCAGATGCAGAATGAATTCCTGGTATCCCACCACGTAAGACATATCTAAATGCTCTCAACGTACTTGTCTATGTAATATCCTCCAGGCACACAATTTATTTGTAAGCTTAATGAAAAACATTGATTCAAGAGTGACAAAAAATAGCTGAGAGTAAGCCAAAATCTTGTCCAAACCCCTCCTCTCTACATCTCTTCTCCAAAGCTGAAGAGTCCCATCTTTTCAATAATTAAAACACGTATGTCCATCTAATGTTTGTGAGATCTGCCCCTTCTGTCAGTATCTCCTTCACACACACTACATTCCTGGCTGCTGATACATCCAGTAAATGGACTAATTATAGATTGGTATTTGCGACCAAGTGTTCCCAGAAACTGAACTGAGATTATCTGTCTCATTGCATGTATCCATCAGCTCACAACTGCCAAGCAGAGCTCAAAAAACCAAAACAGAGATAGAAAATTCCTTCTCTCAGCCCCAAAACACTAAACAACCTTGGCACCTGCCAGAGCTTAGGTGTCTCATCAAAAACAAAGCAACAGGAGTCTAACACTCAACAAGAGCAACCAATTGCAACAGGCCAGTGCAGGAAGAGGTGAGGGAGTCCAGGTGGTGGCAAATTTAATCTATTTTTTGATTTTTGTGTAAAAGGAAGGCGGGATGAAAAAAAAAAAAAAGACATACCTGCTTTTATACTCCTGAGCATGTTGTGCACCTAAGTGTGAACAAGCAAATGTTCACACTCCTAACTTAAGTGTGGACAAGTCTGTCTGCCACTACCCAAATGAACTTGAAAGATGTCCCTGTATCATCTGGTTTTAACGCACAGACAAACACAAAATGTCAATTTCTGTGGCAAAACTTGAGTCATAGTTACTCAAATTTGTAATTTTTCATTATTCCACTTTGATCTAGTTAATAGAATCTTGCAAATCAAACTAGCCAGATCAAGCTCTGTCTGATTTAGAATATATGAACAAGTGGGTGAGCCAGCAAGAGCAAGCAAGCAGGAGCAACATGCACATATATAAAATACCTTGAAAGACTGAGAGTTGCCTGTTGGTTTCTGAACCTTAATGGCAGCAGTGCATGATTACAACAGCAATGTCCAGCAAAGCTGCCTACCTGGACTTCAGTAAAGCCTCTGACACCGTCTCCCACAGCATTCTCCTAGAGAAGCTGGTGACTCACGGCACAGACAGGTGGACTCTTCGCTGGGTTAAAAACTGGCTGGATGGCCAAGCCCAGATAGTTTTGGTGAGTTACATGCAGTTGGTGACCAGTCACATGTGGTGATCCCCAGGGCTCAGTGCTGGGGCAAATTTTGTTTAATATCTTTATCGATGGTCTGAACGAGGGGATTGAGTGCACCCTCAGTAAGTTTGCAGATGACATCAAATTGAGCAGGAGTGTTGAACTGCTCAACGGTAGCAAGGCTCTGCAGAGGGATCAGGACAGGTTGGATCAATGGGCTGAGGCCAGTGGTGTGAGGTTCAAAAAGGCCAAGTGCACTTGGATCACAACAACCCCAGGCAACACTACAGGATTGGGAAAGAGTGGCTGGAAAGTTGCCTGGAAGAAAAGGAACAGGGAGCATTGGTTGACAGCTGGCTGAACCTGAGCCAGCAGTGTTGCCCAGGTGGCCAAGAAGGCCAATGGCAACCTGGGCTGTATTAAAAACAGTGTGTCCAGCAGGAGCAGGGAGGTGATTGTGCCCCTGTTCTCGGCACTGGTGACACCACAGCTTGAGTACTGTGTTCAGTTTTTGGTGCCGCAGTATAAGAAGGACATTAAGTTGCTGAAGCAAGTTCAGGCAAGGGCATCCAAGCTGGTGAGGGATCTGAAGAACAAGTCTTAATGAGGAGAGGCTGAGGGAACTGGGGTGTTTAGTCTGGAGAAGAGGAGGCTGAGGAGAGACCTTATCACTCTCTACAACTACCTGAAAGGAGGTTGTAGTGAGGTGGGTGTTGGTCTCTTCTCCCAAGGAACTAGCAATAGGATGAAAGGTAATGGGCTTAAGTTGAGCCAGGGGAGGCTTAGATTAGACATTAGGAAAAATTTCTATACTAAGAGAGTGGTGAGGCATTGGAACAGACTGCCCAGGGAGGTGATGGAGTCACCATCCCTGGAGGTATTCAAAAACATGTAGATGAGGCACTTCAGGACATGGTTTAGTGGTCATGATAGCATTAGGTGGATGGTTGGACTTGATCTAGGTGGGTTTTTCCAACCTTGATAACTCTGTGATTCTGTGAAGTACTGCCAGTTCTTCTTTCCTGCTGCACTTTTATTGTTTGTATAAATTCTGGCTGTCATATGGGCAGGCTCTGAATGACAGGTAGTCAAACAGCAATTAGGAATTAACTCCATTTGTAGGTCCACAGATGAAAGCCCATACTAGCCTCACAGCTGCCAATTACTTTCAGCCTGAGATGTGTCCTTAAAAGGAAGATTATCATACCTCTGATACACAGCCCTGTAGTCACAGTCAGCAACCAACCAATCATTCCTGCACAATGACTTCATTAGTTAGCTTTAAGGGTTTTATTATGGATGAGTTTCTCCTGTGCTATTGAAAATACTTTGATTTCTCAGGTTTTAGTACAGCCTAAATTTAAAATAAGCTGCTGTAAGGGAAGCTATCCTTCTATGTCACAATAGAGCTGCATGGATTGAAAGGTTACAGGAACAAGCAGGAGGAAAATAGGAATGGGAAGATCAGTTACCACATTCATTCTCCTGACATTCTTGGCATAGACCCATGCAGTAAGTAAGAAACTACAACTTCAGCAGTCATGAAAAATATTACCTACTCTTTTTTGGGTACAGCAAAAAAAAGAGATAGGATTCAGTTTCCAAATTCTTAAGATTTGACCATCTTTCAGGGGCCAGTCCTAGAAAACAAAGCCTAATCTCTGTCTTCTTAATGCTCCTACTCACACTAAGTAGTTCTGCCACTGCTGCACTAGTGTCCCACAGACAGGATTTAAGCCGTGATACCAGGAAGTGTTATTTCTTGCACATGCTTTAAAAAGGGAGTATCATACAAAAGATGCTAGATGATGGCCACAAGTTTGTCCCAAAGTCAAGCTCTCTCCAAACACGTGGAGCTCTGAGTAGCTTCCTATGCATAGGTCTGTGGTCCAGTCAGTGCCCAGCATGGCTCTGTGTGAAGCACCCAGGAAGATAACCCCCTGCAAGCTTTGTGGTCCAGCTGCCTGCTCTAGCTTTGGCCATATTCAGCTGCCACTGCTCACCAGATTTTCAGGACCTGCAGTGCCCCACTAAATGCCATATGCAGGATGGACTCTGTTGGCTGAGGATCTGCACTGGCAGCTTCTTCAGCTTCCACAGCTCCTGAACAGTTCACCTTAGGAAGGGTCAGTCTGAGGAACTCTCTAACAGTTCAGAAGGTCTCCAGAGGCATCCACAGAAGTTACTTCTTTCTGTTTCACAGAGACCTGTGCTCAAAGGGAATCACAGCTTAAAGATTAATTTGATTGTTCAAACTGCCCAAAGGATGAGGTTGTAAGGATTCCCTTATGAGAAGATCATTTATCAATACTGAAAGACTAAACAAGCCCTGCGTATTTACTAATTTCACCTACAAATATTAAGTGCTGCAGCATTTTTTTTCCAAACACTTTAAAGAAAAATGCATTTGATGCTTCTCAGGAACAGCCTAGAGCAGATATGAAAGGAACTAATGCTGACCTTGTGTCAGACTTATAATATTGTTTTATTTTATTTTATTTTTTAAGCCCTCAGAAAAACAATACCCTAAGCTAGTTAGGAGAAAACTAAACTTCCAGTCTTCACCTTAGTAAGGTTTGTAAAGCATCTGGCTGAGGGGGACACAAGATTGCCCTTGAGTATAAGGATGTGCCAGCCACAGAACAAGCTTGTTCTGGTTTTATCACTCCAGTCCTTGCAAAAGTCAACTGCCAAAGTCCATTGACAAAATCTCCACCAGTCAATCACAGCTGCTACTGGAGTATTATGGGAGAGCAGGAACACACTGCAGACATAATTTTCAAAGGATTGTGTAAATCTTACTAAATGATGGGTCAGATCCCTGATTTACGCGATCAATATTACTCAGCTTCAGCTGAGGGCCATTTTCTCTGGCTAAGGAAAGGAGGGGAAGAAAAAACTTCAAAAAAGCCTCAAAGGAAGAACAACATGGATGAGAAAGGATTGCAGCTTTGACCTCATCTCATGTTGCTGTCTCTCCTGAGATAAATCACTGGTCAAGTACAATGAGAACTGGGATACTAGAGCTTGGTTTCAATGACCAAAAAAAAGAGGAAAATCTATTGCATTTCACCTGCAATCCAAATTTCTTGGATTATTTCCTCTTCCTTCATGTCACAGATGATGGCTTAATGGAAGAACTAAGCATCAGTGAGGAATACCAATCTATAGGTAGGAACCACACACTGACCATCCCAAAGCAGAAGTCACTATTTTTGCATGTTCAGCTTTAAACCTTTATCTTATTAGGTGCCAAATCTCTGAATTGTACATTGGCCTGTAAAAATCCTTGGTTAGGTATCTGCTAAAATAATGAAAAGAAGCACTGAACTACATCCATCTCTGCAGCTGCATCATACCTCCCGATTGTCCCCAGATATTATCCCCAGCTGCTACTCTCCCCAGAAGTGTCTACCCACTGCCCATACAGACATTTGGTTCCCCAGGACCAAGAGCATTAGCTGTTAGTACTATCCCTCCAGAGGGATTTACGAGAGAAGTAAAAGGAATGATGAAGACAGTCCCAATGAAGACTGGAAATAACACATGATGCTACAACCTGACCAATAGATAGAAGTTAAAATGTGGGATGAAATTCCACTGCGGGGCTGGAATATGGTATATTTTTTTCTGTACTAGCTTTTCATAAAGTACAGAAACTAAAATGCTTCAGACTGCCTGAGTCGTAACAGCTCCCTAACCATATTTATTCATTTGTGTTTACTGCCACATCCTACTAAATATCACAGTCAAGAAAAGTTTTATGCCAGTCACCTGTATCCTTTGGCTCACCTTCTGTATAGCTTGCTTGCCTATTCATCATGACTTTCATCATTAAGCCAGAAAAAAAAAAGGTCTCTTTTGCTTACTTTTTCACCACGGGTACTTCTATGCAGACACCACATTTGCAATGTTTATGTGTTACTTTTTTAATACATGCCCAGTGGTCTTATGACAGTTGTTGTAAAATTTGGTCAGACTAATATAAATGTAACAGAATACTAAAATAAACATTGATCAACCCTATCTAACAGAGCTCTTCACCCAACTCCCAGTGGGGGGGTCTGCACATGGCCACCTTGAAGGTCATGAGCTTGAAAGCTAGGCCAAGTGACACCAGTGCCCATCTCCACTCCTACCTTCCACCAGCTTTGAACTGCTCCTTCTAAAAAGAAACACATTTGAGTAGCAGCTTATCAAGGTCATCTGGCAAGCTGTATGCATGACCCACAGATTTATTTCATGGCTTTGGCTATTTTTCCACATTCTAGCAATCCTCAGTCTTGCAGAGATTGCCCCAGGCCATGACATATCTCCATATCACCCACAGAACAGCCACCATAAAAAGCTGAAACATTGAACAGAAGAGCCCATCAGAGTCAATGGGCTCTATGCAAGCCACTGTGCTTCTCTAAATGTAGCCATGATAGTTAAGACAAAGATAATTGGCTCTGAAAGCTCAGCAGATTCATTCAATCTTAAAAAGAAGCTTTAAAAAGAGCGGGAAAAAGATGTTCACTCTGCTTCCACAGCTTAGTACAAATACATGAATGCAGAAAAAATAGTGTTCACATGACTATGCCGAAAATGGTTTGTGGGTTTGAGAGCCATTCAGTCTGACGCAGAAACATCTAGAGCAATGTTAATTATCTGGCAATACCATGGGATAAGCAGTGAATATGGCAGGAGCTGTGGGAAATAGGATGTGAACATTCCATAGCCAGAAAGATTGTTACATGAATCATCCAGTCCATCCCCTTGAAAAAAACAAATATGACACTGAAAAATTATGGATGAGGTAATCTGTAATGACAGCATAATATCACAGCTGATTTCAATTGTGCACAAGTGGCTGAGTTTCTGACTTTGTTAGGAACACTGATAGGTAAGATAGAACTTAGTAAAGATCTGCACGAATCAAAGAAAAAGGATCTAAGATCTGACTTGAGTATTTAGAGATTATTTTTTTTCTTTTTACAAAGTGTTAGACTAAACATTTTGTCTTTGCTTTGGTAATGTCACCAATGATTTATCACCACTAAACACTCTTGAATAATTAAAACCAGACTGTATTTCTGTTCTCTTTTAATAACATTATTCCCTCTTCCTCATTTCTACCCAATATCCACTAGTCAGTTAAATAACATACATTTTTCTAGGATACGTTCAGAAGAGAAATACACTAACTATTCAGGTGAAAGTAATTTATAGGCTACATTATCCTAAGTTACTTTCTGTTATTTTGTCCTTGGCAGAGCAGTGTTGCAATGACAACCAACAACTTAGAGCAGGACATATTAACAAGATTGTTCAACAAATCTCACTACTCTATTAAATTAAAATGAATGACAACTATTAGCAATGTTACTATTCTTTAACAAAGAACAGACACTACTGATAACCAAATCCTTAGTTCACTGAGCTGTTAATTACTCCAAAGAATAAATCTGAGATCCATGAAACCTCTTATTTTGTATACTGTATTTCTTCAGTAAATTCTTCTTCAGTGATGTTGCTGTGGAAAGAACTTGATTCTGAGTAAGCCCGAGAAGGCATCCCAGACACTCATGAAGGAGCTGCTTTGCCACATAACCACAGAGAAGCATTTACAGGAGAAAAGGTTTGGTCTCTCCCATAAAACTTCATGCTTGGGCATAAACTGACACAGTCTTCTACTCATTTCATGGGTGAGTCTGTGGACCAGTACACTGTGTCCAAGTTGCATGTGCACGCTATCCCACTGCTTATAGGGCTGCTGTGTGCAATGACCTGTAGATAGGACTTCATTATAGCCAGTGCGATTTCACAAAGATCCCCTGAACCTCTTTTTACAACACAGTAACATTTGCTTCCTTACATACTAGTTGGTGGAAATTAACATTATATTTCAATTAAAAGAGTAATAGAGGAAGAAAGGCATTTTTCTCAAACCAAATTGAGTTTTGTGCTTCATTTTAAGTATGGTTGAAAAGCACAGTAAAACTGTAAGGAAAAGTCTGACACACAAGTAGGACTTCTGATCATATTAAACTGATGCCTATACTAATATAATTGTTTCACATGACAGGCTTTCCTTGAAAACTCAGTATGATCTAGAGAACTCGAGATGTGGGTGTTCCACTGAGTTACTAATACACTTCAACTCTAGAAGACCTTCCTGGAGTCAGAATCATAGAATAGTTTCATCTGAAAGACACAATCAAGACAATGAAGTCCAACCTTATTCCTCGCCCTATCAAAAACTACTAAACCATGTCCCTAAGCACAACATCTACCCATCTCTTAAACACCTCCAGGGGTAATGACTCCACCACCTCCCTGGGCAGGCCATTCCAAGGCCTGACAACCCTTTCTGTAATGCTTCCTAATATCCAGCCTGAACCTCCCCTGGTATCAACTTCAGGCCATTTCCTCTTGTTCTGTCGCTTGTCACCACGGAGAACACTCCAACTCCTGCCTCGCTACAGCTTCCCTTCAGGTAGTTGTAGAGGGCAATAAGGTCTCCCCTCTGCCTTCTTTTCTCAAGGCTAAACAGCCCCAGATCCTTCAGCCTTTCCTCATAAGACACATGCTCCAATCGCTGTATGCTGTTTTATGAAAGCATAAAGCATTTCATGTTTGCATATCTCTATGTATTCTTAAAAAGCAGACAAACTAGTTAATTTATCTTGGACTATGACTTACCACATACAGATTTTCCTTTAATATGTGATAAGGAGCTTTATTCCATCACTGGTAAGCATTGTAGTTTAGAGCTTAAGTTCTTTAGAAGAATTATGTATTTTCAGAGAAAAAATTATGTCCTCCCATTTTGGGAGACTTTCAATATTCTGTTTGAGAAGTTTTGTATTTGTTAGAGTATGGTGGAAGTAACCTGAGCTTTGACTGCAGTCAGAGACTGAGT
>WUAM01000359.1:34217991-34230636 GCA_024336885.1 Actenoides hombroni
TACTTAATGGACACTCATTATCAGTCAGCAAATTTCCCTGTAGGCATTGTGGCAGGCATTTTTCTCCCAGAAGGGTCTGGAAGAGGAAAGACAGGAACTTTCTGAGGACGAAGTCACAAATAGTTTCCCACATATGGGAAAACACAGACATGATTACAAGAGATTCAGTCATACAATGTAATGAGGCAGGCCCAAATGGTCAGACAGATGACAGAAATGGCTGTAACATACTACAGAAGACAGGTATCAAGGAGCTCAAGTTGTGTGGGACTTTGAAAAGAATTTTAATGTGGTTTCATGGATGCATTCAAAGAGAAGGTGACAAATCCATATCAAGGACTGCTATGGCCATTGGGAAGAACAAGTTTAGAGCAATCTACAGTTAATTGCTTGCATGACAGGGTCAGAAAGAAAATCAACAGCCATAGATAACATATAGGAAGAATTAAAAACACTGTTCTCAGTATGCAGTACAACTGAGCAGGAGATTACAATAGAATTGGGCAGGAGGTTGGTTATGAGTTTCATAAACTTGACAGCGAACAAGAAGCAAAAACAATAGCCAAATTCACATACCAGGGAAAAGATAAGTGGTCTAATTTTTTGTGTTCACTTTTTTGGAGACCCTCATTCAGAAAGCCTTAGAGGGGTGTGCTAATGAGGAAATAACGGAGGCATATATGCTAAGAAAAGAGAGACAGCTTTAACTGTTACTTCTTAGTGACAACTTGATGGGTCACTTAAAATAAGAGGGAGGGCGAGGGATGGGACCACAAAACAGACTGTGTCTGCCGAGCAGGACAGAATTGCTTTTCCCTGTGTTCTGCCGTCTTAGTCTCTGGGCATGCACCATCACATCCTGATGGTGGAAGAGGTACTACCCATAGCCCAGCCATACTGCACAGTCACCCCGGGCCATCTCTAAGAGCTCACTGCAGTGCCTCTCCTGCCTGAAGACCAAGTTTTCTTTTAAAACAAACCAGGTCTGTGCTTGAGCATACACAAATGTATATGGAAAATATATAGAACCAAGGGAAAAAGAAATATGTTAAAAGAGAAGACACTGGCGTGTCCAGTGAGGACCCAAGAGTCTCATATCAATATGATAAGAAAGATAAATATCACTCAATGAAGGGGGAAGGCCCAAAGAGTAAAAGTTGCCTAAAAAAATGCATTTAAGACCTTGGTTTAAGGATTTTCATTAGGCTTCAGTGACACCAATGTCAGAAAGTCAAGTTTGGGGATACCTGGCATGTGATCTAACCAAAAACTAAACCTCTTGGTTTAGTATATTCTTAAAGGAAAAAGCACACAGGGCTTCAACTTCTAAGTCTTCCCTTATCTGACAAAGCAGACCCTATTGTGTCATTCTTAGCTCGTTTTCCTACTTGGCAATCTTCATCTACTGTGGCACAAATTTTTCAGTATGAAATGCCTCTGGCTAATGACAGCAACTCTGGCTTTAGGACTGGGGACAATGTCAGATGCTTAATGGGGTCAAAATGACCAAACCAGCTAAACTTAAATTTCCCATTGAAAAACTGAGGAAAACTGATGTCACTTAAAGAGATTGCTAACGCAGCCCAAGACAGTTGCTTTCACTGCAGCCTCATAGGAGATACATGAATTAAGCCTCTTTTTTTTTTGCCTTCTGAGCAAATTTGTAATAGGGAAAACAAAAACTGAGTTGATTAAATAGCCACAGTCACTCAAAATTGCTGCAGCATTTGTAAATAATAAGTGCGACTGCAGTAAACACAAAAGGGAGAATTTAGTTATTCCTCATTAGGAAACATATACACTATGTAGGACAGCATTCAGATTAACTCATTTATTTAACTACTTGTCATCCATTACCTCTCTTCACAGAACAAAAACAGGTTTTAGCTTGTGTTTACTGGTAGCACTTAGAGCAAAGAAAATCAAAGCCTTCGTTTGCCTCTGAATTCCCAGGGTGACTTCCAGGTGCTGCTGAGACCAGAAAGATCCTGCACTGTGCTGGATCACAGGACAGGACTCAAAAAATCCCCACATGCCTCCTATACCCAGCTAATGGCTTCCTCACCTGCATATGAGGAAGAACTATAAGCCTTCTACCTTGCCCAAACTAAGTGATCATCCATACTGCTTTCTGCCCCATTAATAAAAACACATCAGCAAAGAGACTAGCACCCTCCTGGGAGACCAGTGCTATTACCTGCCCAGTACTCTCATTCTCAATACCTTTGAACAGCATTCTGGTGGGCTGGCCCTGCCCAGCAGCCAAGTGCCCGTATGGCTGCACCCACACTCCACTCCATCTGTCCCCAGCAAAATGGGAGAGGGGACATGAAGAGCAAAAGTGAGTGAACGAATACTTGCTCTCCCAACAGATCCAAATTCAGTCATGGCTGCATGACTCTATCTACTTACCCAAATAACCCTAGGCTTTTTTGGGCATGTATTCAACTGCTTAATCTAGCATGAGTGGATAGTTCCAGTCAGTAACTAAGGCCAGGTCTCAGTCTGGCACCAGCAGATGTACTCCTGTAAGGAGACAGGGTACAGAAAAGCTTTCTGTTCTGCTCCAAAATTCTGCTTAAGGTAATATCAAGCTGGCTTCACCTCCCTTCATTTAAGAATTACAATTTTCAAAGATAATGGAGTTGGGCTTTTTTTCCCTTCCTATAGAAGCTTGACGAGTCTCCTAGAGAAGGCTGAGAATTCACATGGATCTCTGACAGTATGTGCCTCTTGCCTCTCCCTTTTCTGTTTCACAGGTCAATTTGTAATCCATTATGGAAATTAAACAAAAATGAAAGGAAATCCTTGCTAAAAAAATATTTTCAGAGATTCATACATCTTAAAGAAAAAACAGCTGAATAGTCATGGGATTGTGTTATTAAATAGTGAGCAAACAAAACACTGACAAATTGTTTTAGTCATCATGTTCAACTTAAAAATAAGACATATATTTGCAGTGGGCAATAAAAGATTAACAGCTAAGATCAGCTAGGTAAACACTTTTGTCAGGCAACATAGACATTTAAGTAGAAGTAGCTACATAAATTTTACCTGATTAGATATAAGTATTTTTTCCCTTGATATCATATTCTACACTTCTCATACTGAATAGATTAAGCTAAAAACTATTCCAAACAGGGGCACAGGATTATTTCAGATAAAGTTATGCATTTCCATAGTGTCTTGACTTCCATACATTAACTAATCCCTTCTAAGTGCATTCTCAGATAGGAATACTAAGGCTGATCTATTTCAAAAGGAAAAAAGAGCAGAGGTAAGAAGATCTAAAATCAGAGAAGGCCCAATGAAGATTCTTCCGTAGAGAGCTAGTCAGCAGCAGACACACTTACACAACTCTTACTTTTTCTCATTATGGAACAGTACCGTCAAGAGATAACAGGGAATGACAAAAAATACCCAGTTCTTCCTAAGATGAGAAATTTAGACCATGTAGTCTTACAGACATGCACAATGGACACAAGAGTGACAAAATGCACTGGTTTAGCTTCTAAAAGCCGAGACATTTTCAATTGATGACCTTTGCCATTATGAAAAGTCATATATAATGGGAGAGGAAAATAACACTTCTATGACAAAGTTTTTCAACAACAGGAAAAAAAAACAACTTAAAGACAATTTCTTCAACTTATTATTCAAATTTTTACAGTGGATTACACAGAAGCCAATTAGTTTTGATCTCCATTCAATTTTATGGAATCCTTCCACAAGAGCTCTTTACACAAAGCTAAGACTCAAGTAAGCACAATGTAAAAATTATGATGAGAACTCTCCTAATACTATCCTCACAGAGGTATAAGAATTGCAATTTTCATGTGTTTTTGACAAAATTATTATGGGCATAATGTTCAAAATTGTCCTAAATTTGCTCCTTGGGTTTACACAAGCCATGGCTGCACAGAAGAAAACTTCCTTGCACAGTCACTGGAAGTACAGACAGCAAAATTCAGTCCTAAGGGGCAGAATTACAAAGAAAAGGAACAATTTAAGTCCTGAAAAGCAAAGTGAAAAGATTAAAAACTAATTTAAACTAATAACTGGTATTAAAATACTGCATTAGATGCTAATACTTTCAATCAGAAATATTCGAAGAACTGTAGTTTAGAAACCTCCCTCACCTTCTTTCAAACTGAACCTAGTTGAATATAAATTATCCTTCCAAAGACTTGCTGAAGTTACATTGATTAGTTATCTGATGAAGCCGCTGAGCAAGCTGAAAAAAGGACTACTTCACTATGAATAACAACACTGTATCTTCCATGCCATTGCTGCCAGCACACAAATGCATTCCCAAAACTCCACCCTCCCAAGCCTTCAAAACAAGAGGAAAGCAGCTTGCTATACACCTGTTTAAGTACTTAGGAAACTTTTGTCGGGCCACTTTTTTTTTTTTTTCAGGCCACTTTTGTCATAAAGCATCTGCCTTTGCAGATCATGATTGAGCTTTCAAAGCACACCAGGGACACACAGAAAAGCGCGTGCTGAGCTCTGGCTCCATCAGAGTAGACTCACTCATATTACTTTGGCTACGTATGTGTAACCATCATGACTTCCTTCTAACTGCAACCGCTTCTTTTACACATTGCCTCTAAGCCCCCTGCTGTTTCCCACGCATGCAGGCTGCAAAGTAAAAAAGCCTTCCCATCAAACTTTACAGGGCTATCTTACCTGATACAGAAACACAGACATGTACATAGAGGCTGGAGTCATCTTCACGAAAAAAAATGTTTTCTTACCAGTGCTCCAGTATCTGTCTTTTCTAACGGAATTCATGAGGAAATGGTGTTTTAAAACTGTTTACATAATAAATTTAATGACTGGAAATTATGAGCAGAAACTATTCAAATTAAACCAGGTTCTAAGACCCTTTGGTTAAACTGGATATCATGGGATAGCTGGATATAAAATAAGTCATAGTAAGCAGGAAACCTTGCTTACACAAAATGCAAAATCTGTCTTGTTGAGACAATCTTCTCTAACTCCTCCTCTCATGTTCAGTCTTCACAGAATTATGACTTTAATGAAGAAGGGGACGTTCCTTAAACCGCTCTGACAGACACAGTAAGAAACGCATACATTCATTTTTGGTACCACACTCAAGAACATGGGGAGAAGTGAAAATTACTTCACTTGTCAAGATCTGGAAAAATGCATTTGCTATTCCCCGTCACAAAATCAGTCTGCTAGATATTGTGGAACAAATGGGGAAAAAAAAAAAAAAAAAAAGAAATGTTTCCAGAGTAATTTCCCTTTGCAAAAAAAGAAAAAAAAGTCTTAGCCCGTTGAAACAAATTAAGATAGTCTTAAAATTAATACAGATGCCTTATGCTGATAGCTTCAATGTTCAGGCCTGAATATGATTTTACAAAAAAAAAGAACATTACAAATGAGCCAAAAAGACTTGCAGGTATTCATGCATATCACCATGGCAGCTATGAGGGCCAAATTTGTTCATAATATGGAAATACTTAATTTAAAGACTGATAAGCTGTAGGCACTTTTGCCATTGCTTCTTTCAAGTATATCATGTTTTCTTTGTCAGTTCATACTGGTTACAAATTTTTGACTGATCTGTTTTACAAACACACTTCTCATCCTTTCTGTTTATTCTGAGATATCATGATGTCAAGCACTGTGTTTCACCAGCAGGAATAAGTCTGCTATTGTTAATGATTATCTGTGGTATAAGGAAACTGTAGGCCAGTCTGCACAGGCATATGCATACCTGCTTGTTGCATTGGTGCTGCTGGAGCCTGGAAAAACTCCAAGCGGGGTCAGCATGGGACACCGCAGCGCGGATGATGCCAAAGGAGGATATGTTTACAAAAGCTTTTGCAGGCAAAGAAGAACATCAATCTAACTAATGCTCCCAGCCAAGATAGAGCTGTATGACTTGTTTTCACACAAGGATGAATATGAGGTCATTAACATAGCCTGGAGTAGAGGCAGAACAATTTTGCTTGTACCTGCAAGAAACTCCTGAAGAGCACCCTGAGGAGCCATTAGATTGGGCTGGGTTGCATGCTAGCACAGTTATCCAGCTTCTGAAACAGACCTAGCTTCTCTCTGCAGCTCTGAGCACAGGGAGAGTGAGCAGATCGGTACCTGAGGATGTACCTGTACCCATACCCACCAGTCTCATCAACACACTGTAATTGCAAAAGCAAGCTGTGGTTTTCACCATCAAATAAACACTATTTCTACTCCTATTTAGATAAAATCTGACTGGCTTGAGGAGTAATTCAGGAGCTCATGGACACACCACAGTTGCTTTCAGCCTAACCACAACCCAGGGCCTAAGCTTGTTCAGCTGCGTTAAAAAGCTGCTGTTTGTAGAGCTGAGCAGCCTCTACATCGCAGGTATGAGGCGGTCACCTTTCAGTCTTGCTTCCTGTATCCTAACTGGAAATGGCAAGGCTCATTAAGCTTCAGCAGCCAGGTTGTTAATTGCCTTATCCATGAGTACTGTGTGGATGATGTTACTAGCCATTACTTTGCATTAGGTGATACAAATTTCTGAACAGATTTTCTATTTGTGGGCATGCACCAAGTCAACTCTATATAACATCACTGGTGATTTAAAACAAGAGTAATGGTAGAAAGGTGGTGGCTAGCAATTAAAGCACCATGGTCCCAGGAGACAGAAATTTTCTAGGTGACATTCATCAGACCACATGGGCTACAATTCCCAGACTTAAGGCAAATTACCACAGTCAGGACTACATTCCTTCCCCTTCAACCCTGGTACTGATTCTTGTTTCCTTCCTTTCATTGGTAACTTACCATCTCTGGAGATGAATTATCCCCAGGTTAGTCCTACTAGAAAATAAACAAGCAGTTTTCTGCTGGTATACCTCTCTGAGCTAGCTCACCACAGAGCCAGATGAGGAACAGCCCTGGCCCACTTCTCCAGATCAGCTCCTTTGACAACACCTCTTCTCACTTATAAGGGGACAGCTTGCCTCTTGCAAGCCATGCTGCAAGCCCCCTGGTCTCTGCAAAGCCTCAGACACAGCAGATTTCTTTCAGTGCCACTGAGCCCCCAACAGAAAGGAAGGAGCGTCTCCTTTTAGGCAGCTGTAGTGCAAGTCTCCTGGAGCAGGAGAATATTGAAAGCTCCCCTGGCTTACGGGCAGAGGAGACAAAGTTAGATCACAGAGCTCAAGTTTGGCATAGCCCCACTGTTCAAACTCCCACAAAGCTTCAGGACTGGCTCCACCTCAGCAAGACAAGGGATTTTGTGGGTAATAAACAGTGCTAGTCTGCTCTCATGGTATAAGTGTCTTCTAGCAGTTTTGCCACCAGTTTATATTCCATGTATGTTTCCCTACAACATTCCCCATGTAGGCAGCTCAGGAAGTCTGTTTCTCACCCTCAGAAGCCCACACCTCTGTTATTATGTAGAAAGGACATCAGTCAGTCCAGGATGCTGAGCCAAACTGTTTCATTCCTGTTTCATATCTCAGAAGTACAAATTTCTTTGGCACTGAAAAGCATCCTCTATAAAGCACAACATGCTCTGTGTTTCCCATTTCTCTACATAACAAAAAGGTTTTGTTCATTTGTTCTTCATGTAAAACATACCACTGAGAAGGAGGCGTGGTTCAAAACAAATTGTAAACGAGGGGAAATACAGCAAACACACATGGAATGTGGAAATTTATCTCCTTTACTGATCTTCCTGACATAATCAAAGAGACATCACCGTGATCACTAGAGTAGTGCATGCTGATGTCCAAGCATGAGGATCCACTTCAGGCACTGTACAAACACAGAGGGGTAATTGAAATCCTTGTCCTGAATTGTTTAGAGTACACAGCCTGACACTGAGAACAGGAAAACATTAAAGCGGAACGATGATCTCGGCAAATACACTCCTTCTACCACCTACATTTCAGAAGGGGGAGGCTAGCAAGGAAAGAAAAAGTGTGAGGTAAATACCAGTGAAATCCAAAACTAGGAAAGTGAAAGAGATTGAGGCAGAAAAAAGATCAAGACGAAGAGTGGAAGGGTGCTGGAGTGCCAAAACTGGGGATGTACACATAGACCAGGACAAAAATAGATGTTCCTGAGACAGATTTAACATGTGGTTTTATTACAATTCAGTGTTGTGTGGATGTTACCATTTCTAATTCCTCTTAAAAAGCTCTTCCTCAGATTCTTCAATGGGAATGACCAAACCCTGGGTAAAACTTGAATAAATTGAATGAATGTGTCTCATGTCAAAAATGGAGATTTTTCAACATGAAGTTCACCCATGTGATACCACATCCTTATACCAGGCAAACCTTACTGCAGCATTTCACCTTGGGTCTTCATCTGAATCTAAGCATTTAGTTTCTGGAAGTCATCAATCTGTGAGTACCTCTGCGATCTGTGTCCTATGGGAGAGGCAACCCTGCTCAGAAGTTCTACCAGGAGGTACTTAAGAGACCAAGGAGCACCCTGTTGGGCTTAAATGACTCATGATGGGCTTAGTGCTGACTTCAAACACAAAATTTGGAAATGAAGTATTTCACCTTAGAAATACCAAAACAAAATCTTTCGATACTTCTGAGAGGAAATTATTTGAATTTTCCCCTAAAGACTTCAATTTCAGGATGGAAGCAAGTACCAAGATACCAGAATTTTTAACATAAACAAGAATCCTCATTTTGAGAGTTTACCAGGAGAGCTGTGGAAGAGTCATGATAGTCTTCAGGAAGAAACAGCACTTCCCTCTCTCCTCCTCCCTCAAAACACCACCAAAATCGCAAACAGAGAATGTTATATTAAATGATCGCCCTTGGCCACTCTGGGCCATTCAGCTGAATTAAGTCAAAAGGACTGCTGGCAGCCTTAAAAACAGGCTGTTTAAAAGCTCTCCTGTCTTTGTTGCTGCAGCAAAAAAAGGGAAGTTGGAGAGGTATCAATCTGCAATTGAAAATATCAACATCTCCAAGACACAAAATATAATTGGAATTAATAATTAATTCTGGTCTACAGTGCCTTGCATGAAGCTTAACTGAGGACAAAGTGAGAGATACCAGCTCTTTTTCCCTTCCTGTTATGTTATATTCATGTGAAAACAGGTTCAGTAATCTGAAAAAAGAGAGCTACAGGGCACTGTGCTGTGGGAAGGGGTGTATGATAGTAAGAAATAACTACAGCACAGCACCAAGAGGACTGACACAGCAATGATGACATATGGGTAAGGTGAGAACTCCTTGATAAGCGTTCTAGATTGAATTATCACTTTGGTGATTTTTGGTACTTCGATTTTTGTGATATGCCTTCCCACACAGTGTCATTAAGATTGTCCCCCCCATAAGACCGTGTCTTCAAGCAGCAGTATTTCTTCCTGTCAGCTTCCAGAAGGAAAGGAAGACACCCCCCTCAGCTATGGAAATTTGCTGTGCTTACCTTTGCAGTACTCTCACATACCTTTCCTTGGTCTGTAATCTATGTTCTATTTTAAACGAAGGATGCCCACATGGTTTTTCTAGGTTTGCTCTAGCTAGCTGGAGTCATCTTTAAGGTAATACGTCATTCGATCAATGACAGACAATTCATCTGAGGATGAATCTATTCAGAAGGTTGGGGAAAAAAACAAACAACTCTAAAATTTTTATCAAGGAACCTGGTGAAAAAAACTGATTGCAAAGAACAAGTTATACAGATGCTACCTGTATTTTCAAATGTAGTTTCTAATACTATGCACACCTCTGAAAGAGGTGCTATCTACTGCAGAGAAGGAACAAGTAATAATCTATACAAATGCAGGAAGGTGTTAGAAGAGAGAGCGCAGACATATGTCGATTTTCCTTTTAAGTAGGCCACATATTTCAGCAGCAACATGCCAGATTTCCTCTCTTCCCCGCTGTCTTTGTGGTTCTCTCTTTCTCACCTAATTTTCCTTCTGATGTTCTCCAATGCAATTCTGCAGAGATTGTGAACATACACATTACAACTAGTGTTAGAGGAGTCAGTAACAGTGTAGGCATATTAACAGAGAGGGTAAATAGCGTGTGTGAAGGTAATGCTAAAAGAACAGCCAGCATCAGAGCTTGCCCATCTTTACCTAGTGCTGCAGCCAGAAGTTTGGCAAAGCAGGACTGGCTTTTACCTCCATGAGGTTCTACTTATTCCCATGCCACAGTGGCCCCCAGCTGTGGGAAGGGGCAACTGAGAAAGCTAGAAAATTGTCTCCTTGATTTCCTTGTTTTCTCCTCATGTCTGTCACACAAGTCAGGGCTGCCCCCTGCAACAGTATGACACTGTGCTGTGGTATTTGTTTTACATACCTGTTGTTACCCCTTTCATCTTCAACCATACATGAAACATTTGAAACTAATTCAACTCCATCGGTCTAAAAGGAGGATGGAAAATAAACAGTGTTCCACTCTGCCATGCCACCACCACAGGCAAACAGACTGGTCTTGGGCAGGATCCTGAAGGTCAGTATCCACAGTGTCCTCAGCTAACCAGTGGTGGAAGGAGGAATTTCAGAAGATAATTTACAGCTACAACACAGAACGTGCTATCATACCTGCATTAATTAGCTGTACTATCTTTGGAGAAGCAACCTTGGGTACAGTAATACCCATTGTCCTACACAATTTTGACATGCTCCAGAAGCCTTAGTTATCTGTTCACACAAAGGTTGTGTTACACCACCCTGGATGCTTTGATGAATGCTCTACAACAAGATTCAATCCAACAGGGAAAAACAGTGGGAACCATCTTACAAGCTATATCTTACAGAAAGCCACAATGGCCATCAGCACACCATGGGATAGCAGCAGCAGCCCACCCTACCAACCCTACACAGGGCTGAGAAGTCCAGGTGAGACCCAAAGCATTTGCCCTCTTTCTGCAGAAAGATGTGGCAGGGTAGCATAGAAAGCCCCACCAGAATCTGTGGTGTGACAGTCAAATTCAGGAAAACAGAAGAAACCAGGGTATCCTTTTTGCATGACCGCTCAAAGAGAATAAAGAACTTTCCAATGGCAAGTCCAAAGTCACTTTGAGGTGCACCTAACAGTGTTTTATCCTCATGCAAAGAGGAAAAGAAGGCTCTGCCAGTATGTATGCCACAAGAACTATAATTATCCTGATGTATTTTAATAAGCATTATATGCAAAATTATGTCTTGATAGACCAAAATAACTCTCATCCTAATTACAGACATTTAAAGTAACTGATATTACTCACCCATTTAGAGCTTAAGCCTGTGAGCCACTAGGCAGTTTGAAATATGCTTGAACTCCTGCTGTGGATGGAGCCTGTGTTTAACATCAAGTAAAGACCACACAGAAGTTATGGGCATGATACAGAATTTACTTGTGAAATCTTATAGCCTGTAATAAGCAAGAGATCAAACCAGATGATAGATAAAGTCCCTTCTGGATGGGAAATCTGGCAACCAGCTAATCCATATGTTCCCAGATGAGTCTGTTCCGTATGTTCCCTGAGTAACCCTGCAACTAGTGCATAAAAGTACTTCATCATCTGGAATTTTCACAAGGGACATCATACACCCCGAGATACTGCCACAATAGTCATTAACACAGGTAGACAAGTTGCAAGTTAGCTCTTTCACCAGCCTAACAGACAACAACAGACTAAGCCATTAGCAATTAATTAAAGGTCAATGACATTTTAAACCCTAAAGAATGCACACCCCGTTTATAAATGGCAAATACACTTAGACAAAGCAAGCCATAATCCCGCTAGCTGTCGCCTGCTGCTGCTCTCCACTGTATCCCCCTCCCTTTACAAACCATGTGCACCGTAGGAGGGGTAGTACAAGAACGATCTCTTCGGGGTCAGCACCAGCCGCGCACCAACGTCATGCATGGGCATCCTGCTCTGAAGCTTACAGACATAAGTCATCATCAGTCAGAGTTTTTCTGTTTATGGGCATTGGATGGGTTGTAAATACCCTTGCCAAAATCAGTTGCTTCTAATAGATAAGCATGCTCTGCTGTCACCGGTTTCATACCTTTGAAATGGCTGGATTACTGTGTACAGAGTTGAGACATTACTTGGCACAGCCCCTGAACGTGCCATCTCAAAAACCCATATCCAAAAGTGACCACAACACAGGGTTAAAATTCATAGAATGGCTTAAGATGGAAGGGACCTTAGAAATAACCTAATCCAACCTCCCTGCCCTGGGCAGGGATGCCTTTCAACTAGACCACGTTGCTCATGGCCTCATCCAACCTGGCCTTGAACACCTCCAGGGAGGGGGCATCCACACCACCTCTGGGCAATTCTGTTGAAAATCATGTTCAAAAATGTCTTAATATTGAAACTTCTCTGATAGACGCGGGCATTACTACTGAGCAGTTTCATAATCCCCTATATCTGCAAAGAGCCATATGATCCATGGCTGTTAAAAGGAAAAAAAAGGCAAAAGGATATGAAACTTCCAAGGCTGAATCTCAGAAACGGCTAAGGATTATCACAACCTCTGTAACTGAAAGAAACTGTTTCTTGTCTTTTTAGGTTTGGGGAATTTTTCTCACAGGAAGTCCTGAAGGTAACTCTGGCTGAAAGAGTCTTCAGCTAGATCACTTTAACCTGGACATTTTTCCTGCTGGTTCTGTTTTTTGAATTAATTTTTTTTTTTAATAGAGT
>WUAM01000359.1:34244823-34271153 GCA_024336885.1 Actenoides hombroni
GCCCATTATCATGGAATAAAATTATAAGGGAGTTTAAAAGGCTGTTTTAAATACCTCCATTTAAAATCTTTTCAGCTAAATTCTCCTTCTATGGCCGGGGGCTGAGTCAAACTGGCTAAAGAGTGTATCCCGAGCTCTTCCCATTCTCTCAGGTAATGAGAAAGCCGGATTTCTTTTGAAGATGTTTTCTAAATACACAGTGCCCTCTAAGGGTACGTAAGGTCAAAGCCCACTAAAAACCAACCGAGAGCAAGAGACTGGCCCGTGCCGCCTGTCCAGGGTTCCGCTCTGCCCGCCGCAGCGTCACGTCACCCTGCCTCCCTCCGCCTGCCTTCAGGCCGCCAAGGCGGCCTCCTCGGCCCCGGTGCCAGCAGTGGATTGAGACCCGGCCCGCCGCAAGGCCTCTGCCAGCTGCGATTGCACCGCCAGCTCCAGGAAGGCCTCTGCGGCCGCGGCCACGTAGGCCCCGCGGCCTGGCGCGGCCTGGCGCGGCCCAGCGCTGGGCACCAGCCGGTGTTCACCCGGGAGGGCCGGAGGCGCTCTCGGCGACCCTGGCGCCGGCCTATCCTGGCGGCGAGGGCCGGGGCCGCGGTACCCACCTCGCCGCGGCTGCGCGCCACCTCCTCCCGACCCTGCGGCCGGTACGTGGCACGGGCTCCCAGCGAACTGCGTAGCACGGCGCTTGCAGCCCAGCCCGGGAAGGACGCGCGGCCGCGGCGGGCCCGGCCCGGCCCCGCCCCGCCTCCGGCTGGAGTTGCCACCTGTGACATGCAGCGAACGGCCGCGGACGCCTAGAGCCTCTTGTGGAGGGCTCTGAGCTCCCCCGAGACCTATGTCTCTCCAGGCATGTCTCCTTTCCGTGAGAGGCCGCTTGCCATAAACCGCACCGGTGGGAGGCTGCTCGCTGGTGGGAGGCTGTTGCGGATGCTCTCCCCAGGCCGGAGGAGACCCTGCAGCCGGCGCTGCCGGACTTTCCAGAAGCTGAGAGCTCAGCCAGATCTGGGTTCCCCTCCTTTTACTGGTGGAGCGTTTCTGGTTCTCAGTCCCGACCCTGTGCCACACTGAGTTCCTCGGCTTCTCTTACTCCATGCCCTCTGTGGGGTATCAAAAAGCAGCCTCATCACCCTCTCCTCCATCCTGGAGGGATACGCAGGACTGTAATTTTGGCTGACCATGCAGGCTGACAAAGAAGTATCTGCAGATAAAATGGAAACTTGCCCCACAATCCACCCCCTCCCCATTATTACAGTGTATCATTAAAGCACAAAGGGGTCATAAGAGAAAGGTGTGGGGAAAATACATTGGGAAGTTGTAAGGATAGGGAGAAAGGCAGAAATTTCTGCTAAGCAAACAGTCTTGCAATTCTTTTGCTTATGCTGCTTCTATTGGCTTCAAATGGAGTAAATGGGATTTAATGTAATTTCTTTCCCTTGAAATTGCAGTAAGTTTAACATGCTAAAGCAAAGGACTTAGACTGGGGTTTTTTGACAGTATGTTTCAGTTTTTAGTGAAACTTTCCACTTCCCTGTGACTCAAGCAGCAGCAGTGTAGGTTTTTATTAAAGATGTGATGTGTTGCTTTCTTCAATTTTACCTTTCAAAATTTAATAGAGGCACAAAGTTTTGTCACAACTTAGGAAAATGAGTGTGAGACTACAGCCATCCATTCTAAACATTGTACTCTACTATTTTCATTAACAGCTTGTTATGTATGATAAGCAAATTAGTGGATGATATGAAGCTGTGGTCAAAGAATAATATTTTTGAATATATGAATAAGCCCAAATTAAATTGGAAATGGACTCAAATTAGAACAATGGGATTCCGTAAAAGCCATAAATAAAGACATTATCAAGCTGACAATGCCAGGGAGAACTTTATCCCTGCTGAAATGAATTGCCATGTTCTTGTGGACAGAGGGCCCCTGTGTAGTGTGTCCTTCTTTGCTCTTGATGTTCTGACTGCTGTGCAGCATTTTGGTTGTCAGGAGCATTTGGTTCTCTTTCTCCAGAAAAGTCTTAAATAAAAAAATAAAAAGTGTTCACTGCTGAGAAATGAAAGCTCTAGTCTTATGTTCTTTCAGCTGCTGTATTTCAGTCAGGATTTTGGTTGTGCTTTTGTAGTTGCTTCTAGGCTGAAAGTGGGTTATAAACTCAAGTCAGCTTTCCACTTTGCATCTGTGCTTTGAGAAGTACAACAGCATCTAATGGGAATAACCTCCAGGAGAGCAGTCTTACCCTGCTGACATGACTTATCTAATTAACTAGCAGACTAAACTAACATGAGGATTACTCAATTCCCAACCCTAGTGACTCATTTTCAACTACTATTCTTTCAACTACTGCCCTTCTGTTGAGCAGAGATGTAACGCTGGCAGCTGACACCAGCTGTTCATTTTTGCGTTAGAATCAGAAACTCCAGTATCAGACCGGTGTTTGGCTTTGGTATATGCTAGACCTGTCAAGTTTTACAGAAGGGAATTGCTGAACTGGCTCTCACTTGGCTTTTCATTTCCAAGAAAGGGGTAGAGGAAGACATTTAGCAAGTGGACAATTTCAGCAGAGGCTGGTTGAAAAGCAGGGGTAAGAAACAAGATAAGCATGTTCTTGACATCTCAGGTCCCACATTTACATTATCGCTCTCACTTCACAAGCAAGTGTAGCCTAATTTGGGATCTATGTCTAGAATTTCCAAAGGAACCTAGAGGAGACAGGTACACAGTTTCCGGACTAGCCAGTTTATTCAAACAGAATTACTGCTGAAGCCAAGTGGTGCTCTGGCTGTACTTCTTTCCTGATTTCAGAGTGTGTGTCATGTTACTTAGCTCAATTATTAACCAAACCACTAATTAGCCCTACTGGGATAACTCTTCAGAATGGCATTCACTTGAATGTGCACTATTTGCAAAAGAAAAATACTTTCCAAGAGCTTTCAGTCTTATACTGTCACTTGTATTTGTTTGTTCTGTGTTTAGATGTATCTGCCGTGGGTTAGTTTCATCCTTAAACGAGGCTGTTTATAATCTGGGGTTAACCTGTGGGGTTAAAAAAAAAAAAAAAGACAGTTCCTTAAACAACAAATTTGTGATAATTTACTATTCAGATGACTTTGCAACTGACCATTTATTTTTTAGCTGGTTTCTGGTACTATTATGGATAGTTCAGCACAAAAATACCTTTGTTTTTAATACATTAGTTATATGATGAATCTTTTTTAATGTCCATAGCAGTTTGAGGAAAAAAAAATACAGAAAAAAGAAATTATTACCTTAGAACATGCATCCTTAGGCCCCATGGCACTGTGCTCTGGGGAGAGATGCACTCAGAGAGCACAGGTCCAGCCCCATGACAGTCAAAGTAAGGAAATGAGGCTCTGCAAAACCAGATGGAGAAGCCCCATGGTGCTCTGCTAAGGACAGTGAGTGGAAACAGTGAGTGTAACCTCAGGAAGGACGGAGAAAGCAGCATGGGTGGGGATAGCAACACTACCTGTGCTAACACTAAGATTTTTTCTGCAGTTTTCAGGCCTTTATTTTCTTTTATTGCCTGATACCTAGAGGGCCAGGAGCCCTTGAGGACCAGCTCATGCCCCAGCCCTGGTTTTGGCAGCTCCTGGGGTGTTCTGCTAACGCTGCTGGCAGGGTGGCCTCATCTTGGCTGGAGAAGAGGCCTCGGGGTTGATGGACCCCCTCTTCGTGGTTTGCCGTGACCCCCCAGGGGAGCACTCCCTGCCCTGGCTGGAAGTAGATGGATGTGCCATGGCTTCCTCAGGCTCTTCCTGGATCTCTTCCTGCTCCCTCGGGACATGGGTAGAGGCAGAGAAAGGGCTGCTGGAACCTCCACCAAGAACAGCTGCTGAGGTGCTGGGGAGATCCTCTGCATTGGTTCCTTCAGGACTGCTGGAGGGGCCTGGTACAGGCATGGGAAAGCCTTCTCCTCTGGGGCTGTACTCCAGGTTCAGCAGACGCCAAGCATCCCTGCTGTGCCATTGCATAGGAACATCAATAAACTGGTGCACAAATGTCACCATGAAGTTTTGGAAGGAGGCCTTCAGCACCTAGACCAGTAGGGCTTCATCCAGACCAGTGAGGGCCAGGAGGGGTATGACAATGTCCTCCATTATGGCTGCCAGCGAATGTTGGTTCCCAAAGATGAGTTGCAGCTTCTGATGCACCGAGGGCGGAAGGCACTGGAGAAGAGCTGGGTAGTCCTGGAAAAGAGAGATGCCCAAGTATATTGCTGGAGACTGCCCAGAGGAGCCCTGGGCATCATCCCCACAGGCAGTGGTGGTGTTGATGCAAGACTGTGGGCAGCAGGATTGCCAGGAGCTCCTCCTATCTGGTGGCCAACAACTGATGATACCACAAATGCTGTGCTGACATTCTCAAAGTCATCATTCAGCTGCACCAAGTGCACAATAGATTGCACTCTCCTCTTGCAGAGGGGACACTCAGGCTTGCTCTCAGTCCACTACACAAGTAAAACTCTAACAAACCAATTCACTAAATGAACACAAAACCTTACAAACAGATCTAGTAAAACTCTAACAAACGGAATACCTTGTTGGTCAGTTTAGGGTCACCTGTCCTGTCCGCTCCTCCCTGCAGGTGAGGCCTTTCACTTTTCTGCGGAAAAAAATTAAAAAATTTATTTGGACCATATTGTATTAAGGAAAAAAAATCTTCTTAAGGATACAATATGAGACAATGTAAACATTAGTAATAATAATAATAATAGTAAGCTTGTTTCTAGGGTCATCTTCAAAAGATCGTCCGTGGACTCAAGATCAAGGAAAACAAAAATTGTTGTTCTCAATAAAGCTGATTCCCTTGCTCCTCCCCTCCCTTTCCCTTCTCCTCCCCTCCCTTCCCCTCTCCTTTGAACAGTATTTCCTTTGAAATATTGTCATATGTTGCTTTTGTTTCTGTAGAGATCAACAGGGACATAAGATAAACCCTTAGTCTTCCACTAGGCTAGTCACATGACTGATTTGTTCATGACTTGAAGAAAGAACTTTTTTTTTATATCTCAGTGATCAAATTTTCATGTTATTTCATGGTTTATCCAGTGTAACTGTGATAAAGTGAACTACTTCACAGGGGGTTTGGGTTGATGGTAAGTTGAATATCAGTCAACAGCATGCCCCGGCAGCCAAAAGGGCCAATCATGTCCTGGGATGCACCAAGCATAGCATCACTAGCCAGTCGAGGGAGGTGATTGTCCCATCCTGCACTACACTGCTGCAACCCCACCTCAAGTACTGTGTGCAGTTTTGGACACCTCAGTACACGAAGGACATCAATCTATTAGAGCGTGTCCAGAGAAGGGCAACCAAGATGGTGAAAGGTCTTGAAGGTAAGACTTAGGAGAAGCAGCTGAGGTCACTTGGTTTATTCAGCTTGGAGAAGAGATGGCTGAGGAGTGACCTCATGCCAGTCTACAAGTTCCTCAAGGGAGGCAGCAGAGAGGAAGCTGCTGATCACTTCTCTCTGGTGACCAGCAATAGGACACAAGCAAATGAAACCACATCAGTTCATATTGGACATTAGAAGAAGGTTCTTCACTCAGAGGTGAACTGCAACAAGCTTCCCAGGAAGTGGTCATGGCACCAAGCCTGTCAGATTTCAAGGATCATCTGGATGATGCTCGTAGTCACATGGTTTAGTTTTAGGCAAAACTAAAAGAGCAGGTTTGGACTCTATGATCTTCATTGGTCCCAACCTGAGATATTCTATGATTCTTTATTTTTTCTCTTGATCTGAAATACTGTTCTCTGGGCACTGCATACTTTTCTTACTATATAGTAATCTTTTCACAGGCTGAAGTCTAAAGTAGTCACTCTGGTAGTAATTATCAGACATAATTATATTATATATATAAAGCTGATTCCCTTGAGGAACTTGCAAGCTACCATGAGGTCACTCCTCAGCCTTCTCTTCTCAAGCCAAACAAACCAAGTGACCTCAGCCACTGCTCCTAATTCTTGCCCTCAAGACCTTTCACCATCTTGCTTGCCTTCCTCTGGACATTATTCCTCTGGTAATAATTACTCTGGTAATGCATTTCTTTGTGAAACCTAAATCAGAAGCTTTGTCTGACCTGCCCACAAGATAGCTTGCACAGTTATGATTCAGGCTGTCAGGATTCTCCTGGACTATACTGTCCATAAACCACTAAGCTAGGATAAATCAGCTAATAGCACCATGATTCTCTGGGCTAAGAGCAAAACCCTAGGCTCTTAACTCCTCTTGTGCACACATTGCATTGCCCATTCAGTCAGTAATCACATTTTTTTTCCTCTGTTTTTATTCACCTTTAACATCTTGTTCAGTTTCTTCTAATTTGAGGATTTTTCTCTTTCCAAACTCTTACAGTAGTACACAGAAGCTACTGTAGCACATAGGAACACATTTCAGCAACAGATTTATAGACTTGCCCCAGTCCTGAATCTCCCTCACTTTATTCAGGAATTAAAATTTCATAAAATTTTTTTGAACACAACCACGTAAAGATAGCTCACATGTATTTTTCATGTGTTAGCCATACACATGTATATAACAGGTTTGATTTATGGCAGCTTTTTTATTTACATCCCCCCTCCAGCACTCTTTACCTTTAGCACTTAGAAAACTTATATTTTGCTTTCAATGTTACTCAACAACAATTTAATATTCACAGTGCTTGAAAAATAAGGCTCAGTATTGGACAAGTGACTGTAAAATATTTAAGGATTTTTTTTCTTTCTGTTTATTAAGCAAGCATTTTGTACTGTAGACATGATCAAACTTTTTTTTTTTCCCAAAAACATATATAAATGTGTAAGTCCTTTTGTAACTGATTAAAAAAGCTTGTTGATCTGATTCTCTTACTCATTCTGTTAATTATCTGAATGAAATATTGAAAACTGTGTTACAGTTCTCAAATTGCAAATATATGGTTAAAGTTTTCCTTCCTTTTCCATAAGACAAGCACTTGAAGTTGTTTTTTACATTTCATTTCAAGTTAAAGTGAGGGAAAAGCAAAGCTATACCTGATAGCAAGGATACTACTGTGAATACAGTACAAGACTCTTTAAAGACTTTTGAACAAGTCAATTTCAGTAGTGAATAAAAAAAATAAAAGAATTGTGTCAATTAGCTTTGAAGATGAAAATCCTTTGGTGACAAATTTTATTTTATAAATAGATTCTCTGTTCTCCAGTTACGTGATACGGTCCATTCTTTTTCTTTGTGTGTCTAAATATGCTTGATTTTCTAATGAAGTGTAAGGGAAATTCATTCTTGTCTAATGGATTCAGCATGCTTGTGTCTGCTTATTCTTGGTATTTAAAATAAAATTATTGCAGTTTAGGTAAGCAATGTATCTTTACTTCTAGTCATAAGTGACAGACAACAAAAGCATATAGAGCTTGGTTATTTTCAACATTCACCTTGTTCAGAAACAAATTTTCAAAAGAACTCTACATGGTACACAGTCTTACCAAGCTTATTCCTTATAGTAGGTGCTGAGGACTGTTGACTTTTGAAACTGTACTTACTATTATATAAATAAATGGAAATTGTGATCTTTTTAAGCCAGCTGAACATACTAGAATGTATGGCTTAGAACTCTCTTTGAAATCTCCTAGAGTGCTAAGTAAAATCACAAATAGCTCATTCCAATCCACAGGTATATTTTCTTCAGAAGTCATTTCAGAAATGAGGCCAATGACATCTTCCCCTGCTATATAGGCAGGCTCAATCAGTACAAATGAGCTATTGAGATGAAAATAGAAGTTTGTCCTTACCATCTGTGAGTCAAACATATATGATTAACTATTTTTGTTAAAATACATTGTTCAACACAGCTCTGTCACCAAAATACACTTGTGGCCAAATACAATGTACTGATTGTTTGCTTTCTTTTGTTTTTTTTTTGTTTGCTTGTTTTTTTGTTTTGTGATACATTCCTGGACAGACTACAAAATCACAGACAGGTCAGAGTGTATTAGTCTGGGAGATGACAAAGAGATGTTTCAGCCTCCAGAGTTATGTGTGTATGTATGTGTATATATATTTTCTGCCATCCTTCAAACACAGAAGTCTTGCTGGACTCTGCTTTGAAACATTTGCCTTGGATAATTTAACCCAATATAAGAAAAAATATAAAATAATGTAAAATCATATAGAATAACATATGGCCAAAAGAATTAGTTAAGTTTGAAAACAGCTATTGACGCAATTCTTAACAAGAAAACATACAGAAGTAAATGAGATTTACTTTTGACACCCTATTACCTTAGTTCTATTTACATAGTAAGTAATTTGAATATTTGTACAGTCTCCACAATATTTATCATTACTATAGTATTGTAAAGTTATATCAAATGTTATTTTGTTTTACTTTAGTTTTGTTTTACTTTGTTTTTCTTTGCTTTACTTTGCTTCAGGATGTTCTGCATAGTTTTGCTGCAAAGTGCTATTCTACTTTGCCCAAAGGAAACTCTTCAAAACACTACACTGAAACAAAAAAAAAGCATTAATCCTGCTAAGACTGAGAACTTTTCAATGCTTTCTCAAAGGAGATATACTTTTCTCATCTATTTATCCTTTTCCTTCTCTCATTTTTTTTGTCTTTCAAGCCTGTCCTTTTAATTGTCTATTTACTATGTTTTCTAGTACTGAATATTTTCTAAATATTCTGCAAAGTAATTCTTATATTTGAGCGTTAGAAGCATTGAAGAAAAAAAGTTGCTGAATTAAAAAGATTAAAGAATCTTTAAAAGAAAAGGAACATAACAAGTGAACAACGGAAGATGGAAATTTTTAATTTATATAACAAAGATTTCAGGAAAAATAAGGAAGACAGTTTTTTCCTGAAAGCTGAAGTCACTCAAGCCAGTATACTTCAGGTGAAAATGAGTGTTGATTTAAAGATAGCTGCAGTGTTTTTGCACCAGATGTATGTAATAGTATACAATCTCTTAGTGTTTCAATAAACATTTTCTTACTTCTAAGACGGTTTTCAGATTTCGGTGGGTAAAATTCTGAAGTCCTTACTGGGTCTATCTCAGACAATAATATTAGAATTTTAATATGGGAGTTTCAAGATGAGGTCTACACAGGTTTTGAATGGTTTTCTGCTTGAGGCATAGGATAGGAATTTTCCTTAGAGATATCTCTGAAATTGAGCATTTTTCCTCCTCTTTCAGGAGGAATATAGTCAAATAACATCTGATTTCTGACACGTTTGTAACTGTTCTTCATATTCTTTCCATTATTTCCATTATTTTCCTGGTATAAATAGAAGGAGACTTACTTTCTGAGACATATTTTCCCCCTCTAATAGGGTGTAGTACTCCCAAAGGCAACAAATGCAGAAATAGTGCTAATACAAATAATGAATGACAGTTTTCTTAACCAACTGTGAAAATTAATTGGAATTTTCAAGTGCAAAAAATGCAGTGGTATTTTCCAATGAGATGTTGGTATTTGGCATAATCTGTGGCCTGGTAGAATCTTTTCTACCAATCTTCATTCCTTTTCAGGGGCCCAACTGTTCTAAGTGTGTGTGTAAAGAATTGTTTTATTTTTTTACTGCTTAGAGGAAAAAAAGAAGTAAAAGATTTTCAATTCTCTTTCAGTTAGGAGAAGTGCAAACACAAAAATTAGAGATATGTTCCACTGCTACTGTAAACAAAGCAGCAGCTGGGGAAAGAAGGACCCCCCCCCCCTAAGGAAACACAGAAGGAAATGATTCATTGTCTGTCTCAGGCTAGAGTTCAAGCAAGTGACACAGTTTAGAAGGGATGTGGTATGACACCCCTTTACTATCATGTGCTCACTGCAACTGGCAGTGGGAATGTCCTCATGTGTTTACAATTCACTTTCACTGTTAGGATTACTCTAAATTTGCTATAAGAATGTGGTAAGCTATCTCCCCTTTACTATGCCACATATATATGTACATTAACTGCTTTCCTATCCAAAGACGCCATACAAAAATCTTTTTATTTGTTCAGCCAGCATTTTCCACTCTGTCATGTTCTTCTGAAAATGTTATGCATACAACTATAACTCATAATTTTTTTTATTCTAAGTGAGAAGAATGTCCTCCTTTGTCTTGTCTTTTGATATCTGTGAATCAGATATCCAAGGAATACATTAATCCTTAAAAGAGAGATTTATGTTCCTAGGAAACATATTCAGGCATGTCTTAGAAAAGAAAAAGAAATTTTCCTCTTAGTGGAAATTTTTACTTTATACAATTATTTTTACTTCCAAATTTTAACAGTACAGGAAAACTCTAAAATGTTGACTAATTCTAAATCAACTTCTAAAATGCAGCATGTCCTCAAAAAAAAATTCTTCCATTTTTCAAAAGTCATCAACATAATGAACTGAAGACTAAATGATTTGACTTCCAACTTAAAATGTGTTCATTTCTAAAACTGTGAAATCAAAATTGTGATTAGGTATGCATGTGAATATTTTTTTTTTTTTATGTGAACACAGTTATTTATTACTATGATCCAAGAGGTCTGAGAAAGCTACAGTGACTGTATTATTATATGTAAGTTATCTATGACTACTTATGAGAAGAATATTTCCTACAGACTCTGGAATCAAGCCTAGGACAATTAGATGTACTTCCACTACACATCTCTGTGCAATATAACCAGTTTACTACTAGAACAATCAACTTTGCAAATTTCCTTTAGGTACTTGCATATTTAAAGCTGGACAGGGAAGAGTGTTTAAAATCTAGCAAGACACCTAAATGTTATTGCTCAGACAGGCACAAGAAAATCAATAGCAATCTATTAATACGCTTATAAAACCAAGTAGATTTATAAAGTTAGAAAAAACATCCTAAAAAAAGTTCTTCCCCTGTAGCTTATTTTATACAAAAAGGCAACTAATTAAAGAAATACCAAATTTTGATGTGAAAGTGATGAATTTTCTATCTTATCTAAATGTATGTCTGGAGTTCTTTAGGCAAGTTCTTGTACTAGGTGTTTTGCTCTTTTTTTTTTTTTTTTTTTTCTTGGCGGGGTAGGAGTGGAGGGTGAAGGCATAAGGTTTACAGAAGCATAGGATACAGTATTTGTAGGTTTAACATGGGAAATAAATAAACTTAAGAAAACCAGCTGGTAAAATTCTTTGGAGATATTTTTTACCAGAAAACTGTGTGGAAGAGTGAAAATAAAGCAATGAGTGTAATTACATTTAAAAAGATTAAGATTTTTCAGGCCTTGCAGCTTCCTCATTGAACCATGAAATTATTTTTTGATAAACCAATGCTGTGGATTGCCTACTAGAATAAGTAATAGCTTCATGGTAATGACACATCTGTGATATGGAGAAGGGCAAGAACACAAATCTCATTATCAAATGTATCAGGTGATCCAAGCAAGAAGATTAACTCATTTGTTTTTAATTTCTCGCCCTTGAGGCATACAGTATCCAGATCTGAAATATATATTCTCATATATTCTTTAAAAATGTAAGGAAGCTCAAAAATTGTTAACGAAATTAACAATTTAAAAAAAAACCAACAAAATAAAAACCACACACACACAAAAACCACCCAGAAAACAATCTGTACTGATGTAACATGAAATAATAACTTCAATGGAAAATGAAGACTAGCTTAACATAGTAAAGAAAATTTACTGAACATCTGTTAAGAATATTGTGGGAAAAAGTCCTCATTTGATATAACCAGCTATGTAGAATCAAACTTGTTTAACTTCAAGTTTCAGGTTTTCTGGCAAATGATAAGTTAAAAGAACTTGGTCAGGGAATATAAGTCAAGTCATTACTTGGGTAATACAAAATATTACTTTATTCTTCTTTGGACTATACATGCATTCCTATAGAATAATTACTTTCATAGTTCTCCTGCTTTCATCCAAAAATTGGAGCATAACAGTAGATACCACATTCTTCAGGCACTTAAGTATGGTTATAGACATGCTTTACAGACAGTCATTCCTCCAAACTAGTAGAAATACCAAATTTGTATTTTAGGTTATCTAACCTTCACACATCAAAGTAAGAAGTAGATTATTAGAGTGGGGTTTTTTTCCCCATTTGGTGCGTTATGATTATACCTGGAAAGCTGCTGCTGCTACTTTTTAAATTTTATATTATTATCATTATTTTGTGTCATTTCTATATAAAAATTCTAATTTATTTTTTTTTAAGAAAGGACTTCTTGATATTTTTTCACTTATAGCCGTAATTTTTAGACAACTCCAAGGAGTGTCATCTTAGATTTATAATGATAACTGTTCTCCTCAGTCTGTCTATAGAAGAATGATGAAACGTATATAATTATATGTTTCATCACAGAATGAGTTAATGATATTTTGGTAATTTCCTTCTTTTTTTTATGGAAGTTTAGGGAAGTTACTCATCTTCCATTACTGAATAGGTTTTTTTTAAACTCTAAATATTATCACTTTTCCAGATCTTTTAAAATCTTTTCTGTTCCAAGACACCCAGAAAATATCAATTTAGCTGTTTTTCCAAAACATCCACTATTATAGCACTAAATCTACTAGTACTATCCCTACTTTGAGCTGAATTAAATTGTGGTCTAACTGCCATTTATGTATTATTATTTATAGTTTAGATTTTTTTTTTCCTCTGGGAATTAATTTCTTTTCTCTTCTTTTATGCTTATTGAAGACCGATAAAATTAATTTTGTTTATGGAGCTCCAGTGGCATAACAGATTTGGAAAACTCTTCCACCGTATTGAAATTCAGTGTCAAGAGTCAACAAAACACCCAGTTCTACTACTTTTTCTATTTTATCCTGATCTCCTTACCTAAGTATAAAATTCCATATAAATGCAGAGCTCATACTAGCTGTTATAATTTATCAAGGGGTACCTGATAATATCTTGAAGCATTTTTCTCCTGAGACTTACTGATCCTGTGACTGGATAGATTTGGGAGAAATGGGGAAATAAAAGCATGGTAGCAAATCTAGTTTGACATATTACCATTTCTTTGAGTCCCAAGTTGTTACTCTCAGTTATGGTATTCCTGAACTTCACAGAACTGTAGGTTAGATTGTTTATTTTTTGATTTGAAGGTCTGTTTGTCTTTTTCCCTTCCTTCCACAAAAATGTAAATTTATGCTAAAGTTACAAACCTCTATTGTCAGTATTAGAAGATGAGGCTAACTTATAAGTAATTCTAATGAGTCAGTGGCACTGTGTAAAAGTTAAACCAGAGTGAGTTCAGAACCAGGCTGTTTGAAACAAGTAAATATAGTATGTCGGTAGCCCAGAGATAACGCACTTTCCTACCCCCTGAGTATCTCTGGTAGCTATCTATCTTTGCTGCTCGCCAACAAACATCAGCAAACTTAACCACTTACACTTAATCCTACTGTCCAGATCAGTTATATGGATAAAGGGCAGCAGAGATCTGTCTTAATCCATGTGGGACACACTTAATGCTTCCCCCAGAGCAAACATGGTTTCTCTTACTAGCATTATCTGCTTTCTGTTTCTTACACAGGCTCTTTATCACTTTTTTACCTGTTTCATAAAGAATACTTACAAGATTCTATCTTAAGAAGGTACCAATTATGTGGAATTAAGCACAGGCTGTTGAAAATTCAGTCATAGCATATGTACCATCATTTTCAACACTGATGATCTTGCCCTGAGTTGGAGAGAATGTGAAATAGGTAGCAGTTTTCATTTGCACTTATAACACTGTATATTTCTTAGCGCTCTGGAAAGAACACAAAAGTCAGGTTAGTTGCAAAGTACAAAAATTGTTTGTCAGGGATGAGACATGTATGAAAATGGTGCACGTCCTGTTTGAATACAACCCTTCAGATGTGTATGAGAAAAAGCTGGGTTCTGTCACTATAGCTCAAAGCCAGAGTGTAGCATTCTTCCTGAGCCATCCTGCTGAATGAAAGCTGAGTGAGAAACTTGCAGGTGCAATTCAGGGTGGGAAAATCTGGCTTCCTGGAAAGTAGTTCAGGGTCTGGGTAGAACCATACATTAACATGAAGACAACTTTGAGTATGTGCAGGTCTGATGTTTTATACAAAAGATAAACTCAAGGCCATATGTCTGCCTATATTGTCTGGAAAGGTGCAGGTCCACTGCAGTGCTTTTATCTCACTGGCAGCTGCTGTCTTTAGATATCCTATAGGATGGATACTGTCCTACCTCCTCTTGTCTGTAAAAAGAACAGAAAAAACACAGAGAGAGTACCTGACATATGCGTACTTTACCTTGCATTATAATCATTTAGCACATCTTCTAGTCTATTTTCGATACTAACCATCAGAAGCTGAAACAGTGCTATTTCCTATACAGTCTCTTAAGGATTTCATGCTCATGTAAATTTAGATCAAATTTCCTATGCATTCTATGAAGAGCAAGTGAAGCAGGATATTATATAAAGCTAAGTTTTGGCACAAGATTGTTTTGTTTTTGTTTGGTTTGGTGAGGTTTTTTTGTGATATTGTAACGAACATAAGCCTTTAAGAAATGTAAAATATTGTTACTAACTTTATAATAAAAATTAAGTATCTGTTATCTTTAATTATGAATTGCTGCAGAATTACTAGAATCAGCAGGTCTGTTTTAGAGTGAGAAACTAAGCCAAAATTATTGCAATTACTTGCTCCCTTTTGAATCCCTTTTTTAGACCACTAAGAAAGATTATTTTTCCCCTTCTTCCTTCAAAATATTGCTAAGATGTCTGAAGCCCCCAAAATGGACAAAGAATGTCTGGTTTATATTTTGTTCACCAGTGTAACCTTGCAGTTCAAATTTTTTCCAAGCAATATGACTATGCTTTTCATCGCTAGTATTGACCAGTGAAAGCTTGAACAGAAGGCACAAGACATTCAGAAGAAAACCCCATGGCTTATATTATTCTTCTTGCCCCATATCTTGAAAATCCAGTTCTTTTAAATGCAAAATCATTACAGAGACACAACTGCTCTGAGGACAGAACTGAGAGCACAAGGGGGTCATTTTCCATAGAAGCAGAAAAGAGATTTAAACCTATTTCAAATTCAATACCCTCCAAGGGAATGTAATGAGAAAAGTATATGCAGTGACTATGCTTTGCCTGAGAATATTTTGCTAGTTTGCTGCTTCACCTGGGAGACTTTACTTTTACATTTTATACATAGGTAAGTAACTGGAGTACAACATGCAAGCACCTGAGAGGGCGATAACAAGTGAGGATTAATTCTGTATTCTGACAACCATTATGCAGTTGTATCCGCAGTTCTGACTTTTTAAATTTTTACCATATAAACTTGATCCATATGGTCAATGAATAATACTTCTTTAAAGGAACTAATTAGCCAACAAGGGCAGGGCACATGCTGAACTATAAAGAATTTACTTTCAATTCATTGAACTCTGACCAGGTAGTTCATTGCTTCAGAGAAGAACTTTCCTAAGCCTTTGTCCTAACTTTTTTAGACAGCAAAATAAGTACTATGGGCTGGTAGAGCATTAGTTTCAGTTTAAAATAAGTGAATTAACTTTTGTCCAAAGCTTTGGACAAAAATTCCTACCACTATATTTTGAAAACATTCTGTTACTTGGAATGTCAGACTCAATCTCAATAAAGATACCATGAGGTAGAGGGAATTTAAGTGATCCAGACAACATAAGGAGTGCAATTCATCACATAATTATCACTATGACATGTAAGACAAAGTTAAAAAGTACATTATATATGTTCCTTTTCCAGTATGTTGAATTTAATGTGAAAGATCCTTTGTTTAATATGCATGACTTTGTGTACCAATAAAAATGTTATTGGGAATTCTAGCAATAGATTGACGTATTTGCAAAGTCTGTCTTACTAAATGTAAAGTGTTAAGTTCCTTTAGTTAGGTAGTGATGCTAAGCTAACAGCCTAAAAAATATAAAATTTTGCTTTCAAGGAATTCTGTAAAATAGCCCATACATAACTATTCCTTCTTTTTTTTTTTTTTTTTTTTTTTTTTAAGAATCTGACAGTATTAATGTCACATGCAATAACTAATTAAACAAAAATTAACTGCCTGAGATAGTTAGTCTGAAGTGTTGCTGCTACACCTACCTAGTATCAAACTCCTTCATGCTTTTCAATGTCTATGTAAGAAAACTAATTTTATATCTTAAAAAAAATCTAGTCAATTTAATCTTACAGAAGTATTGAATTGCCTGTTCTTTACATCTCTTTGCTTTCCATTCTGACCTTGTGGTTCTTTGCCTCTTGGCTGACAGTCAAGATAACACAGCCACTGTGGGCTATGAACTCTTAGCCATGTTCAGTGAAGTTCTTCCAAAAAACTTTGAATCTCTGCTATGTATTAATACAGACCACCAGCAGTACCTTTGGGGTATAAATATGTCATCTTGTGAGTGTGTCTATAAAGAAATGGTGAAGCTGAGCTGCTCTGGCAGCCATATCTCCAAAAAAAAAAAAAAAGAGGCTCATCAGTAGCTTGAGGAATAAACTGTTCTCTTGAAGGCAAGTATCCTTTCTCATTGAATATACCAGTTATTGCTTGTATTCCTTTACTGTTAAATGCAATTTTGTCATGTATTCATACTACTTTGTTCTCTATGAAGATGTACTTAATATCGCAGGGAGAAAATGTAGATTTAAGTTCATGTCATGAATCTGAATCCTCTTCTCCCCAGGTTTAGTGACAATTTGACTAATTCTGGAACAAGTCAACAGACAGAAAGTTTGATTCACAGTTTCAGATCACATATTTCCATGAAATTAAGAATTACAGAATCACAGCATGGCAGAAGTTGGAAGGGACTTCTGGAGCTCATCTAGTCCAAACACCCTGCTAAAGCAGATTCACCTAAAGCAGGTTGCACAGGATCACATCCTAGCAGGTTTTGAATATCTCCAGAGGAGGAGACTCCACAACATCTCTGGGCAGCCTTTTCCAGTACTTGGTCATCCTCAAAGTAAAGAAATTTTTCCTCATTTACAGAAGCACTTGCAGATTCCATTTTGTAGATCTCCTTACCATTTTTCATTTAAAATCTCTTAAAAGAAAGAACGTGTCTCTCTAACTTCAATGGAAGCTGTATGCAATCATTATAGCCAATTAAGACATCTGAGCAATGCTTAAGCACTGCTTAGGTTAATTATTTATTCTTAAAGGCTATTTATATTCAAATTAATGTTTGATCTTATTACATTGATCATGTTGTACACATATAATTTAAAAAATATTTATAAAATTCTGTATGGAAGTATTGAAAGTTTGGAAGGTTTGATTGTTTCACAGTTGATCTAAATTCTGTTAAGAATACTACTAGCTTGGGCAGAAATTAAAAAAAATAAATATGTTCAGCTCAAACATAAACTTGTCTGGATAAAAACTGACTAAAAAATAAGGGAGTTGTAATATATTTGGCTTCAAATCAAAGAAACTTCCAGACATCTATTTTAATCAGCCATCGGTCTTGGTGTTTTTTGACTGGAAAACTGTGATGAATATTAAATGTAAGTTAGTATGGGAGTCCAAAATTAGCATTCAGCAAGAAACAGTAGTAGAATACAGGAAGACTCTTCTGGAAATAATTAACTTGCCACTCTTCAGCAGCCCAAGGAGAATATTATTTCTCATTTCTGGAAGACTCTGTGGCCTCCTTTTCATTGAAGCAAAAACAGAGAAGGAAGATTGTGGTTTTATTGCAGACTCACTTGAAACTGTGGTCAAAAAAAAAAAAAATTAGTGGCCAACACTGATATTTTTTGTACTCAAAGGACATAGAAGATCCACTACTTTTTCACATTTGTGAGACATACAGATATGTACACATACACATAAACACACGCACACAAATAGATATTTCACATATGGCTCTACAATGACAAATGAAATAAAGAATACATGCTCATGAGAACTACATCTAGGGCTTTCTTCAAAATGAAACATTTTCAGAAAGCTGACATTGTCGGGATGTGGGGTGAGGGTTGAGCAAACAGTACTGGGAGAGAAGTGCTTGCTGACAGGTTGACAAAAATACATGTAGCCTTTCCGTTTACAGGGGATAGGTTAGGCTCTACACCACCACAGCAGACAAGACCTTGGGGTATTACACAGCTATCCTTTCGCAGCTTTCACAGTGATGAATGAGGTCTTAGCAGATGCCTTGCAGAGAACCAGAGAGAGAGAGAAGCAGAAAGGAGGAGTTTTCTCATATGTCTGCCCTTTTGCCCCCGCAGATAGGGAGAGGCAGGTGATTAAAAGATAAAGGCTTGAGCTATCTAATGAAACCCATCTGCTCCTATTCTCTGCTGTCAAGTGAGAGAAGCTCTCAAAAGCTCAAGGAACATGAAGAGTTGGTTTAATTCAATTTATACTCAAGCAGAAATATTCTTGTAAAAGCTCTTAAGGGATCCAAGGACAGTAGTATTATTCATTGTGGAATTCCACATTTATAGATAAAACTTACTTAACTGATGCTCAGACTGCAAAATATCTTTAGTCACATTACAAAAAAATTAGGGATTCAATAAAACTTGATGGATTGCAACATGAGGAAAAACTTCCACTAGATACTTACCTTAAGGGGAACTAATTCAGTAGTTCTTCTTTATGAGGCTTCTTGAAGGTTCTTTTAGAGCACCTAATACTGGCTGAAACCATATGGAACATGTCCATTTCTGTCTGGTGATGACAAGCCTCTTTCAGAAGATTAACAATTAAATTAAAAAATATATTCTTAACTGGAAAGGTTTTTCCCAGTCTTTCATAATAAACAGGATCAGCCTTTATGATAACTAGGATGAAACCTTTACAAAATAAACTGTTCCTTTTTGGGGAAAAAATTAAAAAAATCCACACCTTGAGGAAACTAGTAATTTAATCTGTGTACATATCTGTTCCATAATAATGCAAAGTTCTAATTTCACTGAGGTGTGAATGGGAAACAATAGACAAGTTTTCATGTGAAAGAGCTGCTTTGCCCTGTTCATGTTCATGTATGAATGTTAGTCAATTGCACCAAGGCCATTTCCAACAGCTGTACTGGAAGGCTACCTCGTATTGTAGAAGAGGTTTGGCTGTCTCACACCTATTTTTTTGTATTGTTTTTACAAAGCACTGCTGGTATATCAGCCACAGTCAGTCAATGAAATTCAGTAGTATTTCAAGATGCACAAAATTTTTATCATTTAATCTATTTATGGAGGCAGAAGATAGTCATTCCCGCTAACCTCCCTCTGATTTCCTATGCAAATACTGCCAGGCTCACTGAAGGCCACAGGATTTAGTTACTCACTTGACTGAAAAGCATGTCAATGCAAATTCAGACTGATAAACCAGCATGCAGATCCCCAGGGTTTCTGCAAGTTATAATTCAACCACAGTATTAACAAAACAAGATAACAATTATGCAAGGAATCGGCAGAAAGGTTATTTTTAATTTTAAATTTCTGCCTCTGTACAGCTGAGTGTTAGAAGTAGAAAATAACAAGGGGCATGATTCCCCATCAGCCAGGCCTTTGGAAACCAATCAACATACTCTACTGTGCATTACTCTGTGTACATTTCACTGTAAATTTATCAGCATTAGCTCTGAAATCAAAAGGTTTTCTGGTGTGGTAGAATGTTCATTTCAATATTAGTATGTCAAATATTTTTGGCTCTAACAATGACAGGCAAGTTAGTGCTGACTGTCTAAAGGCAGGGTTGTGTGCAGACTTGGGCATGTTAAAGGGGCTCTGCTGATCACCATCAGTCCTCACCTCCTGTACTGTTCTTGTTCTGAACTCAGGCCTCTGCCATGAAGTCAGTTCAGCTGAACTCTGAACTTTCTCATTCTTTACCATTTAACTGCTCATATAATACCCTTTTAGAGGCCCTCTAGCATAACTATTTACAATAAAGGTTTGACTTTATGTACTCCCAGTTGCACTAGGTAACTAAGAGCTGGTACCATTCCTGTGAAGTCAGTAGCCTCTATATGAGAGCCTCTGGAAGGGAATAAAGATGCTGTCACCAAGAAGGCTGCAGTCAGGACCCTGAAGACACTCACAGGACTGGCCACCCCTGCCTGGCCTCTCCTAGGGCTTCCCCACCCACCTTCAGCCTAGGACCCCATGTCAGCTCCTTGGGGCCATCAGTCTTTGCCCCAGCAGCACTACAGCAGGGCCAGTCTCCAGCTCCCCACAGCCCTGCCCTGTCCAGCTGTGGGCTCACAACTCATGCTGGACTCAGTCCAGCCCCAACCCAAAGGAGGTGCCCAATGTCCACGGCTGGTGCTGCCACCAGTGTCTCCTGTTGCCCTGCTCCTGATAGGGGTGGTGGCCCAGGCTGCCAGGCCCTTCTCTGATGCCTTGGGGGGATCCTTGTGGAGATCCACTGGGAGCTACTGACATTTGCAGTACCCTGGCAGTGGCTTGAACACATGGTCAGCATCTCTGAGTGAATTGAGAAGAGACAGGGAGTAAACTCAAACACTGGAAGTCAACTGGTTGTACCAATGAATCATTAAGCTGTTCCCTGTCAAAGTTCTGGCCTGAGGCGTCTATCACTATCCTAAACATAGTCTGTGTGTTAGTCATTCCCAGCAGATGGTTTGCACTTTTCCACCCTTTTCTTTACTTTGAGGGTGACAGAGCACCGAAACAGTCTGCCCAGAGAGGTTGTGGAGTCTCCCTCTCTGGAGATATTCAAAACCCGGATGCATTCCTGTGCTATCTGTTCTAGGTAAATCTGCTTTAGCAGGGGGATTGTACTGGATGATCTCCAGAGGTCACTTCCAAACCCTACCATTCTGTGATTCTGTGATACTGAAGTGGGAGAGTGAATAATAAAATGGACTTTAGCTCAGCATGTTCACTTTGGATCTGATGTCAGAGAAAAGCCCAAGTCACACTTCTTAAGTTACTAGTGTAAATACAGCCAAGATAAACTCCCCATTCATATTTTGGGCTTGATTCAGTTTCCTAGATATCCATTTACTTAGATCCAGTGGACATAACTTGAGGAGTATCCATTACAAACCCTGTCTGCCAACAGATAAAACCTTGGGTCACCAGGAGCTTTACCTCACACCAGCCAGTCCACATGACTGTCTTACAGATCCCAAGGCATCTGAGCTGCCACTTATATGATAAAACATTGAGTTAAGACCTTTGGGCTCACAAAAACAAGCTGCTCAACACCCTCACAATGGACAGAGTCTTGCAACACGGTAGCTTTTGAACAGTTGACAGTTCATTTTAGTTTGGGAAGATGCATCACAGCTATAATTGTAACATTTTAAAAATATATAAAGTTATGAAATCTTGGGGGATAGTTGTATAAATCACCATCTCTGCGTTACACAACTGGAGCTATAATCACTAGAAATGTTTCAAATAAAACCAGCAGAGCTTAAAATTAAGACGGTTTGATTGTGTGTATTGTAACTACTGTTTCCAGTTCTCCCCTTGGTCTGATTCATGTCAGCATGTTTATGTTATATTGAAGGACACATTAGAAAGTAATTTTTACATACATGTGTGGAATCCAATTCAAAGCCTTGTGAAATCAGTTGTATGCTTTTCTTAATTTCCCAGAAGGATTAGGGAGGTAATGTGGCAGTGGGTGTCTTGATTATTCACATGGGAAGTATCATTATGCAGAAATAGGCAATTTTGTTTTAACTGGACAGCTTTGACTGTGTCTGTATTTTGTGTGAATTTCCATGCTCATGATTGCACATTTTATGCTAAAAATGCCTAGAGCTAGACGCAGAGACTTCAGATTACATCAAAATAAATGAATGGATATCAGTAGTAATGTTCATCTTTTTCTCCTGGATACACAGACTGGCAAAACACACTCATCAGTATAATCTGCATGCTTGAACAACATACCTTTAAAACCTTATATAGGATGAAAATTAGGTTTCGAATTACAAAGCCTGGATTCAAAATGATTTCAATTTGTCACAGCAAACAAGTATGAAGAGGAGGAGCAAAATAAGAGATGAGGTATAAAGGACTACTAGCAGACCTGGTAGGTCTGGTTAGTGTCACCAGCTCTTCACCTGCATTAAGCTGGACAGTATCATATTCACAAGTGTCTTTCTTTGAGCTGTTTAGGTAGTCTAATAACAGGTGATTTTACTATTACCTTCAGCTTCTTACAAATGGATTGACAGAATCTGAAACCAAACTGAAACTGTATCATTCCTGTAAGCTTAGCACTGTTCTTTTCTCCAACTGCCTCAGCATTTTGTGTTTCTCACATGAGTGTTGTGCAAGTTTCTGAGTATTCAGAGGCAGAAGAGAAAAAAAGAAAAAAAACCAAAAATCTTTTGAGAACATACTGCCATTGATCACAGATCAAAATATTTTGCAATAAAGGCATTGCTTATTTCTACTATTCTATCTTCTCCTTCTCCTGCTTCCATATTTTTCATGATCCTGTTATTGAAAGAGGTTGATGACATTACATTTGTGACAGCCATATCATTTTATTGAACTGTTCATATCTTTTTTTCTTTTGAAGGGCAAAATACTGAAGCAATTTCCATCCTGTTTGTTTATTTTGTTTCCAAAGGATAAATCGACGTGTCTCTTTCCTATGTGTATGTCCACCTTGCCACAGCTTTCATTTCTCTTCAGAACATTACATCTGGCAATTTCAGACAGAAATTCTTCAACATAAAGACAATTGTCATTAGGCCACAAGCAGCAGCATTGGGAGATTTCTTCCACTTTCCTTTTGTTCATTCAATCTTTTTTTTTCTAAGCTATGTCTCTATAATTTTTTTTTTTCCTGCTTTTAAAAACAAACAAACAAATCTAAAACAAAATTCTGGACAAAGCATTAGCAGATTGCTTTTCATGTGCTTGCTCAGACTGTTCACATCATGAATGAGAGCAGAAGTGAAAAAGAGCAGGGCATAGAAAGGGAAAGGTGAGAAAATCTGCATTTAAGCTAGGCCATGCACCTAAAAGGTTGTCACATCTAAGAATTGCATATCCAGCATTCATAAAATGTAAAAGCATTGCTTCTGTGTCAGACCTTGACAGGGCTATGAGGAAATAGTATAATCTTCTTTTCCATTTATGCTGGCTAGCTGACATTTCTGTCTCAGTCTGGCATGCAGTAATCATTAAAAGATTCAGGCATTTCACACAATTTAGTAAATAAATGAGAGCTTTGGGGATTTTTTCCCCTTTAAATTCTTTTTTCTGGGCATATAAACCTGCTATCAAATGTGACTGAGAAATTATATTTGCATACACACACCTACACAAGATTTTTTTTTGTCTTGTAACTACCACAACTAACTGTGTATATGCATATATTCAGGCACAGTTTTTATGTCACACATGTGTGTGCTATAGTTAGGACAAGATTATGAGCTTTTACTTATGGGCTTGCGCAGGGTAATGGGAGTTGGACTTGCCCTTTATTTCTGCATAGGTACTACCTGTTTAGTAGGACACAAAAGCAGAGGCAGAGCACTTCTGTTAGGCTATCCAGGAGAGCAGGAAGTATATAGGTAAAACACATATAGGTGAAAGCATTGAAAGTAACCTGAGTTCAAATAACTTAAGATCAGATTCCTAAAAGAACTGAGAAAATACCACTTAGACAGAATTTGAGTGTTTATGCTTTAGCTGTACAGGAGCAGGATTTCTCAGGATCCTGAAGTCCCTCTCACATATGCACACACTAACTCTAAAACTATGGATATCTGAGTTTTGCCAGAAATTATCCAGGTATCTAAAGCACTATTTCAGTTTTTATGAACAAGTTCCTCCTTTGGAACAGGACTAATCTACCTCCCAAACTCAGACCTCAAATTAGATGTTTTGCCGTAAGGCAAGGCTAACTAATTCACAGAACATCAACTTCTACAGAATAATTACATCTGCAACTACTGGAAAAAAGATAATACTTTCCCTCTCCTTCTCCTAATGCTTTGGTATGTCAGTTCAGTGGTTAGAGCTATCATACAAAAATTCACAGAACCTCAAAATAACTGGGTTTAGAAGGGATCTCTGGAGATCACCTAATCAATTCCCCCCTACTCAAAGCAGGGTCAGCTACAGAACATTGTTCAGGACCATGTCTGTTTGAATTTTCAATATCTCAAAGGACAGGGATTCCATAAGCTCTCTGGTTGACTTGTTCCAGAGTTTGACCACCCTTGCAGCAAAACAAAACAAAACAAAAGGTTCAAAATGCTGAAACATCATTTTTCAAAAGCTGAAAAACCACAGCTCTTTCAGCCTCACCTAATATGAAAGCTGCTTCAGTTCCTCAGTCATCTTCATGGCCTTTAGCTGGAGTCTTCAATATTCTAGATGTAGAGTCCTCCATGATTTAAAAAGTATAGAGATATATAGGATCAAACCTTTTGTTGCATATTTATTTTAAGTAATTTGAGCCTTGTACAGCTAAGCTGTTGTTTATTTCTGTGTGAGTTGCAGGAGTTCAGGATGTTTCAGGATTTGGTCTGTGCAATTTTTTCAGGCAGAAAGCAAATAAAATACTTCTGTGTGGTTGAGTCTTCTCTTTTTCCCATGTATAGTTGAATAATGTAACCCAATAATATAGAGCTGAATGGCAAGAAGTTTGTCCTTTCCAGGTTTGTAATGGAAGAGGTGTTTCTCAGCAGAAGCCTAGATTTAGTTGTACCAGGATTTTTGCTTTGAATGATATACACATGCACTTCCAAATGAGGAAAAAATGTCACATATTCTTCACTGCCAACAAATAGACAAGATTTTGCCTTCTTTACATATTGCTTGGAAATCTGCCCCCTAGACTGCTATAGCATTTTAAACAAAAATTAATTATGCTCCAGCCACAGAGCATTCAGTTTGACTATGTTTGGAATCATCTTAGATTGTCATCATTAATGCATGTATATTTATACAATTAAACCCTTAATTAAGGGTTTATTTAATTGTTAAGAATTGCATTGCTCTGTTCAGTGTTTTAGGCAAAATTTGTATTTAAGAATGGATTTTCACTTTTGAGGTTGAAAGTGCAAAAACTTTCAGCTTTTTGCTTCTGGATACTAATTAATTTTCACCCTGACAAAATGGGCATCATCTGGGTGCTTGATTTCTCACCTGAACAAAAATCTCTGTTTTAAAAGGTGACTAACAGTATCACCCACCCCCAGCCTTCCATCTTCCCAAACAATAACATGAAATCACTTACTAAGAAAAAATCAATTTCTTGCAATGGCTTTTAAATGAAATAAAGTTGGTGAGAAATTTGATATCAAGAGTTCTAGAGAGTAAAGTCACTAAACAAAATCAATACAGGGTCCTCTAATTCAAGCTTCTCCACCTGTTTACCTCAGCCCTTATCTGAAAGACACATTCTTAGGTGAAGATGTGTCTTATTAATTTCTTGGCTTCTCAGGTAGGACTTGTCAAAATGGTGCCAGATTATATCAAAGTGTATATTCATATACATATACATAGGAACTGGAAAATGCAGTGAGCGACTCATTTTATATAGATCATTAAACAGCTGTCAGAAAGTAAGAGCCTAGGATCACTACTACCCTGGACTGAAAGTAGAACAGTAACCTGTGAAGGGTAATAAAAAGCTCCATATACCATTATTACCAGGGTGATTTACTTTTATTTTTATTCCAACCCTCTTTTTCAACCATCACCAAATTTCTAGAAATTACAACATAGATACTGAGAGTCTGGTTTACTGCTGTTTTAACACCTTCTAGTGTTAATGGATAAAATAGCCTTTATTCTGAGGGGAAAAAAAAAAAAAAGAATTTATGTAAGCACTCTGAAGAGATTTGTTCTATCTTTCTGTATTTCAACTCTAGGATCTGGCAGAGGATGTTTTGATTGACATGCGTGTTTTTTTACCATACTACTTTTGGTGTTCTAGTTCTAGTCCAAAAGCTATATGAAGCATTCCAGGTGGGTAGAATAAGACATATTGGAGAAGAGCTCTATAAATATTAGGAAAAAGTTTGATATTATACTAAGAAATCATGATGAGTTCAGTAGACAAACAAGCATCCTTTATACATGTAAGGCAAACCTACATTTTGCTCTCTTAGTTCAGACGCATTATGCATGTGATGTAGACTTGCTTCCTCACTTCTGGATTCAGATTTCTAATTGCAAGGTACAGTGTTGTTTTTATTCTAAGGCTTTGTTGTCTGGAGAAGGTTTTCAGAAAGAAGCCATATATGGATTTTGCTCTTGAAATTTTTTTAAATTTGGGGGAAAGAAAGGAAAGAGAGAGAAAGAGAGAAAGAGAGAAAGAGAGAAAGAGAGAGAGGAAGGGAGGAAGGAAGGAAGGAAGGAAGGAAGGAAGGAAGGAAGGAAGGAA
>WUAM01000359.1:34271253-34282468 GCA_024336885.1 Actenoides hombroni
AAGGAAGGGAGGGAGGGAGGGAGGGAGGGAGGGAGGGAGGGAGGGAGGGGAGAGAGAAGGAATGACAACATGACCAACACCAGACATAGGAGATTGACCCTAAGGATTGAAAAGACAATACCATACCTAAAGCACTCATCCCATTATGACCCCATTTTTTTCTTCCTCTTTCCACTGTCTTCTTCCCATTGTGAAGACTCCAGATATCTCCTATTCAACTTCCAACTGCCAGGTCTTCCATTTGTTTACAATACTTTCCTCCATAACTGATACTTGTCTTTTTTTCTCCCTTCTGCCAAATCTATCGTTGCTTTTATATGCTTTTAAACTAATTTTAAGACCTTGTTCATGCAATTAAAAAAACCCATAAAAACTGATTGAAATGATTCTGTAGCAGGCCAATGAGAAAGAAACTGTTGAATCTTCTCACCACAGTAGAAATACCGAAGAACAAATTAATACAACTTTTTATTTTTAACATTCATGACCTTTATAAAATGTCCTGTGCAGAAAAAAATACTAAAATATCCAACAGCAGAGTTGATGTTTACTTGACAATAACAGACAAAATGTAAAATGTAGTTTGGTGCTGCTACTACATGTATCTGATTTGTAACATAAACCAACATCTTCAGCACTCTCTATATTGTCTAATGGTTATGTTAAATACAAACAAAAATTCTTTTCTAGGACCATAATAATGGCTAACAGCTCTGAAAATTCTCTTCCTCTTATGTTCCCTGAACTCCCACAGACTCACTCAACATTGAAGTATCTTGAGGACCTCAGTAGTAAATTTGATTCTTGTAATATTGATTTCATGGATACATTTTCTGCAAACAAGTCTATCTGTCCTGATTTGTGATTATATCACTTACTTAATACTTGTCTTTTAAATAGTTTCTCAACATGCAGGTTATGGGACAGAAGTAAGAAAAAACTACTCAAGTAATTATGTAAATGTATTTAATATAAACAAACAATTAAGTAAGACTTGTTTACATTTTCTTTTTCTCAATTGGTAGAACAGTCATTAAACTGTGTCAAGCATGTGAGCTGCTGTTTCCAAGGAAACAGCATCTGAAAAAATGAATTGAAGAATTTGGACACACCACCCTGAAAAAATGAGGACACCATGAAATCAAATCTTTCGTGCCTTTATTGTCTGAAGGAGAATGAATTGGGATTCAGTGAGGGGCTTATTGGAGTCTCTGCAATGGTGATTGTTTTTTTACTGAAACTAGACACAAAAATAAATAATAAAAATACTGTCATTTTGATATGCTGTCTTTGTACGTGAGTAACATGTAGACACATTGGTCCCAGTCAGCTTGTAACCTGTCATAAGTGGAAACAAAGATACATGAATATGAGATGAGAACAGTAGTAAGAAAGCTGTACTTTCCAGGTTTGTAATGGAAGAACTGTTTCTCAGCAGAAGCCTAGATTTAATTGCGCTGTCTTGAAAGCAACGGAAACCTTTTCTGAACAGTTCGATCTTCACATGAGATTTCAACTTCAGCATAGTTCATGGTGTGAAACCATTTCCTCGGGTCAGAAAAAGCCTTTGTAATACAAATAAAATACCATCATCTTCATATTAATAAACTTAAGAGCTTGGCCTCCCTCAGTATAAATCTCAGACACATGCAATTTGAATACATGTGATAAATGTACCTAATGACACCCAATGGCATATCCAAGTATGCAGAACTCACTGCTTTCACTGAAAATTGCAAAATACTCCCTTGTAAAATTTAGCTCTTGAGTTGCAGGACTTTGTTCTAAATGGAACCTTTTACTTGAATGTTTTTGAGGGAGACAGTGATAAGACCTCAGGTGCATTAAGAAGAGTGTCACCAGCAGGTTGGGGGAGGTTCTTCTCCCACTCTGCTGTGCCCAGGTGAGGCCACATCTGGAGTACTGTGTCCAGTTCTGGACTTTGCAGTTCTATAGAGACAGGGAACTACTGGAGAAAGTCCAACGAAGGGCTGCAGAGGTGATGAGGGTACTGGAGCATCTCTCTTACGAGGAAAGGCTGAGAGACCTGGGGCTGTTTAGTCTGGAGAAGACTGAGGGGATCTTATCAATGTTTATCAATATCGAAAAGGTGGTTGTCAAGAGAATGGGGCCTAGTGACAGGATGAGGGGCAATGGGCACATACTGGAATACAGGAAGCTTCACATAAACATAAGGAAAAACTTCATTACTGTGAGGATGATGTAGCACTGGAAGAAGCTGCCCAGAGAGATTAAAGAGTCTCCTTCTCTGGAGAGATTCAAAAGCCACCTGGACATGTTCCCATGCAACCTGCTTGAGGTGAACCTGCTTTAACAGGCATGTTGGACTAGATGATCTGAAGATGCCCCTTCTAACCCATACCATTCTGGGATTCTGTGTTTCTGTGATTGCTTTACTGAGCTGGACTAAACTGATTATGGGCAAAGCACTATTGACTGTGTCATTAAAAATAACATGTTAATAATCTTAAGAAGTCATCTAGCATTAATACATATTCTATTTACTCCATAGGAACCTAATATTTACCCTGTGGTAAACTGAATGCAAATGGCTAGAAAGAATCAAGTACAAAGAGGATCAAGGGTTAATCTACATATACAACACAGCAAAATGTGTGGTCTTGTAAAACTATTAATACACTAAAATAAATTACTTTTCTCTTGAAAGAGGAGAAACAAATTGCAAGTTCACAGATGATGGTAACCAAAAAAATGGAAGTACATTGACCTGATCGGGGGAAGAAAGCTGATAATCACCTGTAATATTTATATTGACTGTCTCAAGAAAAACCTCTATGTATAGTTTGATATGCGGACAATATGATAATGAATTCTCTTTCTGTTTACAAATAATAATAATAAGAACACTAAAATAGCTGGACCAATTTTTTCCAACTTCCTTAGACAAGTGCTTTTTTTTAGCTTCCTGCTTATATAATAAGGAATATATTGAATATATTGTTTTTGCTAGATATATGACAGAACACAAATTAATGCTGTTCCTACTCGTACTTGAAGCCTATTAAGTTCTTTGGAACTTAGACATGTCAGTCAAGCAAAATCATTCTGAAGTTTAAAAATATATGTATTCTCCCCTCCTACCTTTGCCCATGCAATACTGAGAAGTTGGCTGCATTTTTACTGTTCCACAGAACAAATGAGAAATCTTTGTGGCTTTCATCTGGATTTTTTTAACCTGCTACTTAATATCACTTTTAAAAGTGAGTTTTGAAACACAGAATGGTTTGAAATAAACCTGTTCCATAAAATACTTAGGGCTTGGGAAAAAAAATAAAGCATAGTTTGGGAATTGAGGGCACTGCTAAGCAAAGGCTATATGGACTTCAAAGGAATGCTTAGGAAAAAAAAAAGGATTGTCTGTTATAAAGATATATAACCATTGTTCTCATTCCAGATATTCTTAAAACTCCTGAGTTTATGATAATCAAGTTAGCTCTGCCATGCTAAGTATAATATCAGCTTGTCATGGCTATTTCTCTGTCTCATGCTTACTGCATTGAAGGTCATCATGAGAGTTCAATGCCTCAAGAAACTTCCACTTCTCTTAAGGTGATAACCTTTTGCTTTGACCAGTTTTAACCTTAACTGTTTTCATTCTTTTTCCATGCTTATTTTTTAGCTGGAAAGCTCTTCTTGAACTCTGAAATTCTGCTTCATTCTACATACAGATAAAATCTAGAGATTTGATATGTGGAGGAGTAAACAGGAAGACTGAAGAAACAGTAGGTTTTTATATACGTTAGGAACAGTAGAACATTCTGGACAGAAGAAAACTGAGCAGAAAGAAACCAGATGTACCTTTCTCATAATGGTGAAAAGCTGAACCAAAAGCCTAAAGGATTATTTAAATTAGTAGTTAATAGAAAGCTAACTGTTAACTGTTGCACAAGAGCAACTACTTTGGGCTGACAGCCTGAAGAAGTGATATCAAAGCTAATGTTAAGTGTGGCCCTCAAGAGAGGAAAGAAATTAACAATGTAAGCATGATATCTTATACATAAAATATGCAACATTTCACCTCCAAATCAGTGAAATGGGGATAAAAATTATTAGTGCTTCCTTATCTATGCTGTGAGCCTGGAAAATAAGATAAGGAATTAGTACAATGCTTGCAATCAAAGTGCCAACCTTGACATATCAGTTACCTCAGAGACTTGGTGAATGGAGGATAATCCATGGGATGCTGTGTGGCCAGGCTTCCAGCTTCACAGGAATGCTAGATTAGAGCATAATAGGGGAGGAGAGGTGCCATATGAAGGATAATATGAAACTTAAACAACATTAAATCGTTAAATTAAAGATAAAAAAGGAAAAACATTATTTCTTTTGGGTGAAAATCTCATGTCATGGATAAAAATGTAGAACTAGCATGGAATTGTCTATATCAGAACAATGGTAGTAATCAGGAAATGCTGAGTGGGACTAAAGAAGTTCCAAATTTGGGAGAGGTACAAAGTGTGAGAGATTATGATTATCTACCTAGAAATCTGAGCAGTACCTTAATGGGATGAGATGTAAACTTGAATTATTTGCTATGATGAATGTTTTATTTCTAGAATAAAAAGAAAAGTCTTAGAACCCACAGAAAAAGACTTTGCTAAGAATTTGGTCTTGAGCAGTGCAGGAATATCCATTTCAAGAGGTAGTATTAAGTGATATCATCTGTAGTAGTACGCAGGCCAAAAGAAGGTTTAAAAGCAGGAAACAGGTCAAGCAAATCCAGAATGTGAGTTTTCAGTTTCCAGAAAGGAAGAAAACTTTACAAAACAAATGGGAAAGAAAACTCTGCAAAGCCTCCCCCAAGAAGTCAAAAGCATCTTGAACTCTATCTAGAAAAGTAGTAGAGTGGAAGTCTAAGTAAAAATAATTTCACATTAAAAATAAAGCAAAATGGCTAAAAGACCTCAAAATCCTACATTAGATCACTATCTCAGAATAAAAAAATAAGAAGGCTAGCATAGAGAAAAAGGTCAGCAACTAAGAAATGAAAAATATGCCAAATATGAAGAACAGCAAAACCAGTAAAATATGGAGATCATACATATCAGGAAATTAAGAAAACAAAAAGAATTTGAAGAGCACCTGTCAAAGCGTGTCCAGACTGAGAGTAAAACTTTCTCTAAGCACATCAAAAGCAGGTCTGATGCAGAATTGATGAGACCACATGGTGCCAAAGTTATAAAAGAATACTTGGGTGTGATAAGGCTATAGCAGATAAGCATAATGAATTCTTTGATTTGGTCTATACCGCTGAAGACATTGGACAGATTCCCCCATCTGAAGCCCTTTTGTAGCATATAGGTCAAAGGAATTCAATCATTTCTAAAAAATATACAGGATATATTAGGCAAAATCATAAATTAGATGTCCATAAGTCAGCAGGACCAGATGATATTTCACCGTGGTGTTTAACCTACAGTTATGAGGCCACTGCACATACAGGGCAGGAATATCGCCAAGGTGACTTCTATTTGTCAAAAGAGATCTAGCAAGCATTGTGGGAATTACAAAAGAGCAATAAATCTAACTTCCATCCTTGGTAAAATATTTGAGTTAGTAATACAAGAATACGATCTTTGAACACATCGGTAAATGCAGACTGTTGGCAAAGAGTCAGCACATCTTCTGTAAAGTGAAATTCTTAATAACAATTAGCATGGTTATAAATAAGATTAAGTTGACTCAATGTATTTGGATTTTCAAAAAGCCTTTGACCTCATCAAAGGCTGTTAAAGAAACTAAATTATTACAGGGTTGGTAAAAAGTTTCCTTGATGCAATGAAAGTTGGTTAAAAGATAGAAAGGATAGGATAGGATAGGATAGGATAGGATAGGATAGGATAGGATAGGATAGAATTTAAAAGTTACTTTTCAGGATGAGGAGGTGTTTACAATGAGGTCCTATAAGGTAGGTGCTAGGATCAGTTTTGTTCATGATGTTAAGAGAGCTGAAGAAGAAATGGACAATGAATCTGCAAATCTGTGGTTGATAATAATGTCTTCTGGGGAGAAGAATACTGAGTGGGGATATTTATCTAGGTTTACAAAATCCTGAAAACAAATATGGAGCTGTTATTTACCAAACTGCAATATTAGAATTAAGGGTTCTTCCAAGTCAGGAGATAATTTTCAAGGAGATGAAAGATCATCAGCTAGTGAATTTCCTTGAGAGAAATTGTAGAGCTTGCTACCCTAGGAAGTTGTAGATGAAGACAATCAGTAAGTTCAAAAAGAGTTAGATGTTAACTTACTGTAGAATCACAGATTCAGAGAATTGTCATGATTGGAAATGACCTCTAAGATCACCGTGTCCAACCATCAACACCTCACCATCACACTAGAGCATGTCCTGGAGTGTTTCATCTACACATTTTTTGAATACCTCCAGGGATGGTGACTCAACCACCTCCCTGGGCAGTCCATTCCAGAGCTTGACTACTCTTTCAGTAAAGAAGTTCTTCCTAATATCTAATCTAAACCTCCCCTGGTGCAACTTCAGGCCACCCTCTTGTTGTGTCATTATTTACTTGAAAGAAGAGGCCATACCCACCTCCTTACAATCTCCTTTCAGTTAGCTGTAGAGAGTGATAAGGTGTCCCCTCAGCCTCCTCTTCTTCAAACTAAACAATCCCAAGTCCCTCAACACTTCCTCAAAGGACTTGTTCTCCAGACCCTTCACTGGCTTGATTGCCCTTCTCTGAACTTGCTCCACCAATTCAGACTAAAAGGCCTAAGCAACAGTGTACTAGCTAATGACAACTGTGGATGTTGTCAGAGGTTGGAATTTACAAAGCAGTTGAATTCATGTTCTCTCCCTAAACAACTCCTGCTGCCAGTGTTAGTGACAGGGCACTGGACTGGATGGGCTGCTGATCTGGCCCAGTAGGAAGGACATCATATATTCCTATTTTTTGATTCATGTATACAATCATCTCCAAATGCCCCTGTGAAGTCCTGAATACCTGCCTTGAGGTCTCTGGAAAAACATCAACAGACAATTGTTATGCAGATGGCCCACAAGGAGAGTCTGATAACTTCTCATTTTATTTATTTCTTTATTTAATGAAGATACTTTAGTTAAATCTTGCCATAAATCCATAGTTTTGCCCTCTTTCTCTTCATATCTCATAATCTCAGTTTACTTGAGCAACATTTTGGTGGTTTCTTAGTCTATGTCTTTCAAGAGAACATAAGATTTCCTTTTATCATTTCTACTTCTATTTGCACGTTGTCATCTGATTTTGAAGTTCTCCAGCATTGTTTTTGAGGTTATAACAAGCACACAGAAAAAGTCTGTTGAAGGTCATCAAATACCTATGTAAGCCAACCTGTTCTTCTGAGTTCAGGCCTCATGACATGATTTTTCAGTCATTAATTGTAGGATTATTCCTGAAGGAAAACAGGCATGCCTGTTTTCAGCAAGACTGTGTGGGAATAAATTGGGCTGCGGACGACGACCTTGAGGTATGCTTGAGAACGGCAAGGGAGGAAGCACAAAGCAGTGAAGCAAGAAGATAAAGAAGAAGAAAGTAGAAGATAACCAGGATGAGGGGTGGTGATGGAGGCGGTGTAGGATAGCCAATGATTTATTAGTTTAGGACGTGTGAACAGTGTGTGTTTAGAGTAGTTAACCAATAGCTGTTAGTGGTAGCATGTATACGGGAAGAGAAATCATATATAACCCTGGCGAAAACGTGAATAAAGGGATCTCAGCTTTGATCATATTGGTCATTTGTGGCATCCATAATTCCTCTGCATATGAGGAAAGGCTGACAGAGCTGGTTTTGTTCAGCCTTAAGAAGAGAAGGCTCGGGGGAGATCTTATTGTGGTTTACAGCTAGCTAATGGGAGGGCATAGAGAAGACAGAGCCAGGCTTTTCAGAGGCACGCAGGGATAGGATGAGAAGCAACTGTAACAAGTTGGAATGTGGGAAATTGCAATTAGATATGAGGAAAACGTTTTTCGTCACGTGGGTGGTCAGACACTGGAGCAGGGGCCCAGAGAGGTTGTGGGATCTCCATTCTTAAAGAAATCAAAAACATGACTGGAAAAGGTCCTGAGCAACCTGTTCTAAGTTGGCCCTGCTTTGAGAAGGGGGTTGGACCAGAGACTTCCAGAGGTCCCCTCCAACCAAAATTAAATTTGTGCTGCGGAGCACTGCCAACAGAAACAGCCATCAAATGAAGTAGTTTGCACAGAAGGATGCAAAGAAGGAGACCGGCAACTTTGCTCAGAACAGAATATACTTCCTCAGCAATACTGGTGATAGAGCACAGGGTGTGGTCCCTAGCAGCCATTAGGACAACTGACCCTGTTAATGTTAGAGGTTTTGATCCAGACAGAGCTCCAGAAGGAGAGTGCAGCTCTGCAGGGGGTGCCTGGAGCCTCTTGCTGAGGCCGGGGCATTGGGAAACAGTCTTCTAGCCCACAGGAGCTGCGTGCTCATTGAGGATCTGTGTTGTCAAGTTAAGAAGCTGCAGGAGGAGGTCAAAAGACTGCTCAGCATCAGAGATGACAAGAAAGAGGTCAACCAGATCTCTGAGACTTCTGTGATGGCAAAGGCTGGAAGCTTGTGACTTCTGGCACCAGGAGGAAGGCTCCTGCTCCACCTCAAAATTTGCAATACAGGACAGAGTCAGTGCCCTCATAGCTGACAAAGGCCTGGGAGCTTTGTTCAACAAAGCACTCAAGCCAGGTGGGCCCGAGACACGCAGGAAAAACAGGAGGAAGCGGTGAGTGATAGTAGTGGGAGACTCCCTGCTGCGGGGGATGGAGATCCCCATCTGCCAACCTGACCTGTCATCTAAGGAAGTTTACTGTTTGCTGGGGGCTTGGATCCAGGACACTGTTGCAAGACAGCCGAGGCTTGACAGGCTCTATTACCCTCTGCTGCTCTTCCATGTGGCCACCAATGACACTGCCAGGGTGACTTGGAAAGTATCAAGCATGACTACATGGCTCTGGGGGCAATGGTCAAGGGCATGGAGGACCAGGTGGTGTTCTCCTCTATCCTGCTGGTGAGGGAGAAGAGATTGAAGAGAACCAGATGGATCCTTCAGGTCAACAATAGGTTGCACAGCTGGTGTCAGCAATGGGGTTTTAGTTTTTATGACCATGGGACCCTCTTGGAGGACTGAAGATTCCTTGGAAGACATGGGATCCACCTGAATAATGGGGCAAAAGCTGTTTTGCCAACAGGCTGGGCAACCTGGGGTAAACTAGGAAGGACAGGGAAGGGAGACAGTGACCAACAATCACCTGAGGAAGGGGTGGACCAGGTTGGCAAGCAAAGTGTGTGGGATAATGTGAACAGAAGGGACCTTATCATCAACAAAGCAGGGCTGAAGGGGGCCCACCCCCAGGGTATCCACATAAAACAGAAAGTGCCTATCAGACAGAACTGTGGGGGAAGCTCTCATACCCTTCCTGGGAAATCATAGAATCATTTTGGTTGGAAGAGACCTTTAAGATCATCAAGTCCAACCGTTAACCCAGCACTGCCAGCTCACCACTAAACCATGCCCCTCAGTGCCACATCTACACGTCTTTTAAATCCCTCCAGGGATGGTGACTCCACCACTTCCCTGAGAAGCCTGTTCCAGTGCTTTACAACCCTTTCTGTGAAGAATTTTTCCCTAATATCCAAACTAAACTTCCCCTGGCACAACTTGAGGCCATTTTGTCTTGTCCTATCACTTCTTACATGGGAGAAGAGACCGATCCCCACCTCGCTACAGCCTCCTTTCAGGTAGTTCTTCCTTTTTTCCAGGCTAAATCAGCACAGCTGGGTGCCTCTCTGAAGCATCTGTGCACTAAGGCACGCAGCATGGGGAACAAACAGGAGGAATTAGAGTTCTGTGTGCAGTTACAGGGTTATGAACTCATTGGGATCACAGAGACATGGTGGGATAGCTCACATGACTGGAGTGCTGCAGTGGATGGATGCAGGCTCCTTAGGAAGGACAGGCCAGGAAGGCAAGGAAGGGGTGTTGCTCTTTATGTAAGAGAACAGTGGGAATGCGTGGAGCCCTGAGTAGGGATGGGTGATGAGACAGATGAGAGCTTATGGGTCATGATTAGAGGGCAGACCAATGTGGACAACACTGTGGTGGGTGTCTGCTATAGAACGCCTGATCAGGAAGAAGTAGATGAGGCCACCTTCAGACAACTGGAAGAAGCTTCACGTTTGCAAGCTCTGGTCCTCATAGGGGACTGGAACCACCCCGATGACTGTTTGGAGGGACAACACAGCAGGCCACAAGCAATCCAGGTGGTTTCTTCAGTGCATTGACAACAACTTCCTGACACAGGTGACTGAGGAGCCGACACAGAGGTGCTCTGTTGGACCTCATACTTACAAACAAGAAAGAACTGGTTAGGGATGTGAAGGTTGGGGGCAGCCTTGGCTGCCCTGACCATGAGATGGCAGAGTTCAGGATCCCGAGAGGAGGGAAACAAGTCATTAAGCAAGACTGCAATCCTGGAGTTCAGGAGAGCAAGCTTTGGCCTGTTCAGGAATATGCATGGAAGCATCCAATGGGAGATGGTCCTGGGGAGAAGAGGGGTCCAAGAGAACTGTCTCATTTTCATGCATCATAGAATCATTAAGGTTGGAAATGACCTTCAAGATCATCAAGTCCAATCATCTACTAAACATTATCATGACCACTAAACCATGTCCTGAAATGCCACATCTACATGTTTTTTGAACACCTCCAGGGATGGTGATTCCACCACCTCCCTGGGCAGCCTGTTCCAATACCTAACCACTCTCTCAGTAAAGAAGTCTTTCCTAATATCCAACCTAAACCTCCCCTGGCGCAACTTAAGCCCATTTCTATCACTAGTTACCTGGGAGAAGAGACCAACACCCACCTCACTACAACATCCTTTCAGGTAGTTGTAGAGAGCAATAAGGTCTCCTCTCAGCCTCCTCTTCTCTAGACTAAACACTCCTAGGTCCCCCAGCCACTCCTCATCAGACATTTTCTCCAGACCCCTCACCAGCTTCGTTGCCCTTCTCTGGACACGTTCCAGCACCTCAATGTCTTTCTTATACTGCAGCGCCCAAAACTGAACCCAGTGCTCAAGCTGCGGCCTCACCAGTGCCGAGTACAGGGGCACGATCACTTCCCTACTCCTGCTGGACACACTATTTTTGATACAGGCCAG
>WUAM01000359.1:34286553-34297714 GCA_024336885.1 Actenoides hombroni
AGATATAAAAACCATTATAATACATATAACCCTATATATTAACGTGGGAAAAGCTCATGCAACTTCTCTTTTGTACCAGAAGGAACAGTGTGGCTTTATTTAGTTTACCGTTGAACAAAATGATAGAGATTTCCTTTCAGGCATTTTTCAGCATTCCCATTTTCCATTTAGATTATGCTAAACACTGCTAATAAAATGCTGTAACTCTTTCACTGCTTTGATCATTTTCTTTGTCATGATATCAAAGATTGTTGGGAAACCAAAAAACAACAAAAAAACCCCCAGTTCTTTCAGTCTAAATACTAGGAAAAAAATGAGATAATTAGGGAGAATAGCTTAAACTTAGTTCTCTCTTCATGATTTTTTGATGGATGGATTTATTTTTTTTTTCCGCTTTAGATGGAAATTCAGGGTGGAAGTAATGTTTTTGAGAAAGATTTCATTTTAAAAGTAAATACATTTTGTTAGACATAGGCTCTGATTGGGCTGTATGCTGATTATCAAAAGCGTAAATTGCCCAAAGGTTCAGTTGTTTATCATAAGGAGTGAGTATCTGGAAATATGGATAGTACACTAACACACATAGTATTCATTCCTTTTGAAGATTTAACTGAACATGTTAAACCTTTCATAGGACATTATGCAACTTAGAAAGTCTTTGTATATTTGTCTGTCTTCTTTTCAGAAGAAATTAATAAGAATTTGTTAATTGTTGCAGATGCATACACCACAGCAGAAGGGAGGAAAATATAGACCGTGCTGAGTTTCTCTTGTGTGTATACTGGAGAGAGAATTAACACAGTCATAGACACAGAGAACACTAAATAACAGACTACTCCTCTAAAGCTCTCCCTGAGATAACATCACTGTCTTTTGGGCTCTTGATAGATTTAAAGGCCATTACTAACACTTCCTCTGTAATCTACTCCTCTGCATCACATAAGTGTCAGGAATCAGATCAAGCAAAACTCCCATTAAAGTAAATGAAAGTTGTGTCTGCGTAAGGGGTAAATGAAAACTCAACAAGATTCATTTGGTTTGGTGTCAGGAGCTCAGGGGCAGCCTCAGAGAGAAAGGATAAGCCCAATAAATAGCGCTCTAGGTCAGGTACTTTTCTGGTCCACTAGGTTAACATTTTCAAGTAGCAGGAAGTTAATAGTTCTTTGCTTTCTTAGCTATTCATAAAGACAGGTAATAAGCTTATTATAATTATACCTTAGGGACTTAGAAAGACACACATAAGCGCACATAAGTCTGTAGTTATGAAGAATGCTATTTCAATTATTATTTCCATTTAGAAATTTGGACAATTATATAATTTCTCCCTATTTAACAGAGATAAGGGTCATTCACTCTTTTCAAGCATATGCAATGCCTAGCAGATTATTTGTACTCTTATGGCTTAGTTTGGAGGGAGTCAGAAGCATAAAAATTAAATAACATATCAATATATTGTTACCTCAGTCACTCATGGCCTAGAAGAACCTAGAACCTAACACATAACTCAGGTAAAGCTAAGGCTGCTTGACTGAGGATAAAGTTTTCCTGAAGAACACAAAAGTCTCCTGTAAAGTGAATGACCTAATGCTTTTCCTATTAATAAGATTTCTATTTGAATTAACAAGAAAGAATTTCAAGAGAATAAGCAGTCAGTGAAACTTTGAATACTTTAGTTAATTGTTCAGGACCAGAAGATGCTAGGAGTATGTTAACAGATCTTAAGAATTGTCTAGACAACAGAGGATTACTTCATACTTGGCTATATATTTCTTGTCCTCATTCAGGGGACATTTTTATAGACATTTTAAATGAACCTTCAGCCACTGGTTGGGAAGCACTGCCTGAATTCTATGTATGATACTGCTGTACACTGAGCTAAAGAATGTCTTTTTCTCAGGTTCCCTTGCATAGACCTCTCTCTTACTTGTTAAAGTACAAACAGAATTTAATCCACATAGCTCATATGCTTCTGCAATTTCCCAAAGACAAAAAACAGTAGAAAAATAAAACAAATCAGAAACGTTTTTTTTGAGAGCTAGTCCTATTTCCTGTCTCATTAAGCCAGTTAGATAAGCTTAAAGAACACAGTACATTCAGGGAGAGGGAAGTGATAAAGGTGGCTGAAAGGAACTTTGATCATGTGCACTTTTTCCTCACCATCCAAAGTAAGATGTTTTTAAATGCATAACAACGACCTTATTGTCATGGGAAAATTTTCCACATTCTCCTGTGATAGTAGAGGATATACTGCGTGGCAAAGGAAGGACATTTCCTGTGTGTATAATTTCTTAATAGCATAATTCCAATTTCCAGTCTTGATTTCCAGAGAATTTTTAATTGATCAGGAATCTTCATTTTCTTTCTTTTTCTCACATTTAGTCAGTAACTGGAATACTCTACTGCAGTCCCCTAATTATATCTTCTTTCACTTTTTATTCTAGTTAATTACTTAGGCTGAATTCCTCTGGGTGATTCATTTAGAACAACTTGATCAATTTTAACCCAAATATTCTTTTAGCCCTTACTACAGGCATTAGACTAATGGCTTAACAGTTATTATTTCCAGGTGTTCTTTTCTATATATATCCAGGTAGTCCTCAACTGTGTTTGAAGTCAAGCAATGTATTCACATACAAAAGAGAAAAAGAAAAAAATCCAAGTTGAGAAATGTTCCATGCAGCTGAACTGTAGGTTCATAAATTCCTCAATCTAATGTTTACATACCTCTGAACGGCTCCAATTGCTACCAGCCAGGGGCCTGGGTGTTCTGCTTGCCACATAGAAATCTGAAACCTGTAACAATTTCATACACAATGGTCCCTAACCAAGAACATATTCTCACCAGGCCACTATGTAAGGCATTAAATATCCAGGGATTATAAAGGAAGGGAAAAGGGAGAGAAGGAGAAAGAGAAAAACGCTCTATGTTTTCTTAAATGAAGTAGGATTGTCAGTTAAAGATTATTATTGTTATTCTACTTCTGGAGATCTTGCACCCTCAGTGTTTTACCTAAAATAAACTTCCATTTTTGTGTCTGTCTGTAACTATCTGCTATGAAATATTTACTTTAAACAAACATCCACTATAAAATATGCAAAACTGCCTTTATTGCTGTTTACTCAGTTTAGTAACTTTTTTTGCCCAATGAATTTTGAAGCTTACAAGGCAATTTGTACAACATAGAATCTCTCCTTCCATACTGCATATAAATTAGTGTCCAAAACCAATGTTTATACTAATTTTCCAGCCTTATTAACCAGTGAAAGTTGCTTTCCCCACAGCTTAAACTATCTCCAGCTATTAGGATTCCACAGTTTCCCCTGAGAAACTATTCCACAATCTAATAGACTCCACCATAAGGAAATTCTGCTATAATTGAGGCCACATTTGCTTAATATGTATTCTTTATCTTGGAAAATTCATAGGTTTTATTGTTGGTTGGGAGAAGGGGCATTATTCCTGTGGCTGTGTCATGCTTTCAGATTTTAAATGAAGTTCAGCTCAAAAAGTAGAGAACTAATCACAAGGCATGGCATCTTTTGTTAGTGAAATATGATGAAACGTTTTGAACTTTGATGGCTTCCTTTGTTATTATTTGAAAACTCTCCTCAGGATGGGAACCCTCATGGAATATAGCTTTGGTGGGAGGATTACATCTGAGAAATGCTGAGGTGATTTGACTCATTTTATCCTTCCATCACTGCTGCACATGCAATATTATGTGAATTTGAATGTTTCCACTAATTAACCTATTAACTGAATTTGACTGGAGTTCAGTGCATTTAAATGAGGAACACATATCCAGAGCTCTGAATAATGCCTGTTTAAGAACATAAACAGTTTAGCAGTAAAATATCAGAGTAGCTAATACTGCAGTGTAAAGAAAGATTCAAGATAAGTATCCAAAATATCCCCAATTTTACCCCATTTTGTGCTTCCGATGTGCTTTTCAAAATGTTGACACACAAATGCCTAAACAACTTCTATTCACTATCTGCATTATAATTTTAGAAATCATTCTTACCTAAAAGACACATATATCTACCCAGAAGCACATTTACAGAACTAAGTTCTAAGAGCACACATACTGAAATCAGTTTCAGGTGCTCAGCTCAGCAAAAGTAAAATTCAGAAGGAAAACAAAAGCAGAAAATGGATATCTGTATTTTTGTCCTGTTTCTTTAGTTGGATATGATTGGTCTTGCTTATATCACAAGTTATACTATCAGTTCTATCACTTGGGCTGTCACATTATCAACATCAGTAAAACCATTCTCTTCTGCAGACCCATGAGGACTACTTTGCCTCACTGTAACTGTACTGCAATTTTCAGATATACCTTGCTGGACTTCTAACACTTAATGGCCCTTAATGAATGGGTCTTGACAAATACTTTGTAACACCTATTTCAAGATGGGTTAAGAAAGAAAAAAAGGAATGTGGATTCAAGAAAGAGTAGGAAGACAGAGAGCTTACAGGAATAAGAGAAAATGTAGTCTTATATTCTCCACATTAGCTTCTTCAAAGAAACAGGTGAAAATATAATTTACTAAAAATACTATGACAGCATGCAAAGGAACCTGCTGGCTCATGCTAAGCTGCAACAGAATGCTGCATACAGTGTTCTGAACTCCATGAGCAATAAACTCTTATCTGTTTTGATTCTGCCATGGTTTCCTAATTTGAACACTCCCATATACTGATACTATCATATTTATCTTCCAAAAATGTCACAGGGACTCTTGAAAGCACCATATTCAGGCTTGCCCTTGTACTAAACAAGGACAGTCCTTATATTGGAAACCCTTGATAATACACTGATCTCTCGATACCTGTTGTGATGTGTATGGCATTAGTTTTACACTATTTTTATAGAAGAATATGGAACAAAATGGAAATGAAGAAACATAGCTTTGGTGATTTAAAATAAATAAATAATTGTGAGGAACAGCTGAATTAGCTAAAGAAAAACATAGAACAAATCAGGAATACAATTCTCTATGAGACAATCAAGTTCAGCCTGGCCTGTTTCCCATGGTTGTAGTAATGAGTTAATACAGAAGAGTCTGTATAACATGTTTTTCATATGTCACTATGCATCACATGCATAAAACTACATTATCCAAAACTCTTTTATGAACTTCAGATAGATAATAAAAGGTCAAACACCATGACTACATTGTCCTGAATTATTGAGAAGAAGCAATATTTTACCACTTGTTAACTAACATTATCAATGTCATTCCTAAATGCCAACACACACAATTTTATCTGGGGAAATTCCTAGATGATTTTTGATCTTATATATGAAAGCTAAAGAAGAAACAGTAATGTAAGCCATTCATCTTAGAGAAAATGCCTTCTTAAAACCAAGTTTGATGACTGAAATAGTTGTAAAAATATAAGCAAGATTCACTCAGCTGAGCTGAAATTTAGTCCATAGACATAGTCTAGACTTTTTCTTGTCTCTATACCACTTAAATATACTTTCTCTATCTGATTTGTGACAAGGCAATCTTAAATTACATCACTGAATCCTTCTGTGTATATCACATGCAGAATGTTTGATCTCAGACAAGTTTTCTAATATCTCTACAACACATATGAAGAATAAGTCTATACATTCTTATTGTGAGGAAAATATCCACTGGATGAACACCTTGTAAGATCCTGTAATACTTAATTCATCTGAAGTTTCCATGTGCTACTGTGCTATTAAGTAGTTTTAACAAAGTGCTTACATGTGTAAGACTAAACATTTTTTCGATATATACAGTTTGTTAAATGCAATCATTCAGGTATATATGGAAAGTAAATGAGAAACTAAGCCTATATTGTAATTTCAGATGACTTTATCACATCTTATTATGTCTCATATCAACTTGTATGTTGCTGAACATACTGAAGCATTTGGAAACTTAGCAATGCTCAGAAATAGAATAATTTTGCTCTTTGTTCAAGCCTCGAAGGAGCAAGTATAAATTGACTGATACCACTTTAAAGATCCATTGAACAGTCAATATCTAATATTATGTGGTTTTCCTTGGTAACATGGAAAGAGGAAAGAGGAGGAAGGTTCAGATTGCTAGACACCTATAGACTACTGAACTTTTTTTGTTAGTTTGGGCTTTTTTTTGTGCTTTTTGTTTGTTTGTTTTTTCTCATCTCACTTTGTGAAACAATAGTAATGAAATATAGTGGGTTTAGGAACAGTGTAGGGTGGGGGAAGAGAGAGACATGTTCCTAGTTTTCCTGCTATTGAGAGCAATTTACTTTGTTTATCCAAAGCAGCCTGTTGTAATTTGCTTGAAATATTAACACTTGAAATAACTTGAATGTTCCCACTTCAAACTGCCAAATATGATCACTGTTGTCTCACAGTTGTCATTGATGAACTTCTTAAGCTTTTGTCTTTCTTCCTATAGGGCCAGGGGCTGGTCTCCCAAGGGAAGAAGGGCTCATTTCTATGCCCTAAATGCACTACTTTGCTGAGATTCACAGTTTTGTAGTCTGGGTAACTCCAAGACTTTGCATCAAAGACAGCCGGCATGCCTGCTGTTAACAATCATCCATTTTGTCATATAGCCTGTGTGACTTCAAAAAAAGAATGTCCTAATTAATTGCACTTTGAAATTACATTCTTGTCTATGCTGATCTGTTATTTTCTCTAACTTGCTTTCCTTTTATTCTTAATAGTTTCAAGTTAGTCTTTTCTTTGTCTTTTATTTGTAATTCTTGCCAGTCATGAGTAGTGTCCCCCAGGACTCAGTACTGGGGCTAGTTCTGTTTAACATCTTTATTGATGATCTGGATGAGGGGATTGAGTGCACCCTCATTAAGTTTGCAGATGACACCAAGCTGGGTAGACTTGTTGATGTGCTCAAGGGTAGGGAGTCTTTGCAGAGGGATCTAGACAGAACTGATCAATGGGCCAAGGACAATGGTATGAATTTCAGTAAGGCCAAATACTGGGTTCTGCACTTTGGCTACAACAACCCCTGTCTGGAAAGCTGCTCAACAGAGAAGGATCTGGGGGTTTTGATTGATAGCCGTCTGAACATGAGCTGGCAGTGTGCCCAGGTGGCCAAGAAGGCAAATGGCATCCTGGCCTGTATGAGAAATGGTGTGGCAAGTAGGACCAGGGAAGTGATTCTACCTCTGTACTCAGCACCGGTGAAGCCACATCTCAAGTACTGTGTTCACTTTTGGGCCCCTCACTACAAGAAGGATACTGAGGCACTAGAGCATGTCCAAAAGCTGGTGAAGGGTCTAGAGCACATGTCTTATGAGGAGCAGCTGAGATAGCTGGGCTTGTTTAGCTTGGAGAAAAGGAGGCTTGGAGGAGACCATCTCGCTTTCTATAACTACCAGAAAGGAGGTTGTAGAGAGCTGGGGTTCAGTCTGTTCTCCCAAGCAACAAGTGAAAGAACAAGAGGAAATGGCCTTAAGATGCACCAAGGGAAGTTTAGATTAGATAGGAGGAAGAATTTCTTTACCAAATGGGTTATCAGGCACTGGAACACTGGAACTGGAACTGCCCAGGGAACTGGTTGAGTCCCCATCCCTGGAGGTATTTAAGAGTCATGTATATATAGTGTTGAGGGATATGGTTTAGTCAAGATCTTCTCAGTATTAGTTCCATGTTTGAACTAGAAGATCTTAAAGGTCTTTTCCAATCTAAGAAATTCTGTGGTTCTGTGATTCTGTAACATTATCTTTAGATCTAGTCAGTCGAGTCCTATAGTCATTAATAGAACAATAAAATTGGAGAATTGGTTCTCCTATAGCTTATGCATATATGCATATATTCACCACAAAGATTTTTAGAAGAAATTCCAATGCCAGGTAAGACCATTGTTTTATCTTATTATTTCATGGATGAGTGTCAAATAGAAGTTTCAACTCATGTTTTAGTGTATAATTGCAATTGAAAATGTTGTACGTTTTCCTACGTATTATAATTCCATAATCTATATGCAGAACTCTTACCATGACTTTATAGACTATAGGTGTGCCAAAGACCACACTCTGAAAATTACCTCCTTGTTGGAAGCATTTGCAACACTTAGTTTCTTGTACTTCATACAATAAGAAGTCTTGCCATGACTTATTAAAAAGTATATTTTTGAGTTTGTTAACTTGAAATAAAATCCCAGTGCAGACAAAGAAGTTTATAGTCTTCACTACAAACATGCAAGCAGGTCAAGGAAAATTGAAGACCTCCCTGTAGTCTTTAACTGAGCATATGAATCATGTAAGAATCACATTTTGCCTAGTCTTCAGTAAAATTTGACATTGTGAATAGCTCATGTTGAGAATATGTTTTTTCCTCTCCCACAGAGACAACACAGCTGGATAGATTAAGATAAGATAAACTTCCCAAATTAAGCAAAAACCCATGTATTCCCTTCCCACAGTTCAGGTCATAGTGCAAATTATAAACTGTAGCAATTTGATGGTGTTGTTCGTACCTTTTGGATAGTTGTTAGTATTGTAAAACTAGCAGGCAATTTGCTGTGATTACTGTTTTCTGATCAAAAGGGTGCAGTGAGTGAGTGGAACAATGGAATGTTTGAGGTAAAGATTAAGAAGTGTCAATAAAGATTGTAGGAGCTAAAAAGCTGGAATAGCAGATCTTGCCATCATCTAATGACTGAATCACATTGTCGAGCTGGTGCATAAACCCTAGTAGTGAAAGAGCAAAGGTGCCCTGGCAGTTTTACAGTTATACTTCCGGAGTTCTTTTCAAGATAAAAGAGGATGAGGTTTGATCACTGTTTGAGAAAAAAATAGTTTCTTTCTCTAACAGTTGTGGCAATCTTCAATCAGAAAGATTCTATAAAGGTAAGATTCATGTTCAAGTTAAAATTATAAAAATAATACTAATAGAACATGTAAGTGAAGCTGTCAAACCTGCTTTGCTAAAATCTCTTATAATGAAAGATCAGTACGGATGGAAGAGAGAAGTGAGGAGCCTTGGCTGAACAGAATGAATCTTGATCTGAGAAGAAAATGTCATTCCATACAAAAATATATGCATACACACATATATATGTCTTAGCAAAATATATCTGTACATTAGAACAAAATTCATTTTGCTCGCTTATAAGAAAAAGCCCTTTTTCAGATTTTTTTTTCAGATCCATATTGAAAACATAAGCCTTTTATATTTCTGTTCTGCTTATTTCCCAAGAATAATAAATGTTTTTCCTTCTCCTTTTTTTGCAGATGCCTGTAGGAACTCTACTTCTATATGACATCTTCTGCTTAAGTATAATATCTGTAACAGCTAATACATAGTTACATAGAATCCTATCTTGCTATTTAAAAGTAACTAGTGTCTCGTTCCACGATGGAGAAGTGGGTTGACCTGATGTCATCAAGAATGTCGGGGCGGGGGGGAAAGCTTTGTATTATGTTCAAAAGTTACTAATATTTAAGGTTCATAGCTGACATGTCTAGTCCTTTCCCCAGTGTTCCGGTGATACTTACAGTGAAACAGATGCTGTAGTAAGATATGGAGAGTAGTAGGCTTTAGGAAGAAGTTTAGATGAGCTTTATAACTGAAATAGAAGTAAAGCAAACACTAAAATATGTTTCAGAAAAAAAAAAGCAAAAAACCACCAAAACTTGTTCTATCAAGTAGTGTTAAATATATTCAGTAAAACTGTTTACATTACAGAGCTGTAAGGTGGATTCTATCACACTGAGTTTATGTACGGCTAAGGTATACATTTATCCAATGACTTTTCCCTCCTATGTTTCCGTGGCACTGGGAAACTTAAAACAGGAGTCCTGATGTCCAGGCCACTTCTCTCTTCTTTTCACAGTAATTCCTTTCGACCTGTCCAGAATTAATTGCCATCTGTCTCATGCTATCTTCCTAGCTGAAGGTGAACTAACAGTATTAACATGGAGGTTACAATAATGCCTACCAGCAGATTTCATTGGGCTACTGCCAAATTGATAGGGTCCCATCTGCTTTTTCAGGACATGCTGCAACAAACTCAGGTGCTCTCTTAATGACCTGACATAACTATTTAAAGAGGTGTTTATGATTATAATATAGTGCTCTATTAATTGCAGCATTGGGTATTAGGTTTTTTTATGCTCTTATGCTGTTTGTTTTTCTTACTGTAGTCTTCTTACTTATTCCTTCAGCATATAAATTATATCACATTAGATTCCCTTAGATCAGCCCAAATTTAGATATGGTGTTTAAGAGAGTCTAACTTTTCATTTCTTGGATGAATGCAAACCAGAATGGAGGTAGTTCTCTTCCTTCTCTGATAAATGATAAATGTGAGAATATTTACTGTCCTTTACTCAGTTTGGGTGCTATTAAACACATGGAGCCCAGGGGAAAGAAGCATTTAAAACAGTGAATGAAGTTGTTTTCTTTGACTTCTCAGTTCACCTGAGTTGGTGAATGATCTTTAAATTGAAACTGTGAAAGAACAACTGAGGATGATTAGTATTCCCAGGTCACTGGTGAAGGAAGGAAATGTAAAATCCAGAATTGCAGAGAACCACAATTTTAACATTTGAGCGAAGACTGAAGACAGCTGTTATAATCCTTAAGAGGATTTTGTATTTTTTTACCTTGTCAACTTGGGTGGTACCCCCTAATCTGTAAACCTATCTCCATATTTTCTATGATTATAAAGGGAGGTTAGGGTGCAGGGTCCTGCACCTGGGTTGGAACAACCCTCACTATCAATACAGGCTGGGAAACGAGGTGCTGGAAAGCAGCTCTGTGGAAAAGGACTTAGGGTTGTTGGTGGATGAGAAGCTGAACATGAGCCAACAGTGTGTGCCAGAAGGCCAATTGCATCCTGGGTTGCATCAAGAGAAGTGTGGCCAGCAGATCGAGGGAGGTGATTCTGCCTCTCTACTCTGCTCTGGTGAGACCACACATGGAGTACTGTGTCCAGCTCTGGAGCCCTCAACACAGGAAAGACATAGACCTGGTGGAGTGAGTCCAGAGGAGGGCCACAAAGATAATCAGAGGGCTGGAACACCTTTCCTATGAGGACAGGCTGAGGGAGCTGAGGTTGTTCAGCCTGAGGAAGAGAAGGCTCCAGGGAGACCTAATAGCAACCTTCCAGTACCTGAAGGGGGCCTACAGGAAGGCTGGAGAGGGGCTGTTTATGAGGGCCT
>WUAM01000359.1:34305283-34320869 GCA_024336885.1 Actenoides hombroni
TTAAATTTAAGCTAGAGGAACTTAACAGTGTCTGACGTTTTTTGTCCCAGCAAAAGTGTAATATATCAGTTGCATCTTCATGGTACTTTTAATTTCTGGAATCAGCTTCAACACAGTTCTGAATCCATGCATATATTATAACATGTAGTAATACTCAAAAACATACATTACTTATTCAAAATACCAATAAACAGAAAAGAGTTACTGTCTTAAGCCAAAGTTACCCAAAAGCAACAGCTCTGTGAACTTGTCTCGATGACATCTGACCAAGCTGCTTGTGAGCTGACTACAACAATAAAAGTCCAGTTCCATTAAGTACCTTCATCCCAGTCCCATTGATATATTAGTCTAACATAAATCTGCACTTCCTGGATCAGCTGACATAAGGAATCTTGAGCATTTCACTGCATGAAAAAGGGAAGCTAAAAGGAGCCTAAGAAAGGCATGGGTCCAAGTGCCACTGGCTTTAAATAAGCAGTCAGCTCTTCTGAGTATTTAAAAATCACAGTCGTCACTGCAGAGTACCAAATTTTCTGCCTGCTGAAAAAAGACTATCAAAAGGGATTCACAAAGAGCTATTTCAACAGAACAATTCCATGCATCAACAAGAACAAACCCAGATTTGTAGGCCAAACTCTCTACTAGTGTAACTTTCTTGAGAGAGCATCTGGCTCAACATTATTATTAATAATTACTTCATATTTACCTATCCAGCCCTGCAGTCATCAAGCACAATTACTGAGGCAGGTTGTTAGAAGTTAAGGACTACATGCTGCTTTAAATGTTGATTTTTTTTCCAACTTAATTTTCTATATACTAATAATTTAAAGATTCCAAAATCATTCTTATCAAGTATTGTTTTATGCACTTAGTATCAGAGTTGGAGAAATTAATAATAACTAATTTTTCTTGTTCCATTGGACATTATGCCACTTTCACAGAGTTTCTAATAATCACACCATTTAACTTGCTAAAGTCCAAAGCACAGTTCCTTTAAAAAAATTATTCCAATCTTGTTCTCATGAGCCTTATTTTCCAGGTCACATAGGAATTTTTTTTTCTTTCGAATAGTAGTTTTTGATTGATCTTCGCAATCCAGATTGGAAGGGTTTTTTTCCATATTAGTTCTATGTTTACTTGTCTTTTTATTCAAGAAAATGTAAAATAACATTTTACCTTTTCAATTTATTTTCCTCCAGCTGATCATTATATTACCTTCATCTCAAAACCTGAAAAGAAAAGCTCTACAAAATCCACTGAGGCTAAGTGCATTCCAAAAACTTAGGCTTTTACATCAAACTGTTGAAACTGCATAGAGAGAGAGAGACAAGATGGACAAGGTGGAGGCTTGTCAATGTAGAATAAACTCCATATGTTATTGAATGACAATTGTCTGACAATAAAAATACAGCAGCCTGTTTTATTAAATTGTTGTCTTCTCATTATCACATAATTCAGAGATGACTTTATTAGTCCTTATGAAGCAGAAGGAAAATATCTTTCAAAGGTAGAGAGATCCTCAAATCAGTTTGGTCCATGTGGTCCACTTATTATGAATTTTGCTGCTTACCTACAAAGAAAATCTATGGAAAATTTTCATGTCTTAATTAAAATCACACATTTCCAATAAAACATTCTGAACCCAGCAACTGAAGGAAACTAATTAATAGAAATCAATACTTCTGAAGCTTAATGTCACGTTCCTAAAGATATTTTTTTTTTTTTTTATATTTCAGCTGAATATCTTTTCTGCTACCTTATTAATTATTACTCTGAAACTATGAAGCACCAACTTTTCCGAAATTCCTTTGGAAGCTATAGTTCTATTTTTTTTTCTTCTTTTTGCTTTAAAAACAGAGAGGGTTTTTTAGGGTTTCTTTTATTTATTTATGTATTTAATTGTTTGTCCTTTGCCCAGTAAACATGTGCTCATAAATTGCCACATTCCCCAATAGATCAAATCCTTTTAATAAATGCAGAAATTTTGGATAAGCAATGAGGAAAGTATATTCACAACTACATCTGCAAATTCATAGATAAATTAGAGAGCTCTTTGGAGAATGTGGAAAAACCCAAGCTTTGGAGTATGTATTGACATGTTTAGCTTGTTGCAAGATGGCATTAAAAGATTATAGTTCTATACAGCTTCTATACTTTTTTTCTGAAAATCACTATATACAAGGCAATATAATCCCAGTATCTGCTATCTCCCACACTTACAGAGAAGTCGTTTATGTTTTAAATATGTTAAGTTGATTCTTTTCCCTGAGAACAAAAATTTTAATCATTTATAGTCATGCACAACCAGGGGGCATTGGCTGAGATCTTCTTTGTATACATCACATATGTTTTTAATACTGCATGTTTCATGAACTCTGGATTTTGGGGCTTCGTTTCCTTTTCTCATCACCTTTCTTGGCTCAAGGGGGAAATTCAAGGCATCAGAGAACATGAAATTCATCACCTGAAAATGCAGTGAGACCTCAAGACAGACTGATTGCTTTAGAAATAAATTTAAATAAAACTTATTATTTAGAGTTCTTTAAAAAATATTAATTTACCTCTGCACAAAAATCCTTCTGGAGATTCAGAACTTACTGGAATTTTCTCCGAGGATAAAGAATAAATACACAGAGGAATGAATACACCATTAGCCAATAACACAGAATGACTCTAAGACATGTCATTTGTGATACCATTTAGGTGATTTATTGGATTAACTGTAAAGTTTACTTCCAATCTGTATTTATTAAGGAAGTCGTTCTCTATGCAGCACATAATATGCAGTTTCAAATCTTGTGCCTTCAAAGAATAATTCCAACACTGTCTTTTAAAGAAAAGAAAAGAAATAATTTTGAAAACAGTCTACATTACATAAAACATATATCAAAGATTTCCTGAATTGTCACAGTCTTTGAGAACTTAAAGACTGATTTGAAGATTTTACTTTTGGGATTACTTTAATTGAATCCACAATTTGATTTCACTTCTAGCATTATCTAGCAGAAACACAATGGAAGGCTAGTAATTATGAAGGAAGAGAAAGGAGAATGAACTTCAAGAAAGATTTCCTGATCATGTCCTGGAGCTAAATAAAAGTGTATTTTTGTTTTTCTTTTCTTCATCCAAAATGTTAGGAGACTTTTTTACTCAAAAACTCAAAAGTACAAGAGACAAGGCATTTTTCTGAAAAAGGGAAAATCTGTAGTGCCATGAGCTAGCACTTTTTCTTGCTCTTTCATTGCTATAACATTATATGCATAAACACCCTTAGACAGTATAGTTCTATGAAAACATAACATTGATGCATAAAAGTCAAAGAAACAAAAACTAAAACTGAAAGTGCCTATACAACACAGTAAACTCAAGAAGGAGTAAATGACATATTATTCACTTACACAACACAGAAAGCCACAAATATGCCTGTAATATCACATCACATAGTTGACAGTTTTCAGTGGTATCTTTTGCTATAGTGGATGTTGGCACAGACTAGTCTTAGGCCTGTGTGAGAAGCTGCTGCATAAAGAACAACTCTAATTGTTGGCTGGGTAGACAGACAACTCCCTGTTCCTGCAGTTATGAAAGACGCCCTTTACTCATGGGTTGGACCTGCTTACAAAAAAGGGGTACTGGTAAGGGGTAGGTGTGGGGGGCAAGACAACAGGCAGTACTGAAGAAAAACTTAGAAACCTTCCACTTGACAGGAAATATCTGTTAGGCATCCAGAGATAAATGGATATTCAAGAGTGAGTGACCTATCTTCTATTCCAATTCTGATAATACCAAATGGGACTGTAAAGCAGATTTCTTGGTTTTTCATAATGAAGCTTCTCTGAAAGAAGTAAGAAGACAACAGACTATCTAGGAGCTAAATGAACTTTATAAGTTTTTAAGCTAATCCTTTGAGAAACAGATGAAAATACAAAAAAAAAAAAAAAAAAGCAACTCAAGCAAAAACATGATTTAAAAAAATGAACATTGTTACCACATTGATAGTGTGATGAGAAAGAGCATCTAGATCATAAAGAAGACAGATGGGCCTGAAACATAGAATAAGAAACAGATGGAGATAAAGATTTGCACATGTAAGTGAAGGAGATTTTCTTTAATATTTAGTCAGAACAAGGGTCTCCATTAACAATTCTTTCATGGGGTGAGAAAACTTGGAGAGTTTTTAAAATAAGGCGGTGAGGAAGATAATGTGCAGTTTTAAACTGTTTGTGTCTTTTAGTGGCATAAAATGTAGTGTCTTAAAACTTAATGTCTTTCTGATGTTTGTTTCCTATAATTAGTGAACTTAAGAGATCAGAACTGATAGTCTTAGATATTGAAACCTTCTATTCAGACTCTGAGGAAAGGGTGTGAAAAGTCAGTAGAAGTATCCACTAACTTTTGCTATGAGTTTTTACCAGCCCTGACAGGAAATAAAGTCCTAAAACAATGAGTGAGGATTTCAGTTTTCATGGTCCAGACATTCTCTTGTGAAATTGCCAAATAGTTCCCATTATGCAGGTAATCCTTAAGATCAGAGCACCTCTTTATATCTGTCTTCTAAATATTGGCACTAATCTATCTGACACCAGAACTACTACTATAAAAGTAGCCATTGGCAGGACTAAAAACCCAGATACACTTAAGTAAGCAGATCTGTTTACAGCAGATATCTCAGATAACGACTTGTTTCGTAAATCAAGCATGTCCTTCCACAGACATTAGGTCTGAATTTCACTGAGCTTTCTGCCAAATTTTAGAAAGCTTTGCTGCTTTTTGATTACTAGCCCACCCAGAATGTTGTTACCATTGCTGATAAGTAAATCAGGATGGGTTTTACCAGCTGCTTTTTTTTCTTCTTCCCCCACCCCCCTCCTTTCTTTTGGTTAAATCACATTATGAGGTCAGAATATGTTGGAGATTTCCAGGGTAGTCTCTTCTGAATGTTGGTTTCCTGTTCCTAGGGAATCTTCCAGCATGGCTACATACAGGTATGGACCTTGTCACATGGCCCTAGCTGACAAAGTCACAACCAGATACTCTGTCCCACATCAAAGAAGACTAACAGAATGAGGTTGGAAATTTAGGAGGCTCTCCTAATATCTCAGTAAAATGCTACAATGTGTGTTTTACTAGACTGTAATGCAAAGACAAAAGCTAAGATAGCACTTGTTCAGATTATTATCTGATGTATTAAAAAATGGAGGGTTAACATTAAGGGATACATTCTGCTTTTGGATCCCTGCAATCTTTATCTCTGGTACTCTATAATGTTATCTAAACTTTTATTCTGCACTTATTTCTAACTCCCTTTAGAAATTTTCTTCAAGTAAGGGAATGTAGGTAACATAACAAAGGAATAATGGTAGCCCCTGAAATATCTCTCATCATTTCCAGGGATGGATTTAAAGTTTAGGGCAGATTTTTCAATTGTGAGAAGTCAGTGCTGAGTGCTGTTTTGGGATGCTGATGAATGGGAAAGCACATCACCATTCTTCAACAGCTGAGTGAAAATCAAGATCGTAGTGTAAAACTCACTTCTCAGACAAAAGAATATACAAAAGAACTGTTCATTCAATTTACCCATGTGCTAGTTGTGAACAGTAGTTATCTGGAGTTGCAAATACAACATCGGCTCATCACTAGTATGTGCAGGATAGTTACTGATGCCACCAAATCTGCAACAGGCACTGATGTGGTGAAGCCAGGATGCTCTATCTGTCCCTCTGGTGGAAAGGAAAGTTCCCCATCCACATTCCTGCTTCTCCTGAGCACGGAAGCAGGCTTAATTTGTGTTGTATGATCAGAACAGCAGGTTTGGTTTATTGCCTTGATTCTGGATTCTCAAGCCAGGATCTAGCCAGCAGCCTGGTCATTTGCCTGCAGCCCTAGAAGTTTCAAAGACTATTATTCCTATTTCTTAAATATTAACAGTATGAAGGATAGGATAAATAAAACACATCCCACCACCATGCATTAAAGGTGTAATTGATCTGTGTATCATGTTTGTACGTTTGCTCAATTCTCTTAGTTCTGCTACAGGGTTTGAACTCATCCAGCATGTCAAGCTGAAGCTCCTTTTAATCCAACCATCAACTACAGGGTTTTTTTCACACTTTTGAATAAACCCCAAAGAAATATTTAAAAAAAAAAAAAAGAAAGAAAAAAAAAAAAAAGAAAAAAAAAAGGATAGTAGCAAATTAGTATAAATAGTACCTTTTTCAACGGGGATTAACAATCTCACTGTCACAGATTAATGAACAGAAAGGTTATCTTTCTATTGAAAAAGAACTAGCCTTGAAATGGCTACAACTTCTGGGATGAGTTATAACTCATGCTTCAAATGATAAACAGAGAACATAACATTCTGTTGCTCATAAGGGAATTACATTATTGATGTTATAGCATAATTAATAAAGCTGGAATTTTAACCAGATCCCTGTGACTGTGGTACTTTTTCTCACAAAATTTGTCATTTATGATTAGCACAATGAAATAAATATAGTGGATTGTCTTGAATTAGATATAGTCTTCAAAAAAAGACTGGAAACAACTTCAGAAATCTTTTGCAACTTGTTAGGAACTCATGAAGTTAATGACATGGAGAGGTCAGGTAAGAGAGAGAGGCCAATTAAATGCAAACTTTCAAAAGAAGAAACATTGGAGAGTCTCATTACAAAAAAGACCAGTCAAATCAACATAACAAAACAGACAGTGATACAGAGCTGCTAGAGTTCAGGCTACAAGATGTATATTCAGGTGATTTCATTTTACAACTAGAAGTTCAGGTTCCCTTCTTTCTGTCCGTATGCTTCAACTATAATAAGAATAAATGGGAGTTTTAGTATCCCAACTATGTCTCTCCCAGCTTTTGCAACAAGATGCGTTTGTCTCAGTCTTCACTAGTGTAACACTGACACATCAAACAAAAGGGATTGTCAAGGTTTAGGGTCAGGGTCATCTGATAGACCTATAACAGATGCTCTCTTTTAATCCCTCTCCCCAAAGGGGAAAAGAATGGGAATAAGGGAGAGAGACTTATGTATTAGAAAACTAAAACAGCTTTAATGAAACTAATAACAATAATAAAATGAAATATATACAAATATATACAAACCCAGTATTGAACCCGACCCCCCTGATGGCAATTACATCACTGTCACCACCAATACTGTGGAGCAACCACTAGGGAAGTTTCAGACTGGACTCAGAAGCAGATGGAAACCAGATTTAGGAGCTGGATTCTGGAACCAGATTCAGGAACACATGGATCAGGATCAAAGGCAAAATGGACAGAGTCCTCCTCAGATGCCAACCATTGAAGAAGAGAGGTTGGCCCTCATGATCCATCATCTTTATACTGAATATGAGGTATATGGGATGGATACCTCACTGGTCAGTTTAGGGTCACCTGTCCTGTGCACTCCTCCCCTCAGGTGCAGCCCTTTACTTTCTGCACCCGTCAACATAGTACAAAATTTATCAGTGACCTTGGTCTGCACATCAATCCTTGGTAGTAGCTCTAAATATCAAGTGTTTTTGTTTTCACTTGTAGAAACAGACACTCTCTGCAAAAATATGCCATTAGCTTCAGGAAGTGCACTTAGTTAGAAGAGACTTAGATAAGAAGTAAAATCACTGAACAGAATTAGTTCTGTTCTAACTCAAACCAGGACAGGAACAAAAGGAAATATGCTTAGAATGAGTAATGCTATCTCACTCAATTGGCACTGTGAATTTCAGAGTGAATCTTGCAAGTAGAGGTAGTATTTGATATTCTAATGTGTATCTAATCTTTCAAAGATTCCCAAAAAACTCCAAGGAAAAGGTTGACATGCAAATATTTTTCCAGTAAGTTCTTATTAATCATCTGCTGTCAGCCAGCTGAGGTCCACATTAATAAAATATTACCAAAGAAATGACAGTCACTAATCACACCTCATAACTGGAATCACTCAGTTGGGTATGAGAAATAGTTAATTACACCACATAATTGTAGGTATGGAGAAGCCTGTAAAGTCTTTTGCAGAGCAGAACTCAGAGAAAGCACTATCATAAATACTCTTAATCATTCTCTAAAATGTAATAGCTTTCTTTCTATTGGATATATATGTAGCTAAGGTAGATTTAGTTTTCAACTTTCTGACACATTTATTCTTCTCAAATACTGAGGATATGAAATAACTCAACAGCAATAATATAACTCTGGTTAATGTCATGTGCTGGATGAAATACATGCCTTATCATTGTGGAATACTTCAGATAGAAAAGAATAGGTGAAAGACTTCACCTAAAATCCAGGGTTTATAAATACTCAGGGCCACTCTGATATTCAGTGGTGCCCGGCAACAGGACAATAGGTAATGGTCACAAGCTGACACACAGGAAATTCCACCTTAACAGGAGGAAAAACTTCTTTACTGTGAGGGTGACAGAGCACTGAAACAAGCTGCCCAGAAAGGTTGTGGAGTCTCCTTTTCTAGAGACTTTCAAAACCCACATGGATCTGTTCCTAGGTGAACCTGCTCTGGCAGGGGTGTCGGACTCGATGATCTAAGGAGGTCTCTGCCGACCTCTACCATTCTACGTTTCTATGGTTCTATGATAAGGAAAAGCTTTATTCCTGTGAGGGTGACAGAGCACTGGAACTGACTGCCCAGAGAGGTTGTGGAGCCTCTTCTCTGAAGGTATTCAAATCCAGCAGTGTTGTGTTCCTGTGCAACCTGCTTTAGGTTAACCTGCTTTAGAAGGAGGGGTCAGACTAGGTGATCTCCAAAGGTCCCTTCCAATCCCTACCATCATGTGATTTGTTATACTAAATTTCATGTAATAAGAGATTTTCTTATGCAAAAGAATGAATACAGGACCATATTCTACAAAACATAGTAAAAGAATCCTGTGTTTTAAGCTTCTGAGGTCTCCAAATAGTTGCTCACTTCCAAACAGGCTTCTGAAAATGTAAATTGCTTTGGACACCATTAATATATTATATTCTTATTTTACATATGACTTTCTATAAAACAAAAATTATGATGTACACTTGTGGTAGCAAGAATAAATGTACTATGCTAGCTAACAATATATAATTAATTGATCTATTATTTACATATGCTTCGAATGAAACAACATTATTATTGACGTCATTAAGGAGGATAGAAGATCAAAAAAGTTTTTGCTTGATTTGTTAAAGGGTTTAACTTTTAACATCCAGGGCTTGTAAATTTTATTTCAGAAATCAAGAAACTTCATGGCCTGTTTTTGAGTTTAAATTTTATAGCTTAAATGTTTTGATTATGAGAAGTATAATATGGAAGGTTAGTATAAGTGCAGCTTTGTCACATACTTCCAGTAAATTCAGCATTTTGCCTGTTTGTGACTACAAAAACCACACAGAACAGTCAGGGCCCTGAACTCCTGTATTTAGTGCCGTTTCAGATGCCTGTAGGTATGACGGCCTCCGGCTGCCATTTCAGAATGTGAATGATTCCAATGATATATCTGACACCTCCAAAACTATATCTGGGACACACCATGCTAAACAAAACAGACATACATGCAAATGTTCAAGCAACAGAATCACTTCTCAACATAACAGCATTTTACTGGCACTCACCTGGAATCTATGTTAATTTAAGTTTTGTAAAACATATAGAGATACTCACTACCATCATTGTAGCCTCTGCAGTGTATGATTTTCTGAGTCATTGTAGTTAAAACAAATTCTTGACACCTGTATCTTCAGTTTTACGTACATATTACTGGCTCACATGACTAGACTAAGTATGGCTATAGAAACACATTTTTCAATGTGACATTTCACTTTCAAATTATGATAGAGAAAAAAACCAACGAACCAACAGACATTGGTATGAAGATCAATATAATTCTTATCTTGAGTTTACCTTTTCAAACTGTAGATACCATTCTTCATAATCAAGTTATGCATACAAAAGAATTTGTGAGAACAAATTGCTCTTTCATATGAGTCTCATAGTAATAATCTGACATGCAGAAGTCTTTTATTTTAAAGGTAGTTTAGGATTGTCCAAAAGGCTAACCTTTGCATTATATTTGCATGGGGATTTGGGGATTAGATTTATTACAATAATAAATACAAAATGAGAGGTTTTGTTGTCTGTATGCTTAGCTACATTTGGAGACATCTAAATAACCTTTTGGTGCACGGAAAATATCTAGTGATGATGATGGTGATTAGTATGTGCTACTGCTATAATATGAAAAAAACATTTTCATTCCTTGACCATAAAGGCCTTGGAAAGATATTTTGCCATTGTGTTGCAACTCTTAAGTATCAGAAGGAAAGACATAAACTGCTATATATGTATGCATGTACTCAAGAGACTGTTACCAGCCTAGAAAGTGTTTTAACTAGAAGTTGAATGTGTTATTTCATCTTCAACACAGCTTCTTCATTACAGCTTTTTGAATAGAAACTTTCTGGGTTCAAAACGGAACTTTGCATAGGGGACTGTACGCCTGCTAATCTTGAGAAAACAAATATTCAAAGCAGAGAACAATATATCTACTTTCAAAATAACAGCTTGTGTTAAAAAATTACATAGAAGAGAGTCCTTATTTTTTGTATACTGCTCCTGTAACAATGAATATCTCTGAAAGATAAGAAGATCAAATTATCAAGAGATAAGATAAAAGAGAGGATCAATGAATAGGGACACAGATACATCCACATACTGAAGGAAATGTAGATGAGTTGCTTATCTTCCCAATGACATTACTCAATGGAGGGAAAACAGCACAGTTTCTAAAACCAGACTATTTAAAAGAGTAAATGTGTTAGAATTTATCATTTTCTTTTTAGTCTTTTTTCCTTACTTAGGAGTTTTTGCAGAACCTAAGGAAAATGAAGTCTTCAGCTTCCATGTGCTACTGTGAAATCATACCAGCATATTAGTAAACACTGCAGAAGGTTTTACTGGACTTACTCTGACAGATATGTCTTTATGCACATCTCATATAACAAACTATTTGTATTCATTACCATTTTTTCTTTATATAGCTTAGTAAAGATAGCAAGCAAAACCAAACTCTGACTCCAGGAGCTCAAGTTCAGAATCAAAGGAATAATCTCAAGCTAAAGTAAATTGCCACTATATCAGCTAATTTTCTTACCAAGGCAGCAAAGCAAGTATATGGTCATCCACCATTTTGTCTCGGGGACTGGCACACTTTTGAAAGGGCATTCATGACATTTGGAAAGAAAACTTCATGTTTCCTGAAAAATAAACAAAACAATCAGAATCTGAATACATCTTAAAAAACACTGCCGGAATGGTGTGTGACTGTCAAAGAAGGTCTTCTAGGCCTGAATTTTCAAGAGGCTTTTACTTAGGAGACTGCTACATATTAGAGTTTTGAAATATTAAGGTAAATGAAAGCATAGACACAGTCAAAATGTTTAAGAGTCAAGCTGTTTTCAACATTTGGAAGCACCAATGACAGTACTACCTCATTTCCCTTACAAGTAGTGAGGTTGAAAATCCTTGAGGATTTCTATTACCAGTATACATGAAAGAATTGTCATTAATACTTGTGCAAAGAAAAGGGCAGTCAGGTAAGTCAGGGAGAGAGCCAAAAATATTTGATGCTACAGAGTTATCATTTGCAGTTACTGTATTTTTTCTGATTTGGGGAGTTAGAGAGGACTCTGATAACTACAGAGAACATTATTGGAGCTTGAGTATTTTCTTTATATGCTAAATCTGAATATAGAACAAAGAATAAATATAATGGAGGGAACCACCTGTTACATTAAAACTAACTCAGAAGATTTTATTGTGTGAAAAAGCCACAAAAGCTGGTTTAGGGTGAGGCTATGTTTTTGTTTTCTCTCCAAAGAATTCATTATTCTGTCAGATACAGACTTAGCCTTTAAGGAATTACTTCATAAACTTAATTAAATACATTAATCCTTCAGAAGACAAATTAATGTTCTAAGTGATTGGTACAGCTAAGAGAGTTGAACTATAAATTCTGCTAAGCAGGTGTGATCCATCTTTTTTTTTTTTTCTCCCTTTTTAATTATCTTGCTTTGATTCAAGTTTTCTATATCATTTAAAATACAGGAAATGTTGTTAAATCTGCAAAACTAACATTGCTTATAGTCTCTGGGATTTTTTTTAAAGAAGAAACGTATTTTAATTTTTCAAGATCATCAATTTCAACCAGATAAACACTAAAAATACTATATAGAAATCCCCAAACTGAAAAGATTTTAAAGCATTGTATTCCTTCGTTAGGCAAGTAACTCACAAGTTGCTGTTGACTGCAACAGCATGCTTCATTAGCTGTTTAGCCTAATGAGCTCCCTGGGAATACTGAAATTCCATTATTCTCTGCGACATTCAGATTTTCAGTTTTCTATTTTCTGCATGGATTTAAACCTAATTTTTCAGCTAATAAAGAGATAGTAATGTGAATATCTTTATCAACTACAGTTTTTAAGAAATAATTCATAGTAGTAGATTGTCTGATACACTGATGTCCTAACAAAAATTCTCACAATTGTGGAGCAACTATGGTGGTTTTGTTGGGAGCAGATCCATATAAATGAATCTGTGTTATTGCAGGACACATAATAAGAGGAAATTATATTGCAAGTTTTTTAAAAAACTTATAATTTCAGGTGAAATTTCTAAAATTAATTAAAATTCTAGAAAATGTTAGAAATTTTCAAACTCGAACACTAAGAAAACCAATCAAAATAAGCAGGCCATGAAAATTGTGATATTAAATGACAGTAAATAGATTTTAAATTGTTACATTTTTCCCCTCAGATTCTGAGACTTCCGTGTTCATACTCACACCTCCTTGGAGCCACCTAAAGGAAAAGATTTCGGGAATTTCTCACTCCTTTTGAAGGGATCATAGTAGTTAAGATTCATACAATGAAGTATGAATAAAAGAGAACATAATTCTGTAACTATCCTATGAATCTGCTCCACAAAAAATGGTAGGTATGAAATGCCATTTTGTCTTATTAAGGATTTTTATGTCTATTTATGGCTATTTACATGCAAAAAAAATGCATATGCATAGGTTCATGTACAAGTTCGTACTGCTACAGCTTTTAGATGGAGAGAGGCCAATAAGAAAACTAAAAAAATAATAATAAAAAAATAATTCTGTCCTTGACAATGTTATAAGACACTTACTGTTGAAAGATACTGCCATTTTCCATGAAGGTAGAGATGTAAGGAAGTTTGTATTTGTCTCTCAGCCTCCATCAATAAACATAGTAGTACAAATGCTTTAACATCTTAATAATTGCCAGGCTAAATTAATGGGCTGATAGTGTTTTGATTTATGATTTGGAGGCCCCTTCTCTGTGCTGGACTGCAGGAAGATTGAGCTGTCTCCCATGTTCCCTGAAAGTGAGTCAATGACTGTTTATTCATTCCCTTGATTAGAAGGCTGCCCTGAAGCCAAACACAAGAGGCTGCTATAATAAATGCAAGACTCATATGCTTTGTTTTGCTTTCTGGATTTAGTGCTAAACATTAAAAGGAATTGGAGATTGATTTTTTGCAGGGAGCAGTGCCAGATAAAACAATGAGTGAACAGCCTTCTTCATAGAAACAAGCTCTGTTAGTATGAGATGCCAGAGACATAGATGAAGTTTAGCACTGCTGCTATTGGGCTGCTTGGAGGGGTTTTTTAAATTGTCTCATCAACTGTTGACTTGACACCTGAGATCTCTTTTTATTTTAGCTCATAGAGTAGCCATTTTGGTGGAAAGTAATGAGTGGTAAATTACCTTTCTGCAACTAATAATCACAATTCACTTTTTCAAACACTGAGGGAAGAATGCTTAACCATCCAAATGGATTTGACTCCTGTGGCACCACTGCTAAAGGGGCACACACACTGTTAGGATGTAAGGTAATTAACTTGTTAATGCATCAACGATTTCATATTCTTTTCTTCCTGTTTCTTCCTTATCTAATGATGAGGTAGAGGTACATCACAAACTGATTTGCTATAGCTTACCTCATCCTTTCACTCCTGTTGTCGGATGCTTTTTTGGTCTGGCAAAGCAAGCAAGCGATTTCAGTAGCAACTGACAAATTGGCCAATAACGTGGGTAATAAATGCAGTTTGGTAGTTATTTCTCTGCAATTTAAATGTCAAGCTTGAAAAGACTCCACTCCTGTGTTCTAGGACCTAGAAATGCAGCAAATAACACTTGCTAATGGACTCTCTGCTAAAATTAAGCCAAAATTGATAGATTATTAAGTAAAACTATTGCCTTCAGGATATTAATTTGAAGAGGGTGTTTACAGTTTTTAAACCTGGACAAATGAATTGTTCTCTGTAAAACAGGACTGGACCTTCACCAAAAATTCTCCAGCATGGTATATAAAAGAGTGTTTATTCTGCTGAAGTAACTAAGATACCTGGAGGCTTAGTGACAGAGAAGCTTTGAGAATCATAGAATCATAGAATGTTATGGTTGGAAGGGACCTCTAGAGTAGAGGTTGGAAGGGACCTCTAGAGATCATCGAGTCCAACCCCCCTGCCAAAGAAGGATCACCTAGGTTATGCCACACAGGAATGCATAAGATAGGTTTTGAAAATCTCCAGAGAAGGAGACTCCACAACCTTTCTGGGCAGCCAGTTCCAGTGCTCTGTCACTCTCACAGTAAAGAAGTTTCTCCTCATGGTGAGGTGGAACCTTTTATGTTCAAGTTTATATCCATTATTCCTTGTCCTATTACTGGGCACTACAGAAAAGAGATTGGCTCCTTCCCTTTGACACCCACCCCTCAGATATTTATAGACATTAATCAGGTCCCCTCTCAGTCTTCTCCTCTCAAGACTAAACAGCCCCAGTTCTCTCAGTCTTTCTTCATATGGGAGATGCTCAAGTCATTGATGAAGATACTGAACAAAACTGGACTCAGTACTGATCCCTGGGGAACACCACTGGCCACAGGCCTCCAACTTGAGTCTGCACTGATGATCACAACCCTCTGAACTCTGTTGTTGAGACAGTTTTCAATCCACCTCACAGACTTGCAAAGGACAGATGGCTATCAGAAGATTATTTTTTTTTAAGTGGGAAAAAACAGCTAATGAAAGGCAATTTATGGAATGGCAGTGCTTTGAGGAATAGAAAAGCTGAACTGACTTCACTAATCTTTCAAAAGTAAGCATGTGTCATTTGTAAATGCCAGTACACAGGTACAGATCAGGACTGTATATATGTATATATACGTGTATATTATACACATATATGTATATACACATATATGTATATATATGTAGCTGTATAGCTACATACATGCAGAGATCCTAATTGGGCCTTGGAGTTTACATCGTAAGTAGTGAAAATCTGAGCATAACTCATTCAGATGGCATCTCTTTGATCAGTCCTCTAGCAAGACATGATAAATTCTGAAGTCAGTTTTCCCCAACCATGTTTATTCTTTGCCTTATTGATATGACACTCTTTTAAAGAGCTGTTGACCTCTTTTTTTGAACACTCCCCATTCAACAAGAAAGCTTTCTCAGACCCTTTCTGACTCTCTCAGACTTTCCATCTCAAACAGCC
>WUAM01000359.1:34321188-34338325 GCA_024336885.1 Actenoides hombroni
ATAAAAAAAAAAAAAAAAAAAAAAAAAAAAAAAAAAAAAAAAAATTAAATATTTTCTTTGCACTGGGAAATCAGATAATACAAATTATGATTGTTTACAGAGAATGTTATTAGATTTTTCATGGAAGTTAATTCTGCTCTTTGTTCTCTTTGTTTAGACAGAGAGATCCTTAAGTTTTGATCATGCTTTCTTTAAGTCTCTGCAATGATTTTGGTCTAATATTTGTCTTAGTTAAAATGATCCTGGATCAATTATAAAGAGAACTCTCGACTAACAAGTTATTGAGCAATACTTCAATCATAGTACAGAAAGGGCTAAATGAGCATGTATTCATTTTAAAGTCTTGGTATTTGTACCCGTCATTGTAACCGTGGCACGTGGATATCTTCTTTACAAATTAGAATGAACATATTGTATTACAAGGTATATCTTAAGAATGCTCAATGTAAATCTTACTAGTTTCTAGAAAGCACTGCCTTCAATAAAAGCATACGTTCTTTGAAGCATCCCTCCAGTCTTTTAGTTTGTTTTAATTTCTCAGAGGAAAACTACTTCAGGGAACCTCAGACACAATCCAAAGAAAGATTTAATAGTTAATGTTGGAACACACATGTGGGTGTACACATGGTGCACAGAAAGTATGGATTATGCAAAGAAATGGGATGGATCATAAGCATAGGGAAGTAGAAGAGAGTATGGTTGTAGGTGAAGAGCCATCTGTGTGCTAGGACTTTGTGTTCCATTTGTTAGTGAAATTATCAAATAACATTTGTGAAAATTCCACTTTCAGACCACTGATTCTGGTAACACTGAAATAAAGACATATCAACACTTCTTGTAAACATGATAATTTGTTCAATTCATTGTTACAAAATCTGAGGTTTAGTTCTAGTCTGTAATGATTTAATTCATGTGTTTTACAGCATAAGCTTTTGTGTATCAGGTGTTTTGCATCACATGAACTTACAGAAGTTTATCTGGACCTCCTCTCTAGCTAAGCAGGGACTATCTGACATTTTTTGTCCTCCTGGGAAAAATACATTTCCTTAAAATTTCAGTATTTCTTTGAAGTTCTTTCCTACCACAGAGAAACTGTGAACCATGTTGCAGGCAACAAGATTATCACTATTCCGATCATGAAAACCAACTTTCAAGTTCATGAGATATTGCTGATAAGTCTGCTCATGAGTGTATTGAGATCTTGGCCTCTAAGTACAAAACAAAACAGGACTAACAATTGGAAACAACTGATGATTTAGTTTTGACACTAATAATATCCCCCCGTCTCCCACCCCATTTCAGCAAAGGAAAATAATCTCACTCGTTTTCCAGTTTCACAAAAGTAACTCTAACAAAGCACCAAACCCCAAAGAACGTGTCATAACTTTACTGATGTTGTCACAAAGACTTCCATAGTCTTTTCCCGATTCCACAGGAAATTGAAAATACAACTAATTTGCATGAATTAAGTAGTATAAAATAATTCTGTTTTGCCTCTATTCATTAATAAATGGAAGGGACTTTGTTCCCAAGGTTGATTTAATGCCCTTCATGCTCATTAAATACAAGAACTCTATATTCAGGAGCCCATCATTGTCTTCATCACTGTTAAATGCAAGCTGATAAACAAAAAAAAAAAGAAACCACAAAAAACCTGCACAAGATTGTTTTGCTACCTTTTCAAACCTATCCTTGAGAAAACACCATCTCACGATATTTCCTTTTGATTCTTTCAAAGGAAATAAACACGAGTCTTCATATCTTTGTTTAAACAGCTGCTGATAACAAGATAAAAGTCCGATAAGTTGCTAAGGAGATGGGAAAAGGAAATACGAGTCAAAGCCTTTGACCCTTAGGATGCTGCTTCAAATTCAGCCTCAGACAGTACTGACTGAAAGTCATTATCTCCTAATGACCATTCAGCTTATGTAAACCTGGTTGCATGCATCTCAGTCTGAGTTCCTGGAAAGTAAACACCCGGAGCAGAATTAAGCCCCAATACATCTTTTACAAAGGTCAAATGCATAACAAATCATGGAGATAAAAAGCCACTGTCAACTACAAAACCACTTTTTTAGGAAATGATTTGGAACAATGTTGAAGAAAATAGAGTAAAACTGCACAGGAAGGATAAAACATAGCCTGTAAAAAACAGGCTGTAGTAAAAATAACACTGTAGCAATTCAGTGCCTAGACTGTCAGTGCAGTATCTTACATTAACATAATTTAGATTTCTTATATTTGAAAGAACTAATGATTTATTTAACTCAGTTTCTTCTTTATTCTATTTGTATGAGTCAATTCATTCTTAGTATATCTTTATGTATGATAGACCAGTGGCTGGTTTTCCAAATACATTGCTAAATACTGTTCAAAATAATCTTCTGGATTTATGGTATTTTTTTTAACCTATTTTATTGCATTCAGCAAATACAAGGTATTCTCATAAAGTTAACATGGGTTATCATTCCCACTAAATTTGAAGTAGCCCACTCTTAGCAATCACCTAATCATGATATTCAAATCATGTGATGACAAATACAAAATTTCAGATGGATATATCTTTAAAAAAATCTAGCAATTCTCTCAAGATGAGGGAGACTAATTCCATAGTACTTTTTCCTTCAGATACCAACCGTACAGTTGGACTTGAGAACCACAAATAAGCATTTGGTTTTCTGAGGAAATTTGAAGGTAACAGTTACAGAGCTGAAAGTCTAATGTTTCATTTCCTCCTTCAGTGATGTGTTTATTGTGCTATTTGCATCTCCAAGCTACACTGAACAATGGGAAAGAGATCCAACTCTTCAACAAGCCAGAAGTGCAAATCCTAGTCTGGTACTTTAAAAACTTTACAAAGTAAATACCTTTTATATCTTTGATAATCACCAGTGAAAGATACTGCATGATTTCCTGAGTGGTGTTCTGTTTCTTTGCTTGATCATAATAATTATTTGCAATTCTTGTCAAGATACATTTTAATTTAACTACTATGTTATTTCCAGGCAAGAGGAAGACAGAAGAAATGCGTTTTCTTTTTTTCTTCCCCTAGGCTTCTTGAATTATATAGAGAATAATATCTTGAGAAATAGCTCTCAGCCATAGGAAATAGAGTTTTATAAGAAACAAGAGAGGTGAAGAAAGCATTATATGACTATTAGCATTGCACCTTAGCCACTAATAAGCAAAGTGGTGTTCTTAAACTTGTAACTAAAACAACTTTAGCATCTCTCTCTCATAGCATCTTTCCTTCTGGAAACATTAGTCATTCAATACATCCAGTAGCAGGGCCTATTAAGTTCATTGCATGCAAGTAAATGGAAAGACACAATGGACTTCTTTTTTTTTCTTTCCCAGATTGATTGATGAATCAATGTGGACTCAAAAACAGCTCTGAAATCCTGACTGAACCCCTTGTTCCAATTATTAGACTGCACTTTTTCCCACCTGCAGTCAAAGATCAAAACATTGAGAAGTGCTAACCTTGTGCATCATACAATGAATTGAGTCAAAGCTGATGAGGCTCACTACCCCCAGGACTTAGCTCAACTATTGCACTGAGGACATTTCAACTGTTTCATCGATATTACATGACGTTTCTTGCTCCTCTAAATACTCACACATTGCTTTCTCGTTTCTTCCCTACCTCTCTTTTGTATCCTTTGGAAATAACTGTTAATTCATAGGACAGATTTTTTCTGTAGGGTATAATACTATCTCCTCAGGCATCTGAGCTTTGGATGACATAAATGAAGAAAACCACTGATTGCATATTCTAATTTCAGAGGTAGTTCAGGGGTCTTTGCAACTCAAGAGGGTAGAAAGATGAGCTAACACTATTGTCCCTAGGTTTCCACTTAGTATTGCTACAAATGCTGATGAGTTTGGGAAAGCAGGACTTGAGGGTGTCTGCTGAATGGCAGGAAGGAATCCACAGGAGACAGTGAAGAGAGGTGCTGGCTAAGCAGTTAGGACTTAAGAAACACAAAACAAAACAATTCAAAATTCGAAATCAGGGGGTCAAAGCCAGTGGGTGTTTGACAGCAGAAATCGTTTCAGGGATTAATACCAGGAATATCAGGGATAAATGCCAGGAATATCAGGGATAAATATCAGGTATGTTTGTGTGTCCTTGAACTAATTTTGTTTTGTCCCACAAAATGTCTGTTTTACAAAACACAAATGTTCAGAGCTGTTTTACAAAGTTTGTGGGACAAAAAGCTGTTTGATCAATAGGAAAATGACATCTGACACATTGAAGAAAGGAGGCAAAAACTGGATTTGGAAGGGTAAGAAGTTCATTGTCTTGAGAATTTCAAGTTCCTGGTTTCCATTACATTTTTATTATTGTAAGTTTTGCATGAGTGTATCTGGACCTCTCATAACCTTCCCATTTTGAAAGCTGAAGGAAAAGTTGCTAGCTTCAGTCAGACAGGAAACCTTCCTCCCCCAAGCTCAGCAATGTCTCATAAAAATATCAGGTCACAGATTAAAACAGAATGACTTGAAAGTTAAAAAATAACAAGTCTTCCCTCAGTATGTCTGCTATTAAAGATATCTTTTAACCTGCTTAAGATGGAAAGGAGAGACATACCAAGATAATATTATTCCTACTCTCAAGTTCACACTCTTTTTATTTTTGATCTAAAGTGGAAAACTGAATTCTAAATATTTATTAGAGGTGACCAAGCCACATCTAATGAACCTTTGTGGCTAGCCATACTAATTTGTAATAATTTCTATATATGAATGATAAAAATTCCAAAGAGTAATTCACACTTCAATTCTAACTGGTGACATTTTTAATATTTCTTTTTTTGTCATGTAATGTTAGGATACCTCCTCAAAAGTCTAAATGCTATTTCGAATCTTCAGACAAGTCTTTAGCTAGGCTGCACTTGCTCAGTTTACAGGAAGACACTGAGGTCACTGGGGCTGTGCATGTGGTTGAACACGGACTGCTACTTTTACAGAAACAAGAAATGTAGTTTTCATGCAAAAAGACACCCCAAAACAAACCCAAATTAAGATTTTAAATTTAAAAATCTTACCTAATAGAGCAGGTGAGTCACTGACACTAGAAATTTTATCTCCAAAATATAACCTCCCTTTCCATTTGCAGATTGTCAATTTCCAAAATGTGTTCATGGCTCAAGGACTGATGATTCCTGTAATCCACCTGTCTAATTGTAGTAGTTATGATTCAGTATCTGAGCACTGTAACCTGCCCTCTAAGCCTCATGCCCTGTTTTTGGATTTCTGATCTAAAAGAGATGACCTTGTGTCTGAAACCAAATTTTATTCTATTACAAGAAAATACTTCATTAATCTTTCTTTTCTGGGATAAACTTTTGTTACTGTTTTTGTGTATGAATATGTGCAAAGCAGATGCAGCTTCAGTGGAATTTGAGCACTGAGACAGACACCTTTCTGTCTTCATTTCTGCACATGTCAAAAGTTCAGGGTGGTCTCATCTTAAGTATCATGACAGTCACCCAACATTACTTCTTCTCTAAGTATGGGACATGGCGACAGTGCATTCTGACACTCATCTTCTCTTTCCTCAGAAAGTGGGAGGTGTTTTGTCCTGTCCTACTACTATTCATTTTCAGTGCCCTTACACCACTGCTAAAACTACTCACTATCTTAGTGCAATTCCATGACACCTCTGAAAGATCAGAAAGAAAGTATGAATCTGTAATAAGATCCTGAGAGTTGCCAGTGCTGCAACACAGTGCAGAGACGCTCTGGACTCCCATTATACCCAATGTAGTAGTGTAGATTTGTTCATCTTGCTATCAATCAGATAGGCCTGAAAGCACATCTGCTTGAAACCTTTTTTCAAAATCTCCCAAACAATTACCATAGCACATTAACTGTTTCTAATCCCTGACTCTTCTTCCTGTTGCTGAATGCTCTTAAGACAGGTGACTCTCCTAATGTCTCTCATTCTACTCAGAACTCAGAATGGTTGCTCCCCACTATTTATGAGCATGAATAAACATGCTTGTTGAAGTGGCATGAGGAATATAATCCTTACATCAAAGGTTACATTATCTTCTACCTCAGCTTGGTCATAGCTTTCCCTTCAGTACAGTAGGAGCTGCAGTACAGTTAAGCTTCCTATGTTCAGCCTGTAAATCATGATGCATCTCTGAATAGAACCTTACAACATCTGCACTGCACAGGTTCTCCTCTATCAGAGAGCAGTGTGCAGGATATGTCCCTCAAAACTCTGTGCTTCCACTTCTTTTACTTGTAAAATAGACCCAAAGTAGATGGTTGATAATCTGAATTGGTTAAATATTTTTAACATGCTTTAAATCTGAGAAAGTTTTTACACTGTCATTTATTTATTATCCTTGCCAGCCACCAGTGTGCTGTTTTCTGGTAGCCATGCCTATATACTCTGTGTAGCACACACAGTGGAAAAAGAAATCAGATGTGCTTCATCCAGTTCCAAACACCTTGCTGGAGACATCAGCAATAAGATTACTGTGATGGACCTTCTTCCACCCTTCATTTCCTTGCCAGTGAGAATTTAAGGTTTACTTGGGAGTGGAATATTTGTCATTCATGTATCCTAGAACTTGCTTATTTATCTTTTGTAAATCAAATAACTCCCCTTTTAACCTTGAACATTCCCCAGTCCTGACCCAGCTAGTCTTGCAAAATAGGCCAGTCAATCATGTTCTTCTTCTCATTGCATAGGGTAGTAGTGGGAGAATAGAAAAACCTTCTGTCACTAAATCCTTTCTACCCACAGGCAAAAACTTTTCACCCAATTAACTAACACCAGGTGCACACTTGAATGCATCTGAGGTATGTGCTATACTTACTGGCTCTGTTCCCGACTTGGCAGGCAGACAGACATAAAACCTGCCCCTGATTAGCCTATTTTGCTTGAGCTGCAGTGAAGGGGGTCTCCCCTCTCAAGAAAAAATCTTAGGTGTTTCTGTGTAAATAATGAGTACCTTGACCATGCAAGATCCAGAGTATACTGTGCATTAGAAGGATTATCCTTTTTATGAACTGATTTGTCAAGGTGGACAAGTAGCATCCATTCATTGAAACCCAAAAAGTATTAGCAGTGCCTGACCAGCATTTTGTGCAAGTGCTATATATGTAGACAGGATCACAGTCTATCTCCATGGTGAGGTTCTACCTTCATGGGTACAGGGATACTTAACACCCTCTGGTTCCCTCCAGGTTTGCCTTATATCACATATATTTTTCCTCTGCCCCCTTTAAATACCAGAGAAAATATTTTTAAGTGTCTGTGGCCAAAATCATATAATGTCATATGTACTAAGATTTTTATTTATCAACTTAAATGTTTCCATAAATTAAGAGGATTTTGTGTATTGTCTGCCTATGACAGACATGAAGAAACACTCTTCCACAGCCACAGAATAACTCTAATTTGTTTAATGTCACCACAGTGTTCACCAAGTCTGACACTGTTTAAGTGACATATTCCTTGATACGTAGTATTTGAATGCTTTTAATCATTACCTATCATCCCTAACCTAATCCCATATTGAAATTTGTCCCAATATTAGTATGCACTTTCTGGCCTACAATTAATATTTGAATCACTACTGGTCATTTCTAAAAATCTTCATTGACATTAGACTTTCTAATGTGTGTCTTCTCACTTTGTTTAAAAAAGGAATTGTTATAGGTAACTAGTTGTAACCTGGGTGACAGAGGTTAGGAAAATCCAGACAACAGATTTTCTGAAGTACAGTTTGCATAATTATCATCTTAATCTCAGCATCCTACAATTACCTATTTTTTTCAGTGACACAGTCTGAGAGCCATTAACACAGCTAAGGGCAATGAGCAATTGTAGAGAATGAATGTTTTGGTTCAGTGTATGTTCCAGGGTATCATGAGCTATATCCCTATATAATTATTTAAGAACTTTATACTAGGATTACTTATGCAGGAGCTGGAAAACATGTCACAAAATAAAATTATTTTTTAAATGAGCACTCTGTAGAGATTTTTGGTGATGGAGGAAGTCAGTATATGGATCAGGCAAATGTCAAGTGAAAAGCAGTAATTAAATTTTGGGCCACATACCTACCGGTACACGTAGTCTTATTTCAGTATGTCCAGGCTAGTTTATACTAAAAGCCATTAGGAATTCAAATGGATATGAAACTCTTCCACCTCCCCCTACAATAATATCATTATGGCTTTCTACATATTGCTGCAAGTTCAAATCACTGAAGAATACCATGCAGTGCTTTTGTCCTCTCACCTAACAAATCATCTATAAAGCTAAGTACCCTTCACATGGTATTAGTATTAAGGGGTCATCTACTGTTTTCACAGACAGCTTTTTGTTATTGGCATGTTTAGGTTCTGCATATAAATAGCACAGATTTATAATCAAATATTTTTTTGCAAAGTCAAAACATTTAGAGGAACTGGATGAAAAAGTGACTGGAGGTAAGTCTTTGACATCTGCATTCCCACTCCTCCATGGCCTTTTCATTATGGTAGCAGGTCACCCATAGATTTCTAGGAATTAAGCACATATCTACCCTGACCAATAGGCAGTTTCTGCAGTGTTGTTTGAAGATTTTATTTTATATGCCTATTAGTAGAGGTAGAGGAAACAGAGTAGGAGGGAAGGGAACCTGCTGATTCTGCAGGTTCCATCCTGTAAGTTCAGGCAGTTTGCATGACCTCTGTACCCCCTGCATCACTGTATGTCAAAGGTGACATCTTTGCAATAGTTAAAAGTACCTTTTTTTCTGTGCCTTGTAAAAAACATCAGGGCAGATGAATGAATCAGCCATATTCTGGATTTGTCTCTTAAAATGGACAATAGATGTCTTTGTAAGATTGTAAAAACAGGACAAGCATATACCGATACTTCACACAGTGCTACACCAGATGCCAACTATATATGATTCAAGGTTTCTCAAAACAAGATGCAGTTTCATTTTTAATTCTATTGCTCTCCTATGAGTTCTAGCAATGTAACCAGTGATGTTTAGAACCCTGTAAACATTTTGCCTATAACCTCCTAAAGCATGATGATCTGCTTATAACCACATGTTGTATACGGGAATGTCTCCTTTGGTTAGTTTCTAAGCAGGATTCAGGAAACATATGTGAGCAGAGCAAAGACCAGATTTATCACCTAAGCCCAAACCTCTTGAGTATTCAAATGCTTATACACTTCAGAATGCCAAATGAAGTAAATTCTGAAATAGCTCTCAGAGTCCAGGCTACCATTGTGTGCTGTTCATTTTCAAATCAATGGCAGTGCCAACAATTATTTTGGTGACAGATGAGTCATCTTTTAATTCTACCCTATTACCCCTAACAGTTCTTTTCTTTCTCACTTTGTAAACTTTGCATTAAAGCAAAGATATTAAACTTCTTCAGCAGGTTCCCTTGATTTTATTGCCCTGGATAAGAGTCTAATTTAAACCTTATCATTAGGGGTCACAGAAAATAAAGAGCTGGAAAGGCTTCCATACTGATTTGGAGCCATTTCATTTAACAACAATCTGATTGCAGGGCTGAGCTTTTCTTCCTTATATTATGCAATATGCCACCTTTTTTTTTTTTTTTTTTGGTGAAGCCATTGAAGATAGCACAACAAAAGTGCATTTTGTGTGGCATTTCTTATAAAAAAACCCACTGTACTATTGTTTCACATAGCTCAACAGCTATAAGCAGTAAGTATGAAGGAAGGTCCAGGGCCAAGGGGGAATTCAGTGTTTTCTGATGAGTGCAGATGACAGAATAGATGTGCTCTGGGAGTCTGGAAGTCAGGGAGGATGTTCTGCACTGTTGGTGGTGCCACAGTGCAGGACTCTGACCAGATTCCTTTAGATATTCCGGACATGGGGGGTTTAATGTGTAATAAAAAGATGTTTACTGGGCAAACAACATAGAAAAGAAATAAAAAAAAAAAGTGTTATATTCTACCAGGTAATTGCAATCAGAGGCTAATGAACCAGAGAACATAATATAAATGAGGATGAGAAGGAAAGGTCAGAGTACATGTAGAAGTTGTTCATGCTTTTATGTAGGTGTAGAAAGATGAACTATCCAAAAGGTTTTGGACAGTTTTGTTTATCTGTTAGCTTTATGTTCCTGTGAGAAAGTAAATTCCTTCTTTCTGTGAGTGCTAGTCTCCTTCTAGACCCCAGCAAGTTAGTAAGAAATCTCTGTTATTCTCGTACAGATCAATCATTTAAAAATCATCATAAGTTTTTGCTTAGTTTAAAATAAACCTTTTTTAGAGCTTTACCTAATGTCTCAGACTTATAGAAATGTGCCTATATTCTTGTGAGAATAGAAGGAAATGAAAGTAAAGAGTTGGGTTTTTTTGTTTCATGGTGGGTTTTTTTCCCCTTTCTTCCCCTGAAAGGGTTAACTTGATATTTGGACTACAGTTCATACTGGAGTAAGGTGAGCGTGAGGGCCAATTGCTATGTGCAGACTGATTTCCCCATTTCAGCTCAACAACATTTTAAAATCTTTGTCAGTTACCCAGCAGCTGTTATCTTCTCAACACAAGAATTTCCACTAAGCAATGTCAGCCTCAGCAAAACTATAACAAACAAACAATTTAAAGACAAACTTGATTAGCTGCATAAAAAAAGCTCCCAAAACAATTTACCCATCTACCCTAACAAATCTTCATCTATTGCAAGCCACAGACAATTGCTTACACCCAGTGACTGCCTACTGTTTAACAACAAAAAGGAAATATTATGATTGTCAGTCGTATTAACATGAAGTCCTGCACTGAAGACACTTTAAATAATTGGACAAAATGATGGTATAAAACTCATCAGGATATCCTGCTGATTCACACACTGTCATCATTAATTAAAAAAGCCTAGAAGTTGCCTCATTTTGTTTTGTATTTCTCCCTCCTCCTCCTTCTGTTCCATATGGTTAAGTTTTATGCTATTTGAAAAATTAATTTAGCAATATCAGCATGTCAAAGAATATATAATATATATAACCATATATATAATAAACATGGTTTCAGTTTAGGGGAAATGTTTAGGCTGAGAGACAAGAGAGACAGCAGAGTTTAGCAGCCAAGACATTGGTATGGTAGTTACAAGACACTGATTCCATATTTAGCTTTCCCGTTTATCTTTTCAAAGTGCTATGCTACACTTCTTTATATTGCCTATTTGCACTGTAAGACCAACAGGATAGAAATAATCTAGGTTTTATGCATGTATAGTGGCTAGTATGAAGGTAATCTGAACTCAATTAAATCCTTGATGTGTTATCATAAAGAAAATACTAAAGGTAAGAAATATGTTTCTGAAAAGCAATTTGTGAATCATTTACCTACTTTGAATGCTTATTTTAATTCTGGAAAAGAAATAAAGGAAAAAGAATAAAGGTTTAGTATCTTATTATGAAGAGAACCATACTTTCATCTGTGCAAAAGGCTCTCAAAATAGCTCTTACCATCTTTAGAACTTTGATGTCACAAAATATAGTTTTCTTAACTCAGTATCACATCACATATCCAACCACCTTCACAACAACTTTTATCCAACACTGAACACACTCAGAAACATGCAAAACAACCCCACACCTCTGCAAATTTCTGACAACTCAAAATCCATCTGAGCTATAAGGGAAGAAGTATTTCATAATCACCATAAAGAGAAAGACAAATCCACCTAAAAGTGCACTAGTGGGAATTTAAAAAACTTTCAAGCAGCATTATAGCTACCAGTACTACAAGCAACATTTTTTTTGCTCTTATTTTGGTGTAACTGGTCTGTATTTAAGTAAAGTTTCAATGACAGCAGCCTAAGGAATGAAATGTTACTGCGTTGTAAAATATGTAGATAGTAAAATTTTCATAGTTCATTAAAATGTATACTACATTTTCCCTCTTCTTCTTTAGGGGGTTACATTTCATGACATCTAATGCAAGAAGATGACTTGCAAAGTCTTTTGTAACTAGGAAAAAAATATATATTCAGAAATTATTAAAATAATCTCTAAAGTAGAGGAATCCTTGTCAAAGTATCTCATCTTCTATCTTCATTAACCCACAAAGTTCCATAGTGGCATGTGATTAAAAATTGACAAAGTTAATCAGTAAGTTAAGCAATGTGTTTCCTTATTTCTTTCTTATTTAAGAACATGAGTCAAGTTCTGTAAAGGTATCTATTTTTTCTTAGTATTCAGAAATAATTTCATATTCAATACATTTTCAAATAATTCTCATCCAATGGAATACTCCTTCACTGAATTTTTTTTTTTCTATTCACAGTGAATTTACACCATACTTCTTGGAATTAAATGAAGGCTGTTTTCACTGCATTCAATCAGCAAGGTAATAATTTATGAAGTATTTCTATATTTACTGATGATCATCAATTACTAATTTGTCAGATTAACACTGAATCATTGAGACTTCCAAAGCAGCTATGCAGTCTCTATGGGGAGTATTTGCCAAATAGGAAGTCCGATCAAAACCTTTTACATGTACTAAAAGTACTAAGGTGGGATGAAACTCATCCTCAGATATGCGAAGGTGTTAGACAACATCTGTCAAAATAACTCATCTATACAAAACCAAGGGCTTTCATATTTGCAACCATTTATAGCTATAGGATGATAAATAAAAATCTGAACCATGTTTGGAAATGTTATCTGTAAAATCCATTGGATAAAGGGGAAATACATGGAAAGAGAGACACTGCTCTCATGTCTTGGAACAGAAAACCAATCCATCCAGGTGATATTTGGATCATCTGTGGCCACTTGATTTCTCAATTTGTGTAAGAGCTCTTGAATTAAAAAACAAACCAAACCAAAACATAACAAACCCCACAAAAAAACCGCAGGAAATTAGGATATAAAAGTGGCCATTCTAGGACTTACATTCTAGTCCCACTTGCAGTTTAACAGGTTAGATAAAGGTTCTGCCACGTAACAAGTATATGCTATAAATGGCTTCATTTACAAAATTATAGTACAAAGTATTTACTCAGCACTCACAGTAGAAGGAAGCTATATTATTCCAGAATAATATCCTCAAATATGTCCCCTAATAAAAACTATTAAGATGATCCTGAAGGAACTGAAATTTACTGCTTTCCTTTTCAGGATATGGTTATGCTTTCTTACTTTTTATTTAGCTTACTCAAGTATTTTAAGGTCTGATTCCAAGTTAGCAAAAGTGAATAGCATCTTTTAATTAACTTTTCTCTATAATGATTTGGGCCTTTACTCTTCTCCTCATAAGTCATGTCTTCCAGATCTAACTTACTGTATCCTTTTTGGAATTCCAAAAGGAATTCCCTACAACACGTTTTTCCACATGTCCAGAAGAATTTATAACATAAATTTACTCTGCAATCCCTTTTTCTTTTCCATAAATTTCAGTCCCTTTTAAAGGTATGGAAGCATATTTGTAATTTTTATTTAACTAACTCTGCCTAAGACATTTGATACATCTAGGAAGGAGACTTTCAAAGATATAAAGGGAGCCAGGCACCTACGTTTCCCTGATAGCTATTATGGACTGGGCACCTGTAGCTTTGAAAATCTCCCCCAGTCAATCATGTTTGACAAATATTCATCAACTTTTCCTACTGTTGTACTGAAAAAAAATGTGAGCTGTCACTTTCAAGACTGTTCCTGTACACAAGAGAAACCAAATCCATATCGATCAAAGTGACATGTTTGTAGTGCAAAATAAACGGAAACATCTATATAATGTATGGCTTGTTATGTTTAATAATAAACAGATGCTTTAATTAAGTTTGAGTTTCTGAGCCTTTTAAATCTACTGTCTGAATTTTGTCACCTATAAATAAAAAGGCCTTTGGAAAGAGGAATAGATAAGCATGAATATTGATTTTGGTTACAGATGAGCACATAAGTCCCAGCAATTACAGCAAATAATAACATGCTGCTTGCCCTTTTAAACTACAGCTATCTGGAGAAAACTATTATGTTATTTTCAAGAGAAGTGCTGAAAACTTAAAATAGCACATTTGGCAGGGGCGAAAAATAAGTAACTGCAAAGATACAGGGTTTCCAAACAGCATCTGGATACAGCAGGAACCTTTAGCCTTATCATCATCTATGGGTTTCCCAGGACCTGTTCATTAGAAGTTCTGGTAATTAGTTTCTGAAGTACAGAAATATAAAGTGCAGGTGATACCACGGGGCAGATTCTGAAATAGATGAGCTTACACAAAGAAAGGCTGAAGGCTTTGGAAATCATAGTGCACTGTTATGTTGGCACTTCAAATATTTCTGCAATGAATACTAAACTTGTTTGAGCTTCATGTGCTTAGCTGGATGAAAATAGGGGCTCTATATGCTTATGGATAGAATTAGTGTTGCTTAGATGCATAACTTTTGGGTGGCAAATCAGTACAAATTCATTCTACACTCAAGGGAGAAAATCAGGCAATTACAGTGTGGATTTGATGCTATATATGTATACATATATATATGAAAAAAAGTTTCATGAATTGCCCTTAGGATGCACCCATGTATCTCTGACTACAATGAAAGGCTACAGGATCACTCAGACTATTAAGCTTAATTCCTAAAATTTATTACTTAATATCTGTTGATGCAGCCTGTAATCTAAAAAAAATTCTTTAACTTTTACAGTGATTTATTGGGACAGCTGGACAGAGAATCCTAAAATCCCAACTAGCTATTTCATAACTTTGCTTTACCTTACTGGTAAATTCCTTACTGGCCCATCCCTTAATAAAGTCTCCAGTCATGGTATTGTTTTAAACACCGTTGCTGGTTTCAGGGAATGAGAAATGTGGAGTATCTTTTTGCTATACTTTAAAGAAATCTTAGACTAATATAATGGTTAAAATCAGAAAACTATAATGATAAAGGTTTTGTGATCATTATTTCACAGACTTCAATTATTTGTCAGTCTCATAAAAAGATTAGAGCTTGCATCATTTTAAGGCAGAGGTTGTGTTCAGTTTTGGCCGTTGGAGACGTCTAGCTTTTTAGGTTTTTTTCTTATTCAGTCTTAGAACTTAACATTAAAAGGGAAACTACTAAACTGTGTTCAAGCTGATAAAAGCTTACCAAGTATCATCTAAAAGCCAATCTTAAAGTCCCTCTCATTCTGGCTCCTCATTCCCTCTACTTAATCCTCAAACATCTTATTTACTATAATACATTTTACATTGCCTTTATTTCCTGTAAGAGGTATAGTTTATAGCATATCTCAACCTAACTAGCTCTGATATAAATAAGATAAAATGGTGCTAGTTATTGCTGAGCGTAAAGCACAAACATTAAGAGAAGCAGTCCAGTAAAGAAAGCTAATGGATCTATTTGGAATCTGTTTATTGGCTTTCTATTGCAAACTTTGCCATTGAGACGTAATACCTCTTGGTTATATCGTCACCATCCAAAAACTGATGACACAGTGTTTTGAAGAAAATTCCCCCCTTTTGTTTTAGATGATGGGAAAGAAATAATCCTTTTCAGAGTTTCTTCAGATCTAGCCCTGATATAAAAGCTTTAACTTCCTCTGTCCATTTCTGAAATGTCAATATTTGGAAACATTAATGTGCCAAATTTAAACTAATTCATCTCAGTTTTCCTATAGCATCTATTTCTGAGACTGTAGGACTGAACAACTACTTTATGGCTACCAACCAGCCTGAACATGTTCATCAAAGCTGATAGCAAAGAGAACTTTAGTTTATTAACTCTGGCCTGTCACACAAAACACTCAAACATTCATCATTTTATTATTGCTTTCCAAGTATTGATTCTCACCATCGTGACAATTCAAGAAAAAAAGAAATCAGATTCATTGTGAGAGTTCAGTAAAAATTCTTATCAGTACGCAATACAAGTTTGTAGGAGAAGATCAAATAGAAGGAGTATTAAGGATTAGGGAAATATTGGAAAAACCTTGATTTTTTGTGTATTTTAATTCACTAATATAAACATATGACATTTCCTTACATCTACTTGGCATATATTTATTTTAGTTTGGTTTTTTTTTTAGATAAAAGAAGGAGCAGGTGGATTTTTGAGGACATGTTAGGAAAATAATGTGAAACACACCTTTTCATGATCCATGAAAATTATATATTTTGTTTATTTCAATGAGGAATTTACTAAGAGAGAAAAAGTCTGTGAAGAGCTCAAGGAATGAAAATAATGTTTTTCGGAAAGATTATTTTTCATTACATTTACTATTCTTGAAATTACAAAAAGCGTGGAAATTTAAATTGAAAGTAAAAGGAAACAATTTTAAACCAAACAGAAGTGATTTTCAAACAATAAATAAATAACCTGTAAAATTAATTCCCACATGATACTTCACTGGCCATGGAACTTCAAAACCCACCTGCATGCAATCCTGTGCGACCTGCTCTAGGTGAACCTGCTCTGGCAGGGAGGTTGGACTAGATAATCTCCAGAGGTCCCTCCCAACCCCTTTCATTCTGTAATTGCATTAAAATACATCAGAATCCATAAGCATCCAGTTTACAAGGAATAATTTCCATATATCACATTTAAGACATCTTGTCTTTAAAAGAATGTATTCTCAATTAGCATAGAATTTACCTTCTAAAATTCAGAGAAATCAAGCAAGAAATAATAATTTGCCTGAATTGAAGTTATTTCATCTGAAAGAACCAAGCTATTATTTGTACTAGGAATATGGCACAAAATATTTTTGTGTTCAAGTGGCTAGTTTAGAGCTCAGTTGAGGCAGCTCTATAGCAGTAGAATTCGTGGGTCATTTGTGAGATTTGAAGCACTCTCACTACAGAGTTCAAAGAAACAGAATTTTTTAAAGTATAAACTGCCTATAGTTTGCTTTATTTTTATTATGAACTTGACATCTATCACCTCTGAAACTCTGGGCAATACAGACGAGATTTGAGCCAAAGGCTCTACTATGACACAAGTCACTGAACGGTTAAAAAAGTGTGGATCTGTTTGCATGAAAGAAAGTTCCAAATTTGTTTCAGGGTCAAGGACATTTTGCCAAGAATGCTATGTGGTCAGGCAGAGTATTAACTGTTGAATATTCTTCTTTGATGTTTTTTTTTTGTATTCTTTTTTTTATTTTTTATCTATTCAATAGTCGTAAGGTTGA
>WUAM01000359.1:34338425-34351642 GCA_024336885.1 Actenoides hombroni
TGCTGAGGACTCCAGAGCTGGACCCAGCACTGCAGGGGAGTCTCCCCAGAGCAGAGCAGAGGGGCAGAATCCCCTCCTTCAACCGGCTGCCCACGCTGCTCTGGATGCAGCCCAGGATGCCATTGGCTTCGGGGCTGTGAAGGCACATTATTACATGTAGAGCTGCTATGAAAATTGAATAATCTCTACAGTTACCATGACAAAGGTTGTAATCTCACTCTATTTATTATATATACAATAGTCTGAAGGCTGAAAAAATGCAGATACATAATGTTTTTGACAAGGATGATGTCTTAATTAGGCTGAAGAGTTATGCTAGTTATCTCAAAAGGATTTTAGAACTCCTCTACACAACAGCCGGTGTGTTTGTTTATATAGATATGCGTTCCTCTTTCATCACTGAACTCCCCAATACGTCTGGGAGAAAGTGAAGAATCTTCGTGTTGCCTGAATCCACTTAAACTAACTATAAAGTGCTAAATTTTCAATCTTGAAGAATAATATTCTGTCTTGAGAAAATTGCTATGCACATAGTCACCTCTGATCTAAAGAATCATCATATTTTTTTATTGGTTGGGTTTTTTTGGGGGGAGGTGGGGATTTTTTTGTTTCTATGGGGTTTTTTTTGTAAAGGCTCATGCAGATAATTGGCACATAGGATGCACTTATTGAAAAGGAAGTGGTTTCAATGTATATGTATCTTCCTCGTGGTTTATTTAACTAATTACTTCAGCAGAAAAAAAAGATGGGTGATACGTTAAAAATAAAACCAGCAGTGCTCTTTTCTGGCTTTAAAGTACACTTCACATCATTGTCTGCAATTCATGTGCATTAACAGCCAAGTCATATATTTAAATCAGTAACATCTTACCAGGAGCATCTCACTAACTTCCATCTATTTTGAGTGTAAATAAAAAGTAAGATGAAGAGCAGAAGAGCAATTTTTAGATCTAGGTTGCATGGTATATTAAGAAAAAAAGCAAACAAACCCACACTGTTTTGATTAATTATATATTTTACAGTGAATTCCAGTTTACACCATTTCTTGCATAATAAAACAGGAATGTCTTTTCTGATTACTATATTGTCTTCTCAATATATATTACAGCTACTTGACTGAATCTTTGCAAAATGGCTGACTTTGTAACAGAGACTTGGAGTCAGTTTTAACATCTCTGAGGTTGTTTACATGATCCATTCTCCTTTGATACAAAAAGGTTAGCAGAGTTGATAGTATAAAATAATTTTACAGGCACTAAAACTGTCAAAAGGAAGAGCAAATACTCATTCACTAACATGTTTTACTTGGTTATACTTGTGGTTCTTTTCGATGAGGATGATTATGATTATTTGCTCATTTTAAAAGGTGAGATGACATAGGGAAAATTAAGAAATATTGTACTGGATTTCACAAAAAGTCCAGTATTTTATCCAAGATATGTTGTTTCCATGGTACACCTCATAGATTTTGTATTATAGGCAAAGGAAGCATTTAAAACAAAGATGCCCCTCAAGAACTAAAACATGGGAAAGAGCATGCTGAGCATCCATTGACCTATCACATATCCACAAGCATTACAAATTTGTTCGAAGCAGAGAATAGTAAGTATGTTATTAAAAGTTCACAATACTGCCAGTTTGATTTCCTCTCTTTCCCCTATCTTTAATGGCATCCAGCCATTCAGGAGCAAAAGCTGCTCAGTGGTACCAAATTACATTTAAATATCCCATTTTGTGCATATTACAGATACTTATCACATTATTCATTAAAAAAGATCTTAGCAACCGTATATTCAAAGCTGTTAGCTCGTGGTTAGTTTGACTCTCTTAAATGTCAGACCCGGTGAGTCTTTTCAGTCATATGAATTGTTCCAAGGTTTTAAAAATGCAGTGAAGCAATTGCTGAGCACTGTTTGTATTAACAGTATCAATACAAATATGCGCATCTATTCCAAATTTATACATCTAGTCTTTATATATAGTACGTATCTACATCAAGATACAAAAGAATAAGATGAACAACTTGCATGTGATAGGGCCTACCTCCAGTTTCCAACTGTTTGGAAATCACAGCTCATACTGGTTTAAACAGCAGCAAAAATTGTAGGAGACAATTGTTGTCCTTTGAAATTTTTATTATGTGTTCCTATACAGAACATTAATGATACATACATTGAAATACAAAGTGTGTGATTATATTTCAGTTTAGCTTTGACTTTATTTTAATTATTTAGAATTGTTCACTGGAGGCTGATTGGACATGTTAGTCATAGTTTAGGAAGAGTTTTTCCTTTAGAAAAACTGTAGTATGGACAATAAATAAAAAGCCAGAAATAACAAGAAAAAAGAAACAACCAACCAAAGCAAGTAGTTTGGCTTTGCAGAAGCAATGAGAATTTCACATTCCATAGTAATTCTTAAAATCTCCAAATGCTCTTGCAAAAGGGAAAGTACTTTAAAGTATTGTTGAAATGGAACCATAATTCTCGCTTGTGACAAACTAGTGCAAAAGAATCAAAGGAAATTCAACAAAAAAACAGTCACACACACACAAGCTTGTTAAATATAAACAGGCAGAGGCTGCTCTCTGTTGCATTTCCTCTGCTCTATGTATAATGAGGAAATCCAGTATTCAAAATCCAAATTTCACATTGGGTGTTTGAAAGCAAGATATAGGCTTTAATTTGAAACGTCTTGCTTAAGGACATTCATTTTCACAGGTGAGAGTGTAAAATACAGAAAAATTGGGGTTTTTTTTATATCTCACAAAACAGTAATCTTAGTCTTGAAAAATACAAAACTAAAGCATTTTATCTTTGAATTACTGATTCTGGCTATTAGTCAGAATGTATAACCTGCTTTGAATCATGACATGACTTCCATATCACAAAGTGTAGTCACTCATACTGAAGATAAATTAGAGCATGGTCTTGTGGGAAAAGAGTAAAAAAAAATAAAATAGAGTATTTAAATAGTGCAAAATTATCAATATCTGTTTAGGTAATCATGTGTGAAAAATTCAATTCTGCCTTCCAGAGCTTACCGCACATCTCCAGGTATACTGATTTGAGGTCGTCTGGAAATTTTGGATTTTATTTTCACAAAACCCAAAATATTTTCTGCCTTAAATAGTAGTGGGCTACTCATCATCTATTATAATTTTCAAATGTAAGTCTGGTGAGAATGAAAATACATTTAGCGGTTCTGTGAATGTAGAAGGACCAGCCACTTGTAATATGCAGATCATATGACATGGTTTACCTATTTCAAAAGGAAAATAATTGCCCCACATTGCACATCTGTCTCTGTAAGGTTTCTATGCAGTAATGTACTGTAGGAATCTGAGTGGCTGAAGTTAAGTGGATTGCTGAAGAAGAGGGAGAGAGCAAGAAAGTGACTATAAAAACATCTTAATGATGAGAGTCAAATCAAATCAAATGAGGATCTGTAAGCTTTATGCCATGACTTCTTTAACATAAAAGCCACCCAAAGGTGGCTGCTGTGGTGGAGAAGGCAAGGTTCTGCTCTAAAGGGAAGTAAAATATTTTCAAGAAAAACAAATTATGTCTTATTTGTTTGAATTTTTACAGGATAAAAATCTGAACAGTCAAATCCAATTTGAATTTAGCTATTATTTCTAAAAAATGCCATAATATTCTCCTTCTGGTTTGGAGTTTTATTGTAAGTCAAAGACAGTCTAACTTCGTTAAAAGGAATCTTTTACTGCAGTTTCAAAGGCACTAAATGCAGTCTGTATTTTCATGCTAAAATGAAGAATGTTAAGCATGGTTTAGCTATTTCATTTGATTGAGTGTGTTGATTACAATGGAGTTTTCCTTTGAGGCTTAGAGTTAGTTATTCAGTGAAACTCAGGACATCATATCAAAACTGAGCAGAAAGAAGACTAGAGCTGCTGAGCTGAACATTTTACATTGCTTTATCCTACAGTTAAATCAATGGCAATTCATGTATTTCTCAGTGGGAAGTGTTTATAAAAGAGGGAAAAGAGAAACTGAAATGGAGATCCAGAGTGGGATGAGTACTGCATTTGTTTCTTTTGGTCTGGCATGTAGGAGCAGACAGACGTGAAAGTATTTTTATTCATAGTGCCTAACTGCAGATGTGCCAGCTCAATCTTCTAGCATGCCACAGTTTGATACCTTATTGTAAAGACAGCAAATAGCTTTGGGCACATGAATATGCTGTAAACTGGAAGAATAAAGAAGTTCTTCAAAGGAAACTATGACATTTTATTTCCCAAATGGCATGAGCTGTTCATATGTATCATTAGATAGATTACAGTAGAAACTTGAGCAAACTACACATGAATAAGCCTGAAATAACCAAAAAGCAAAAAGAGATTAAGTTTCTAGCCTTCCTGGTTTTGGATGCTATAGGTGTAAACGAAAGAGAGATAAATTATTAGCTAAATTGAATAATAGAATAGCATTTTCTTTAAGCAAAAAGTAACAGAAAAGCTGTGTAAGGTGGTGCTAAAGTGAAGGGTGCATTATTTTTATATTGTGAAAATATTCAAAAGTCATTCTAAAATAATATTTTTGAGGGAATAGGGTACTTGAGGCATCTGAAATAAGTGACATATTCAGTGATATATCAGTTTTACATTCTCCCTTGATTATGAATTGTGGAACAGCTGGCCCATTTAGCTGACAAAAATAGCTCCCAAATCACAGAATCACAGAATTACAGAATGTTAGGGGTTGGAGGGGACCTCAAAAGATCATCTAGTCCAACCCCCCTGCCAGAGCAGGATCACCTCGATTAAGTCACACAGGAATGTGTCCAGGCGGGTCTTGAACGCCCCCAGAGAAGGAGACTCCACAATCCCCCTGGGCAGCTTGTTCCAGTGCTCCATCACCCTCATCTTCTTGTATGGTATAGCCATTTTAACTTTAGAAATCACATCTCTGTCTACATTAGTATATTATAGCAAAGCTCAGGGGAAAAATTCAAGCTGTGACTCCCTTATTATAAATGGAATCTGATGATCAGATAAAGAGTTTAGGTCTCTGAAATTAGATTCCCACTTGATTAAGCAAGCTCAGGTTTGATGACGATTTTGTTGTTCATTTTATAGACTTCTTTTCTTCTACAGGATCTTAGAGAGAAAAGAAATTCTTAAGGATGTCTTATCAGAGCATTATGTTGCATTTAAATTTTTTAATGTTTGGAGAAACAATCTATTAGATAATGTTTAAATGAAAAGATAATTAATAAAATACACAAAATATATGATTTTCTAGTTATGCGTTTTATATGTTGAGAAATTTTGATGTCTACACATGTAGAGTGGAAAAATACGGGGTAGGAAAAGTATTCTACCTTAAAAAAATTTACAAAATAAGAATGTAAAAGCAGCCACAGTGGATTGGAGATCGCTACAGCTCAGCATTTTGTTTCTGACAGCTATCACAAGTGATGCCTAGAAAATAGAAGAAGGAAAGGGAATGAAAACATAATATTTCACATGAGATTTCTCCTAGTTTCCAATGACTTAGGGCTCAGGATGGATTAATTTGTCATTAAGTTAATGTCATTAACTTGTCCAGTCATATCTTCAACTTAAATAGCCTTTGACTGTCTAGAATGTCCTAGGAGAAATTCGACAAATTAACTACCCTTTGCATGAAAAGTCCACTTCTTTTCACTTTCTTTTGATCTGCTATCTGCTAGCTTCATTTAATGACTCACAATAATAAATTGTATATAGTTATTCCACACTTCTGCAAATGCTCTAAACCAAGGCAAAGATATTAGCAAGTTGGGGTTTTGTGTTTTGTGGGGTTTTTATTTTGTTTTGTTTTGTTTTGTTTTGTTTTGTTTTGTTTTGTTTTGTTTTGTTTTGTTTTCTTCAATCAGTTAAATGAAATCATGCCCAGTATATAAGGGGAAGGCTGTCTTGGAGTGGGGCTACCTGTTTTGAACTTGTTTCAGCTTCAGCAGCAAACAGGGAAAGCAGTGTCTCTGGTACTGGTAGAGTTTTCTGGTTTATATCACTACATATATATATATATCGTGACATAGATAATTTGATTAGTATTACCATTATTACCATTGTCTTATTCTCTCTTTGTGTGGTTCTATTAAGCTGTCTTTACCTCAACCCCTGGAGTGTCACCTTTTTCTTCCTCCTGATTCTTCTTCTCATCCCAGGGGAGGGGGAGGTAGGAAAAGCAGTGGGTGAGCAGCTGCCTGGTGTTTAGCTGCCAGCAGAGGTTAAACTACAACAATAAGTCAAAATTACTGGCTCAATCATTAAAACAAAAAACCAAAAGAGGTTAAAAATCAATGGGATTGAAATATAGCTAAAGATTGATTTATATTGCAGAATTTTAATACTTTGGCCATTCATCTTTTAGATTCTTCCCCCTCTGTAACAATAGCACAACCCTTTAAATAAATATTCTCTTACCACTAATCTTTGAATCTTTAAAATTTGGGTTATTTTCTCTAATTACTTAGGATTTTTTGATCTTGCCATTTGAAAATCTATAACAGTTTAATAATTTAGAAAACTTTTTTTTATAAATTTCAAATAAAAATTAATTTGATACTATTTTGAGAGATAATTTGTCTATTAACACTGAAAAGTGGTATGACTTTCAACCATGGTAGAAAGAATGTAAGAACATTTTGAATACACTTAAACTACTATTGGATGATTACTGCTACATCCAGTATGCCTTTTCTATCCAGACACATAGTCAATACTTCCTCCAAGAGATCCAAAGAGTCCAAATTCAAGAATGTTTTGATTGTGCTACCAGCAATTGCTATGCTACCCTAAAAAAAAATAATTTAATAATGAATCTTGACAGGTGGAATGCTCAAAAGCAAGAGGACACTCTCCTTGCTAAGTCAGTCATGCTTACTATGGTATTACTATAGCTTGATCAATCCTGATTTCTTCAGGAAGGGAGAAAGAACTAGCATAGAATAACCAATGATTTAATAAGTTCCCCTCTGACTGGCATGAGTCTGAAAAAAATTGGAGGAGAAAGGAATGAACCAGTCTTTAGAATCAGTTTGAGTGGTTCTATGAGGTGCCCCATCAAGCAGGCTGAGGCAGTACTTCTCATCCATGTCAATAAATGCTTGAGAAACAACATTAGCCTTTCTTATTTCTTTCGGAGAGTTTTGCCAGCTGTGTCTCCCAAGTGGAGTGAGGAGTAATTCAGATTTTTGGCAAACACAGAGTTTAAACAATTCCACACTATTTTGAATCTCACTCCAGTGTACCACGTACAGATGGCTAAAGTGCCTACCATACAGTCAAAAATTCTAAATGGCAATGGAGTAGCCAGATTCAGTACTTATGCTAGTTATTTAAAGTAGCCATGATTATTTCTTATTTTCACAAAACATAACTAAGTGTCCAAGAGGAAAACAGAGACAAGAAACAACAGAGAGGAACCCTACTGTACATATACCCGAACTATGTCAGCTTTAACTGTTCCTTCTCAGGTTTGTGTTTCTTTAGCAATGCCATAGTGTATACATGTCAGTGTAGAAATTGCTACATATCCTGAATATACATATGAAACATTAAGTATACCCAAAATTATAGTAAGAAGCATTTATAAGTAACCAGGCCTAATCCAAATCTCTAGATGTTGATCATCTTTTGCTTAGAGGTGTATATTTATATTTGGACTTCACAGGTAACCCTGATTTTATCAAAATTCATAACTCTAAATAGTTCTACATATTGTAGTATTTCTATTTTTAAAAATCTTTACTTGTCCTTAATGTCTACTTGTAGCAATACATAATATAGTTGGGTCCTGCTATTGCAAAATTACCAGGCCAAACTCTTAATCAGAGTAGGTTCAGATAAATAAATGTTTTGGAAGAAAAATTCCTTAAGTGTCACTAGAGAACTACTTTACATGAACTACAACTAGATTTGTCAAAGGACTAACTTCTTTTAAGTTTACTATGAAACATTTTGCAGCTATCTGAATCATTTGGTCTCATAAGAGAAATACCAGGTCCCTCCATGAATACATGACAGAGTTTGCTGAGCCTTCACTATCCAGCAAGAAAACACATAAAAGGAATCTTTGCTCTTTCCTCTTGAGTTGCTGTCTACTCATGTCTCTAGTATGTTTTGATATTTTCCCTCTGCAAGTCAGTTACTAAATCTTCTGAAAGGCTTGCATTGTTCTTCCTGAGTGGAATGTGCTGAAGGAAGCAATGTGAGCAGTGCACTCTCAACCCCCTCAGTTTCCTGCTGCCCCCAGCTGTCCTGCACATTGTCAGGATATGTAAATAATACAGACAAACCAAGGATTACAAATTTATCTCTTCCCCATTGCCTGATGGATACATTTTGGAAACGGTACTTTTTGCATTGTTGAACGATCTGTCACTTGTGTCCTCCTTTTGAGCCTCAAGTTGTACAGGTGAAGGGACAAATAAGAATAATGTCATAGGGCATATCAAGATGCTGCATGTGTTCTGAATGCACTATTAGGTTATATTTATGCATGATGAAACAAAAGGTGGTCACTTCCCCTATGTGCAGAAAAAAGTAGTAGTGATGGACTGTTCCTGATTTTTGTGGTGTTTTTTTTTTTTTTCCCTTTGATCCATGGTGATTTTTACCATTCTGTAACTGCTTTGGAGCTGTAAATGGGCACTCACTTTTCTCCAGTCCATTGACATAATCCTAATCCATCTGTCATAACGATGACTAGGAGAAGAATAAAGTATTTTCCTGATAATATTAACTAATTTAGCATGTTTTCTGTGGCTTTTTTGGAAACAAGAACATAGATTTCTAGGACACCAGATGTATATTTGAAAAAGTCAGCCTAGATAATATAGATTTATAATGATCTAATCAAGATCAGAATCTAACCTACATGTTCTTGAACTCCTGATACTCATTTAGCTAAAATAAAGATTCTGGCGCAGGAAAGGCAAAACTGAATGCGAGTCACCTGCACTATAGGGCTTATCATTCCCTTCTCAATCCATCAAAAAGCTGTGATAGCAGTCTATGCTATGAATTGGCTGTCCCTTCTAAAATGTTACTCTGCTTTTTATAAAAGCTATTAAAGAGCCAAGCAAATTGTTTGTAACAAGGAGAAATGTTTATAATACACTGTAGTGAAACTGGAGTCCCACATAAATGAAAAAACAAAGTACAGAATACAGTCAAACAAAAGTCTATTGATCATAAAGCTACCAGTTCAGGTATAGCACATGAATTTTTTAATTGAAATTTATTGAAGCAGTGTCAAAAAAAGTAAATATAAATAAATTTAATTCACTGATTATATAAATACACAGAATTGTTTTAGTGTGTCACTTTGCCAGCCTGCAAAGCCATCATATAGCCAACTTGTCTTTTTTTATTATTATTTTTTTATTTTCAAAGAGCTGTATATACCAAGTAAAGTAGACAGTAACACAGAATATCCATAATGTTGAGAACATATGTTATCTGCTTTGGGATGTTTAGCCCAGATTTACAAAACAGAGTTTATACCACAGTCTCAGGCTCCCTGAGACCTTCTGAAGCACCTGTTAAAACAATAAATAAATAAACCTGTCTGAAATCAGATGAGTTGACTGGAGAGTGCTTTATAATTTTGGCTTAACAAGGTAGATATGTATGATTTCAGAAAAGAAACAGAGCAAAGCCACTGTGCTTTCTAACAGATTCCTCATCTAGACCATCCAGGCCTTCAGCTTGCAGTTTTCCTCTTACAGCAGGAGATAAATCTAAACAACTTTTGCTAATTTTGCCGGGGTTTTGTGTTTGAGTTTTTTGTCTTTTTTAGGAGGGTTAACAAGTGCCTCTCCACCCTATCGCAGCATGTAGTTTACAGCACAAACAGGAAGCATTTTCACAAGATTTAACCATTTTCATTTCTTTTCAAAAATGAAAAAAATTTGACTACAGATACATCCTGATGTTGCATATCATATAACCAAATAGATGTGATACACATACACAAATGCAATCTCAAAATGACACAAGTCTCACAGATAATCAGATAATCTGCTTCTTTATGTATTATTCTCTCAAAAGTTATCCAAAGTGAACAGAGAATCATGTTTACTACTGACACGTCTAAATATCAACACATACAGCTATTAGCACAGTTATAACACTGTTTCTCAGACTTACATCAACTGCTAACAAAATAATTATGGTTTTTATGTAGTAGTATGTTACTTTTAAGGAGAAACACATTCTAAGACACATTCCTAATCTTGTCCAGTATGCAATGAATTTGCCCACACCAAAGGCCCATGTAACTGAGCACTATGTGGCATTTTGGGAATATTTAGAGAAGAGTAAGTACAAGAAAGGAGTTATCTATACTTTATATATTTAGTCCCCAATATGTTATTCTACTGTCCATCAACTTGCTCTGTGGAGTTCCTAAAACAGAAGTAATACCACTATATTTAAAAACACTTCATGATTTTTTTATGCTATGACTTTGTCATTTATTATTTTAAGCTTTTGTTGTATTTTAGTTTAACTTCACATTTGTAAGTGGAGATAAATCATTTTCTTTGTTTCAAGCTTACTTTTTGATGCTTTTAACTTTATATCCTAGAAGATGGCAAAAATAATTTCATTTTCAACTTTCCTTTACCTTCATGATATATAAACTAAATCTGAAGGATGTAACCACACACTGTGTAACACAGAGCCTTGAAAATTTAATCCATAAAATATTGTCCATGGTCACATTGATACAATTGAAATGAAGAGATTGATTTAACTTGATTCTATAATGTATATTAACACAGTCTGGCCTCTCATTCAGGTAAGTTTACAGCAACTTCATATCTTTTTGTCTACTGCCAAGGATCATATTTTCTCATCCATCTTGGCTCAGAGAAAAAAAATGCAGGAAGGAGTGAGCTATTGCAGTTGTCAGGAAGATTTGAAAACTTTCTATTGTGTCAAACTTCATCATCGAAATAGCAAAAATAAATCCAACATGTGGGGAAGGAGTTGTGTTAGGGGCAAATGTTTAAACCTGGAAGTAACTTTGTAACTACTGATCAATCTCATGCACACACATAAACAGAAAATTAACTACTTAACTCATAATTACCTGACATTGTTTAAATCTTATTTGGCAAGTTTGGTAGTGAATTCAATTGTCTCTGTAACTATGGCATTCTTTGGAGCATTGCAAAATTTGAACCAAGTAGGTGCATCAAGTATTCAACCTAAGAACGCCGTAAAAGAGAGTTAACAAACACTGAAGGGGATTCAAATGTAAAATTACATCAAAATGTTTCTCTATAAAATTAATAATAACAACAGTAAAAACAATGACAAAATGTGAATTGCCTATTCATTGTGGAAATACAGACTCTATTTCTAGGGAAAGCAAATAGAAGTATAATAAAATAGCTTTTTCTAAGCAAGTATTTAACTCAGAGTTGATCTCAGATTTTAGAAAACTTTATAAACTATGTAGAACTTATTTAAATCTTCCAGATTTAACATCTCTTAATAATAAATTAGTTTTTCTAAATGTAAGAACTAGAAAGTCAATGCCATTTTAACAACTTGATAAAGTTCTAGCTTAAAGAAGAACAGACTTGCACAGGAAGGTTTTGTATGGTCTGAAATAATTGAAGTTAATTTTTTCTATCCATTCTCATAATGGTTATAAAATTATTTCCAGCTTGCTGCATCATTGCCTGTAAAATCTTGTGAAATAATCTTTTTATGTTGATCCTTATTGTCCTTCACTTACCTTTTGCAAAAAGGATGAATCACAATGTTGAGATTTAATTCAAAAGCACTTTTAGAGTCTCACATTTAGAAAATAAGCACTCATTCCCTTATCAGTTGCTACTTTCACCTAGTAGATGTCTTTTCAGAAATTGTATGTATATTGAAAGAAATTATATTAATGTTAAATTCAATACAAAAGGTCAAATTGCCCCTATTCATTGACAGAAAACTCTTTTGGAAACAGCAAGTAACAAGATCAAAGTGCACATTAAATTAATCTGGAAGGCTCCATTAGGTTAGTTATCTGTGACAGCTGTGTAACTTTGGTAGATTGCTCAAGACTTCTAACACAGCTTCAAAAAGACCATAACATAGGAGGTTGTTAAAACACAAACATGGTTGCTTTCTCTAAGGGACTGCATTACAGCAATGCAATACTCTAAATGATCATGGAGTTTCCAAATTTAATGCATAGTGCTGAACTTCAGCTTTAATTCAGATTGTGTAAGATTTGTTATCTCTGTCAATCTCAACTCTGAAGATGTTTTTGTTTCAAGTGTCTGGCAGCCTTTTATGAAGGTTATGACACCTCTCAGCCTAATCAAGCAAACCACCTGCCAGTATTTTTGCAATCAATATGCAGATTGCCTAAAGCAGTACGTTTAGTTAAGAAGCAATCAGAGCTGGAAGTATATCAGTGTTCAGCTTCTCCTATAGCCACCCTTTTAAGAATGGCATTAATAATAGCTACTAAGTCTATTATACCAGACATGATAAAATGAATTATCCATTTAGCAAGTGCTGATGGGACAATATGCATTTCAGATAGTCTGTAATGATATGATTTTCTATAGGAATGATATAATTGCTGGAAGAATTCAGTAAGGTCTATTCAGGGAACTCTGGGAAGAGCTGTTTTTAATATATCAATGTCAACATACCAGAGTTTTATGAAGACTTGTAATGTTGTTGTGACTAATTAATGCTTCAAATCATATTCTACACAGGAGTGCCATGATCCAACTTTCAAACAAGTTTGCTTTGATTTGGGGGTAGGAAAGGGTGTAAGAGTTCAGTTGAAAAGCTAAGATTCTTCATCCTTTCTTCACAGAATATAAAACATAGATGAGTATGTTAATTTTCTTTTGTCCTAGACAATCTTATTAAATATGGGGAGCCAAGTTCTTAAAAGTTTGAAAGATTTAATTGAAAACATTACAAGCAATTGGATATGATAGGATTTACACCTCTTTGGAAATGCTCATTGAAAACCTAACTGTGTGAGACTGTCTATCCAGACTGAACTGGGAACTTCTTTTATCAGTCCTTAATCTTTCAAAGGCTACCAGGGTGACTATGATTTAAAAAGACACAGCACTAGTTTGAACTAGTTTCGTGCAGGGCCACCAAGATCATTAAGGGAGTGGAGCACCTCCCTTATGAGGAGAGGCTGAGAGAGCTGGGTCTCTTTAGC
>WUAM01000359.1:34351742-34398722 GCA_024336885.1 Actenoides hombroni
CTCTGTGATCTGATATAGGTGATCCTGCTCTGGCAGGGGGGTTGGACTAGATGATCTTTCTAGGTCCCTTCCAACCCTAATATTCTATGAACAGTTCATTTCTTTTTTGCTTGATGATGAGAAACATAAATGGACCACAGTAATAATTCTAATAGTGTTTTATTCTATTGCTTCATTACCTGAAATTTTAAAACATAATTATAATACAATAAGAGTATTAATGTGGGGGATTTTTTACCCCCTAAATTCCCTTCTGTTACCTCCCCTTTTAGTAACTTCGTGGTTGAAGAGGGATTTTGTAATCCACCAATCCAATTTCACTTCTTTTAAAAATAGAAATACACTTTCATGTTCAGAGACTGGTATAGAAGTTTACACACAGCCAAGACACTGTGAATTTTGCAGTGAAACTGACAAGAAAATCTCTGACAGCACCTATTTCTTACTCCAACATAAGCAGTCCACAAGTTTTAGCTGTGATTTTTACCACTGAAATCACAACTATTTGTTGCATTTGTTCATGTTTTACACAAAACTTTCAGATCTGGAATCCTTAGGGGCTTTTTGGTATATTGATATTTTTGTAAGGAATTTGCCTTAACATTTGGTTGTCACATATTCAAACCAACAAACAGGAGGGTCACAAAGATAATCAGAGGGCTGGAGCACCTTCCCTGTGGGGAGAGGCTGAGAGAGTTAGAGTGGAGAAGAGAAGGCTCCAGAGAGACCTTATAGCAGCTTTCCAATACTTAAAGGGGGCCTACAGGAAAGATAGAGAAGGACTGCTTATCAGGGACTGTAGTGACAGGATGAGGGGTAACAGTTTCAAACTGAAAGAGGGTAGATTTAGATTAGATATTAGGAATAAATTCAATACTCTTAGGGTAGTGAGACACTGGAACAGGTTGTCCGGAGAGGTTGTGAATGCTCTCTCCCTGGAAGTGTTCAAGGTTGGGTTGGACAGAGCCTGGCTGAATAGAGAGCTTTGGCTGGAATTCAGGAACAAAAGGAGAGTTTATGGCCTTTGGAAGAGGGGGCAGCCTCTCAGGGGGACTACAAAGACATAGTGAGTCTATGCAGGGAGAAAATTAGGAGAGCCACCTCAACCTGGCTGCTGCTTTTAAAGACAATAGAAAGATGTTTCTGTAGATACATTAACAACAAAAGAAGGACTAGGGAGTATCTCCATCCTTTATTGGATGGATGCAGGGAGAAACATAGTGACAAAGGGTGAGAAGAAGACTGATGTGCTTAATGCCTTCTCTGCCTCAGTCTTTAGCAGTAGACCTAGTTGTTCCCTAGACACCCAGCCCCCTAAGCTGGCAGATAGGGAGGGGGATCAGAATGAGACCTTCACAATCCAAGATGAAATATTCAGTGACCTGCTACACTACTTAAGCATACACAAGTCTATGGGGCTGGATGGGTTACACCCCAGAACACTGAAGGAGTTGGCAGATGTGCTCACGAAGCCTCTCTCCATCATTTACCAGCAGTCCTGGCTAACTGGGGAGGTCCCAGTGGACAAGAGGGTAGCAAATGTGACACCCATCTACAAGAAAGGCTGAAAGGAGGATCCAGGGAACTGCAGACCTGTCAGTCTGACCTCAGTGCCAGGGAAGATCATGGAGCAGATCATGTTGAGAGCCATTACACCTCATATACAAGACAACCAGGGGATCAGGCCCAGTCAGCATGGGTTTATGAAAGGCAGGTCTTACTTGGTGAACCTAATATCCTTCTATGACAAGATGACCCACGTAGCGGATGAGGGAAAGGTTGTGGATGTTGTCTACCCAGAATTCTGTAAGGCCTTTGACACTGTTTCCCACAGCATTCTTATGAAAAAATTTCCCACAGCATTCTTATGAAAAAACCTGCTGTTCATGGCTTGGACAGGAGTACACTCTGATGGGTAAAACACTGGCTGGATGCCTGGCCCAAAGAATTGTGGTGAATGGAGTTAAATCCAGATGGCAGCCAGTCACAAGTGACGCTCCTCAGGACTCAGTATTGGGACCACCTCTGTTTAACATCTTTATCAATGATCTTGATGAGGGGATCGAGTGCACCCTCAGTAAGTTTGTAGGTGACACCAAGTTGGGTGGGAGTGTTGATCTGCTTGAGGGTAGAGAGTCTCTACAGAGGGACTTGGACAGACTGGATCGATAGACTGAAGTCCATTGTATGAGATTCAACAAGGACAAGAGATGAGTCCTGCACTTGGACCACAACAACCCCATGCAACTCTACAGACTTGGGGAAGAGTGGCTGGAAAGCTGCTTGGTAGAGAGACCTGGGGGTACTGATTGACAAGCAGATGAATATGAGCCAGTAGTGTGCCCAGGTGGCCAAGAAGGCCAAGGGCCTCCTGTCTTATATTAGAAATAGTGTGGCAAGCAGGACCAGGTAGTTAATTGTCCCTCTGTACTCCGCATTGGTGAGGCCACACCACAATTATTGTATTCAGTTTTGGGCACCTCAAGAAAGACATTGAAGTGCTGGAGTGTGTCCAGAGGAGAGCAACTAAGCTGCTGAAGGGCCTGGAGAAAATGTCCTGTGAGGAGCAGCTGAGGGAACTTGGGCTGATAAGTCCCTTCTTTTCAGGAGGTTGCGGGGAGAACATAATCTCTCTCTACACCTACCTGAAAGGATGTTGTAGAGACGTAGGTGCTGGTCTCTTCTCAGAGGTAATGCGTAACAGAACAAGAAGGAATGACCTCAAGCTGCATCAGGGGAGGTTTAAACTGGACATTAGGAAATTTTTTTTCACTGAAAGGATTGTCAGGCATCGGAACAGGCTGCCCAGGGAGGTGGTTGAGTCACCATCTCTGGATGTGTTCACAAGTCATATAAATGTGGTGCTTGGTAATATGGCTTAGTGGTGGACTCAGTAGGGTTAATGGTTGGACTCGATCTTAAAGGTTTTTTCCAACCTTGATGATTCTATGATTCTAAATTAACATTGATGAAACAAACATGGCAGCAGAAAACTACAAACAAGATTGAGTAAAACATAAAATTGAACTGTAGTAAAATTTCTAAGATCAGGACTAATGTTTACAGGATTTTTTTTTCTCTAAAACTACATTACAGAAAAAAGAAAGTACATATGTATTACACTTTGTGCATATGTGTGCATGTGCACATGTGTTAGTACAGGAGGAAAAAAAATCTGTGGTTTGTATCACATACATCACAGAGGTTCTTTATAGGTTATAATGAATTAACTTACCTGAGTGAAAATTTTTAATTGATGGCTATACAAACTCAGCAATATAATACTGATAGAGCAGGAAAATACCATTTACAACTGGCCAGTAATCATTCTTCATGTGGAAGGATTATTTTGTTTGCTAGTCATGAATTCTTGATCACATACTTGATCTTTGGCTCTTCCAGAACTAATCGAATGAAGTGATAATTAGAGATCACAGGTTACAGTCATTGGATTGTGTTTTTTAAAATTTTTATATTGGGAAGGTGCACTCTAATTTTATTAGATAACTGACTAGTGAGTTGAGCCAGTAACTACACCCTGGTGTGAGTGTATAATTTCCGTATGTCCCAAGTATGTTCTGGCCTAAATAGTTTATAATATTGAACAACAAGTAATTGGGAGATGAAAGAGTTACCAATAAGAAAATGAGAACAGGTGATTAAAGTAAATCACCAAAGTTTATTGAGCTGATGCAACACAAGTCTCCTGCATAAGTCCACAACCAAATTGTCAGGAAAATCAACAGAGATTTTGACCAGTGCTGTATGGTGACGTTAGCCAGATTTGAGGCAGCAGTCACTAAGTGTGGAGGATGCCTGCTATATTATCAGTGTTCTGCAGACTGCATCAATAAAACCTCCAAAGTAAGTAGTATAAATTCTGCAAGCATTATATTGCTGCATACGTTACATGCAGTAGGAGTAGGATTATGAGATACAGAGTATGTTATGTGAGATCTGGACAGTAAGTACCAGTTAAATATACTTTCTAACTGCTTATAACATCTACTATTCAATTAATGTACTTGTCAAGACCTTGAGTACACCAACAGGCCCTAATTACCCTGACTAGATACATCTTGGGTCGCCCCTCATACTGACCCAAGAATTGCATTTTAGTTCTGGCTCTTTTGCCTGTATGAGTTGTGTTGTAGATACATTATGCTTTGCCTTTCTGCCTTTGCCTTACTGCCTCGTGAGTGTGGATGCAACTAATGCTTGCTGACTAGTTGACTGAACTCAACTATTGTCCCTGGACAATTCTGCTTGTCCTGTTCAGGTATGGTGGAAGTGCATCCCTTGTATTCTTGTATTGTATTTCTCTGCTGCCTTTCTCCTAGTAGTTCCTGGGCTATCTTCTCCTGCAGAGTGGTATGCTTTTACCACTTTTGATACTTTTTTATGCTAGGATTAAACCAGACTCGTTCTTGGGTAGTAATGTTGTAAAAATAGGTACACTCACAAATCCTTTGTATGTGCCAGCAGATGATCATTCTACTCTTCAAATGTCAAAGCTCTGTAAGACAGGAAAAAGGTTTTTTTACACACAGCTTTTAACACCACATCAAAATGGGCCTTTCTACATTGTAAGTATTAAATCGAACAGTACTGAAATAACCTGCAAGTGGTGTTTGTTATACTTCTTTTATCTTACTCTGTGGGAGCATGTCTTGTTTGAGTTATATTAAAAAATCAGCAGTATCTGTTCTGTTAGGGTGAGTTACTTTCCCTTTAAGGAAGTGGAAGATTACAAGGAAGCCTGTAACTATGTAATACTGTACAAACAGTACTATTGAGGGAATAGGGAACATACTGCGCTGTTGCTCAGCTGAGAGGAAAAAAAACCATGGCTGTGGTTCCCTTAATTTCATTATTGTTAAAATATGCTTTCCAAGTGAATATTGAAGTGCAGCTAACTTCCTCTAAGGCATATTTAGTGACTGAAACACAAACAGTGAAGCTGATCAGTGGTTGAGTGCCTCAGATGAGAAACAGGCCAAGCTTTTTTTTTCTGGAAATTAAAAACAGTACCAAAACTGTCAATGCACTGGGTGTGCTTGTCATTCTTTCTCAAATGATGAATAGAGGTATATTGACAGTAGTGTAATACCCCAGTCCAAAGTTATCTTGCTAATGAGTCAGTGGCAGAAAGATGAGGTGTGAAGACAGGTTTAAAATAAAAATACTGGACTTTAAGAACAAGGTCGAGATAACAGTTTCTTAACTAACTTAACACTTCAGGGTCATAGAGGTCAGTTCGTCATCTGTGGGAACTAGCAAGATATGGCTGAATCTTGTTTGTACTTCTTTCTTCCTTTTGTTAAACTTTGTCTGGTGACAGTGTCTGCATGTTTTTCATTTCTAAACCATCTAGGGACCTAGGGCAAATAAGGGTAATATTGCCACATATCACAAGCATGTTTAGTGTCCATCACACTGTAAATACAAGATATGGAAAATAGTAAGAACTTTCAAATCCAAGTTTTTAGATAGTTTTCTATATGGATGCTACCTATTTGATTTGATTGTGCAGTTTAACAAGGCTTAGATTGCAACTTGCATGGCTTGCCCAAGATTTCTGGTTTTTTAAAAAAACAAACAACCCTTAATAAGGTTAGCCCTTGTGCCAATCTAAATAGAAGGAAAAAAGTAATAACACCATCAACAGTCTCACTCTGCCCCATTCTTGTAGGGTCTCACTGAGTGGTGTGATCAAATAACTCAGTTATTTGCCTCATTTAATATTATTAAGAAGATTAATTTTCCTAAGCTTGTTTGTATTTGATAGGCATTACTGATCTTGCAACTTTTTTCTCTCAAGTGGTAGTTGTTTCCTTAGGAAAGGGTGATCTGAGCCGGTGAAGGAAAAAACAGACACACCGATCATAAATGTTAAAGTTAATACAGGACAGTTGGACAAGTCAATTATTAGGTGCAGATGCAGGCCTGATTTGGAAGGAAAGAGAGCTGAATTGTCAGAGAGTAGAGAGACTGTGAAGCTCCACTACTGAAAGAAAATGACTTATAGAGCCATACGCAACGATTAAGATGGGTGTTCATGTCATATAGCACTATTGGCATGAAGGGTCTGAATCTTTGTCTTCTCTCCTTTGACAAATTTCATGCCCCTATAGAGCTAGTTTTACTCCTTTGTTCATACCCATATGAACTTAGCTTAGTGACCAAATCATTCTGTTTGGGTGCTCCTAAGTCAGTTCCTCCCATCCCATCTGTAAGACTTCAAAAAGACTATGCACTACCTCCTTTGTGGTGGCTTTGCCTGAGTTTTAGTTATCCTAACTGAGGAGGAATATTCTTGATCCATAAATGTGTGCGTATTAGGGCAGATTCACATGTTAAGCAAATATTTTCACAGAAGAGTGAGAATTCTTACTGCAGTTGAATGAAATGTCAGCATAGGAGGAGTGCATGTTGAGGGAACAATGGTAGGCTGAAGGAAACAATGAGAAGGAGTTCTTCTGCCATTCTTCTGCTAATTACCTACTCTGTACTCTTTTCAGTGACCATAAAATTTCTTGTTTATATTTGGCTTTTCAGTTTATCTAACTGCTAGATTAATTAGACAAACTATTTGTATAATGATTCATAGTATGTGTCTATATGTGACCTTTGTGAAGCTATCTGCACCCAGAAACAGTTTCTAATATATTATGCTGTGATGTGAAGATATTCTCTAGTTGACTGTAGCTTCACTATGGAATGGAAGCTACTTCATCTCTCATTATCATGCTTGCAGATGAAATGTCTGAGAGTAGTAACTCTTCTTTTAAGGTTTATGAAAAAACACATGACTTTTATTGTTTCCACTGGATACTTGGATTATTATGCAGTTTCACTGGGATTGTTATACATTTTTTTCTCCTAGAGTTTTCCTGTTAGAAAGTCTTGATAAGAGGTAACCCCTTGCTTTCGCATACTATGTTGTCCTGCATTTTACTGGTAATATCTGGTGGCTCGTTATATGCCTGTCCCTTCATACTTCACTGAATTCCTGCTAAGAAAGAGTTAAACATTGTATAAAAAAGCAGGAAACCAGCTGCTGAAATGTATCCTTCGGATTATTTCAGAGCTGAGTCAGGATCTAACTGCTGTTTCTGCTGCACGTGCTCCACAATAGTAACATCAAGTGGACAGACAGGCTGCCAGCACCATATCTGCCCAAGGCCAGAGGCAGCACTTATTTTCACCAGCAAGCTGAAGTGGTAAGCTGAGAAACCATGCATTTAATATAACTTTTGTCCAAGCATGTTATAAGGTAGGTCAGGCCTATCTTCTGAAAGCTGCAACATTATAATACTGCAAAACTGCATGAGTTCAATGCAGAACTTGCATGAAAATAAGTCAAATTTTTTATACAGTGTACATTCTGATAGTAGAAGTATAGTCACAAAGACTATAACAACTGCAAATAGGATTTCCTAAGTGCTGTATAATACTTATGCTTGACTTTTTGATTATAGTCAGAAAAGACAACTGTAAAACGGAGTATTTTTATGAAACTAATGCATTGACCCCTGACATACAGCAGAATTTCTATTGAAATGCTGAAGCTCTTTAACATTTACCCCATTTTTGTCTCAGGACAATTATCTGGATAATGTTTGGAGTAATTCTGAAATATTGATGAAGTAACTAATGAAGTAATCAGTACAAAAAAATTTCAAAATTCTCATTTTGGAGAAGTTCTGATACATTTTTGCAACTAACCATATAAGTGAAGTCAAAATACTAATAAAACATGTTAGAAAAAGCTAGTTATGAAACATAGTTCAGTAGATTTTCAAACTAAATATGGATCCACTTCACTGTCCTTTCCACCTGTGGATAAAAGTCTGATAAAGGTGGCCAAGAACTCACAGGAATAGCTGGATTTCCGTTCTTACACCTAAAGAAAATGCCTTGAAAATTCCATTTCAGGTAGTGGAAAAAGGTGTGTGTACTCTTTCTTTAGTAACCTGATTAAATGAGTTCAGTTATCAAACTGCCTTTTTCAAACATCAAGCTTATTCTGTTTAAGACTGTAATACTTAAAGCCTCTGTTTAAGAACCTACCATGTGAAAGAAAATTTCATTCGGTCTCCACTGCTAAGCAGTTCTGGTCTGAATGGTATGGGTGTACATTAAACATATTAGTAACATTCAGAAATAATCCACATAGCAACAACAGCTAGACACAACTTTCAGACCTTTGCTTTCATTTACATACATCACATACATGTAGAAATGTTAGTAGTGATAGTACACTGAAAAAAATCATCAGTTAATAAACAAAAATATCTGTCACTATTGTCCTAGAAGACTCTAAAATGCAGCAGCCACTCTTCATGATGCTGACACATTTTATGCTTATGCAGCAAGTTCATGTTGTTTGCTGTAATTATTGTAAAACATTTGACTGGGTCATGAAACCAGACAATGTCAATTAATGCTCTGTATTCAATTCAAGTGGATTAAGCCCTAGGGTGGAATGTTGAAGAGATTTAAGGGATGCATTATTGCATTACAGAACTGCAAAAGATATAAACCAAATAGCCTAGTGAGACATCTTATACACTGAGACTGCTAAATTATCTCAAGGTCCAACAGTAAACTGCACACAAATTTAAGTGCAGTAAAAATGATAAACAAATGTAAACAGTAGGAAAGGAAGTATATAATTATGCATATACACCATACAATTTTGGCAGCAGAAAATATAAGTTTCTGTTTTAATTTAGGTAGCTGACAATGCTTTTTCTTATTCTGATGTGGTTAATGAACAGAATACACAAGCACTGACAAACTAAAATAGTACTGAAACATTAAACAGGAGCATCTAAGCATCCTTGAAAGCAGATGTTATCACCTCTACTTATAGCTAAAGCTGATTGCTTAGTTTGGAATGTTTGACCACTACTAGCAAACGAGATTTTCTTCTCTGTCTTTTCTAGAAAGGCAAGTTGAGCTCCTTCTCCCTTCAGGAAACTCATGGAAATGTCAGATGAGTACTTCCAAGTGAAATCTAGAGCTTTAGCTTGCCTTCCCTCTCTAATTTCTTAAATGCTTTTGACATGGCTGCTTCTAAAGCACTGCAGAAGGAATGGTCTTTCTATGGATGGAGCCTCAATGTTGTTGCAGAATAGATCAAGAAACACCTTATAGAAAAATTTTAGCATATGCATTGCTGACACTATAAAGATCTCAAGCACTTTATACACTTACTTAACAACCTCATTGTGCAATATGCATTTTCTGCTGAATCCTTTTCTGATAGATGTGCTGAAGATGATTTTTTAAAATCAATTGACACAGTGAGGCATTGACAAAGTCAGCGTAGAAACAAGAAGTACTGACTCAGGCATGTGTTCCAATTCTAGGTATTCTCAATAGTAGTCAGCAGAGATATGTTCTCACTCTGGTTAATTGGAAGTTGAGGAGAAAATTATGTTTGTTGCTACATGCAGCTTAATAAAGAAAGGCTGCAGCAAGTTACATATAAATCACTTATGATATTTAATTACTGTAACACAGCAGGAAAGATGTACAACCACTGGGATCTCTCTTAAGAAAAGGTTGGACAATACAATATTGTAAACTGGAAACTCAGTATTGGTGGTTTTTGTTTTTTATTTTTTTGCAAAGAATGAATCATGAATGAGCATTTCTGCTGAAGTACTGCACATATGCTGCCCCAATTGCATCAGTTTTGCTAGAGAAAGCTACTGCAACCACCTTAAAGCTGCATGTGAAGATTTTTTGTGAATATTTTTGAGAATGTTTTGGGTTCCCTCCACTCCCACTTACCTTCCCTATGTACTTCACTTGCTATCAACATCACCTCAGAAAAATGTATCCTTCCCCTAGTGTGGATGTTATACTTCGTTCATTTTTATATATGAAAAAAAACCCATTTATCTAAATTATAAAGCCCCCAGCTTTTATAAGCTTACTGTCTAATCATCCACATCTGTAAAACATTATTGATAACATATTACAAGATATATTTCATGTAAAGAACTTCTATGTCCTTAGGCAGATATTTCATGCCAAAGCCTAAATCAGAAAGCAATAGCCAAAGTATAGCCTCCATAGGAGGGCATGCCATATGTTTCCCTAAGTAATTTAAGAGTGCTTAAAGGAATGGTTGAAGTCTTAGATTATTCTAGGGGTAAAAATGTCTTTCAGTAAAAACAGAAGCATACATGTTTAATGGATATGAACAGCAGAAGTGGTTGCAAATGGTTTGTTTCTGTACTATTTTTTTAAAAATTATTTTCAGTGTGAATAAGCAGACTATTATGATGAGGAGAAACTCTGCTTACATACAAAAAGTTAATGAAAGTGAACACTGCAACACAATGGAAAGCAAGTGAAGCTATGACTTACTTCTCTTGCATCCACTTATTTGGAGCCTTGGTTTACTCTGTCAGTATAAACATACAACTTTTTTTTTCTTTTTTTTTTTTTTTTTTCCTTAAATAAAAGCCTATTTTTATCCTGGCAAGTTACTATAACAGATTTAATTCTCTATAAAAATTTAATTACTTTTCAACTTCACTTCAGACATGGAATAACATTTCCATTGCAGAAGCTTTCAGAAAGCCTCTTGTCATACTTTTCTCTCTTTCTATGTACAGACACACCTGCATAGTTTCACTCTCTTCAGCAAAATAACTTTCTTACCAAGTCTTTTCAAACCTAAAATAAAAGAAAGCCGCTCATTTCTACCCATGAATTTTATCCACAATCATCTATTCTCTTCTCTCTGTGATATGCACAGACCAGGTAGGTTTAAAATAGGTTAAATTTAGGGTTTGAATGCCCTTAAATGATGCAACTTGCCAATGGAAGAGTTTGCAGTATTGCAGCTACTGCTGCCTGTTTCTGATAGCTGTTTTCCCTTTTCATTGCACTACTATTCTGTGTTTTGAAAGTCATGGAGGACTGAGATTTTTATTGTAAAATAATAATAGTTCTCACAAAATCATTCAGTCAAGTTTGACTTTTTTTTGCAACTTTTGCATCCTGTGAACTTTTCAAAGTAGACCACTGGCTCACTAAATCCTCATTCAAAGTATAATAACCTAAGAAAGAGATCATAGTCATGTATTTTACTGCATTGAATTATTATGAATGCCTAATGTATAAAAACTGAACCAAGAACAACACTTCTTATTATAGCTTCTCCCTTTACCCCTTTCCTCAATATACCTAAATCTATTTCTGACAGTACTCGTAAGTACTCAGGTTCTTTATGATTTCAGACTTAGTGGTTAGAATGTAATACATGCTGGATTTAAAGATGTTTCTCCATTTGGATGAGTAGAAGGCTAAAAACGAGATCAAGTATCTGAAGATGTTATAAGGAAGAAATATGCCTCAAGTAAAAAAGCTGTGGTGTAAATGTAGTGTACTTTTTTATGCAGGCAAGGTAAGGAGTAAATGCAAGTTGTAGGATAGGAATACATGTTTTCTCAAGTTATTGCATCATTTGAAGCTTTCATAAGAATCATGGCTAGAACAAAGCAAATCTTTTGTAATTAAACTGCTGGCAGGGCAGCTGGAGCTTAATTTTGGAGTTTCATCACAACTCTGAATTTCATGGGTAACATTCATACATATTTTGGCACACTTGGAACTGAATTTAAACATTGTCCAAAGCGTAGAAAGCAACCATAACCTTCTCCAGGAGCAGTAAAAATTGCCTGAGAGTGAGAGATGTGAAGAATTTTATTTATCTTATGTAAAAGAAGACTGAGATATGATTGTATTGTGGTCCATAACAACCTTAGTACTTACTAAAATATCAGACACAAAAGGGATCTTGAATCCAGGAAAGAAAAACGTGAAAAGGATGAATGACTTAAATAATGAATGCAAGGCCCTATATAATTGAAGAAGTAAGAGAGATTTTAGACAATTTATTGTATCTGTTACTAAATCTCCTTTCAATTTGACTGCTGGTTTTGATGCCTTTTAAAAAAAGGGGCAAGTAAACAAAATCCAGAATGATACATGCAGCTTGCAGATAATTAGGTCTTCATGTCAATAGCGTTGAGTGAGACTGAAAAGCTGCATAAGCAGTGATGTATAACTAAAAGTAGTAAATTATGGAAGTTGCCAAGTATCTGAGTAGTTATAAATTCACTAACAGTAATTTGGGGGACTCTGGAGTAGGTCTGCAATTGAAAAACTGTTTAAATGACCATATCTGAGAACAAGCATTTTTTGTGAGAAATTGGATAGTAGGAGTCTGAATTTACAAGGGTGAGGAGAATTGGAAAGACTCCCAGGATAGAAAGGGCCTCTTTTGAATTGTTCCTGAACAACTTCTTTTAATCCATGTATGATTTTATAAACTCTCACACATCAAGAATGCTGAAAAAAAAGTCAGTTTATAGTTTAGTGGCATGAGGCCATGCAATTCAGTTGGTGTATCTAAATAGAGTTAAAATTTCATGCTATTATTCATGGATATTTGTATCTTATGTGCAGATTTTGTTACTGTTTTGGTTTGAGATTTTTTTAAAGTACTTTTCTGGCAAGAAGCATTCTATTGCTTTCTAATTGTGTCTGAGTTTTTATATTCCTGTTTTATAGATGGGACAATCAAGATTATTTAAGATAGAAATAGGTTGCCAATACAAATGTAAGGGTGGGAGTATATAAGTAATGATTGGGGCTCATCATTTGAGTGACTTAAAAATTGAGAATTTAAGTTCTACTACATTATTTGAAAAGCTTCCTTAATTTTCCAAGTATTCCTCTATTTTGGGTAGGTTTGTCTGTTTTGGGTAGGTTTGCTGAAATGGCTATAGATGTAAACACATGATGTAATTAGATTAATTCAAATAAGTTTTGTGATTAAAAATTCATTTTAAACACAGGAGGATGTTCCACATGTATGACATGCAAACTTTCTTTCCATATTAGATATCACTGAAACATACATTCAAACCTTCGTTTTGGAGGCTTTTGAAGTGAAAGTATTAACTAACGTAATGCTACCCAAATTAATCTCCATAGTTCTGCATGCCTTCTCTCCTTCTGATCTTGGTTCTTGATTTCCAAACACTCTTAATTTCTAATTTGCTGCCACTAGTTATAAGGAAAACTTCTGTTTGTTTTAATAAGCTAACAGAATCTAAACTGAGGTTTAAAGTTCATACGATACATGGTAAACACCAGCTCCAAGTTTCAGGATCATACTCTGTCCAAGTTCTAAGTACATATTAAATTAGATACATGTTGTTCTGTGTCTCCATATTGTTTCTGAAGAAAATCCTAAATGTAATCTCAAGGCAGATGTAGGATACTCCTGTGGTGTGCATAGCTGAGGAATTAGGATTGCAAGGACACTTCAGAATGTATATGTCCCAGAGTATGGATATAATTATTTAATAGCATTGATCTTTATTGGTTTATTATTCTGTTTCTATTCATAAAGTGAAGAGAAAACAGAAGTATTTGCTCCAAGTAGAATTTTAGAATGCAGCCTATCAATTCAGATGCTAAAATCCACTTCTGAGTGTGATTTAGGTACTTAATGCTAAATGCTGTGAAGAAGCTAGAAGCCATCAAATACTGCAATATTTATATTTACGTGATATTGTAGAACCTATTTATCCATGCTGAACTCATATCTAAACAGGATTTAGTTTGTAAGCCTTTGTAAGGGGAGGGAGTGAAGGGCTAAGTTCTGATTTGTAGTCCCAGAGCTGATTATACATTTTACAGAAAAGCTGATAGGTACAACTGGATCTGGTCTTTGGACCACTATAATTAAGACCAGACCTTATGTAAAATGCATAAACCACCAAGCTAATGAATCACAGCTCTTCTGTAGTATCTTCTAAATCCTGTACTCCTGTCCACAAAATGTCCAAGGGTCTTGGAAAAGATGACTTTGAAAAGGAAATTTTAGGTGTTAGGTATTTAGGTTAGGTATTTAGATGTTCTTTGTTCTTGTAGGCATGGTTGGACTCGGTGATCTAGGAGGTCCTTTACAACCACAATTATTCTGTGATTCTGTGAAAAATCCATTGCAAGTTCCAAGTCTTTCCCCAGCTGAAAACAAAGTTGTAATTGGAGTCATGGGGGTTACATAAGGGGTTATTTCAGCTTCTTCTCATATAGATAAGTATTTTTTTGCACCTTGTATGACCTTGATTGTCTGACAGCTGAACAGATATTGCACTAAATGTCTGTTCATTTGAAACAATTCTGTACAAATGATTTCAAAGGATAAGAAATCTGATCAGAAGGCATTCGAAATCCAGGAAAAGATAAATATAATATATGAAATAAACAAGCTCAACTGACACTGCTTAGACCTTTAATTGATGTATTGTGCTGACAGCAATGCTGAATGTTTAAATGTTTTGTTCAAGATTGTGGAAACTTTAACCCCTGGAAAGCTTAGTCATGGGAATTACTGCACAGGTTTTCTCATAGTAAATTTTGTTTCAAAACAATGTTAAAAATGGAGTAATTCAAATTAAATAGCATCCAGTCAAGAGCTTTGGCTAGATTTGATCTGAACCTTTCTTTAGATTCAAGGAAGCCAAGATAGTGTCTATAAAAGCTTTTGTCATTTCTGGTCTAGTCTCTGGAGGAAATGAGATCATGTTTTGTCTCCTTCTCCTCTTCTGTACTTGTCTGTCAACTCCCACCTCTATATGACAATGCTTAGGTCAAATATACTACTTGACAGAAGTAGAGGTGCTTCATATACTTTATTTCAGAGAAATTATTGTGAAAAAAACTAAAAAAAACCACCAAACAACCAAAAACCACACTAAAAAAAAAAAAACAAACAAACCAAAAAAACCAGGTAAAGACAGACTGCATTGATTTGATTTGTGATTAGCTCAATCTTAAAATAGTACAGAACTTAAAGTGGGAAACATCACCTGAAATGTTCTAAGTATGGAATAAGCTTCAAATGGAGCTCTATCATAGAGATGTTTATGTATATTATTCTGCATATGATTACATATGGTAAATTTTGTATGGCATTCAAACATATTAGTAAATTTTGAATGAAATATGGAAGTTTTTGTGTTAGCAGCAATGATGAAGAATAAATGAGACCAGTGATATCAATATCAGAAGAGAAACTTCAAGTTAAAAAGGATACTTTAGACATTTAACTGCTTGTCCATCACTAATTATAGACACTGTAATCATGAACTGAAAGGTACTTTAGTGCATCTACTGTTTTAGGCCTGTTTGCTTTAAGAAAAAACTATTAAAATAATTAGAGTTTCCCAGTCACGAGGCTTATTTCCTAATTCATTGTCTATAACTAGCCAGGAAATCACTTGGCTTTAGTCACTGAAAAAGCCATAGGTAATTGTGCCAGCTTTATCACTTCCTGAGTTAATGCTTGTAGGAAGCGGACGTGAAAACAATAAAATTTTCAGTTAGGGTTCATTTACTGTTTAAAAAAAGAGAACTAACAAGAGTTTAACACTTGACTGCTACCTCAGTCTTGAAATCAACCATAAGAAGAGGCAATTGGCAACTAGAGATAATGACTTGTACTGTTTTGTTTAGAGCATTGTATATAACTAACCACCCTTTAGTACCAACTTTAACAGCTTTTTTTATTCCTAACTATGTATTCTAATATGTTAATAAAATTTTCATCACTAAGCTTTGTGAGAAAGGAAACAGAATGTCAGATTACAGCATCAAATATAATCCAAATATAACCAAATATCCATGCTCATAAATAATAATATCCCCTTGTTTGGAAAAAAAACAACACCTAATACTGATTTTTTTCTGATTTCAATATAACTTAACTATAGATTCAGACATTTTAAAAATTATTATTAGCAGCAGCATTTGAAAGTGAATCTAAGTGAGGAAGATGTATGACCAAATCTGGAATTGAAAATAACCAATAATCTTTCAGAAGCAAAGCAATTACTTCTTTTGCCCTTTTCAGCTGACAATTCTGGTTATCTGTCTAAAACCGGATTAGAGCAAAGAATAACTCCTGAATGAAGGACACTTATTCAATATGGAATCACTCACTGGAAATTGTTCTTTGTTTTATTGATGTCTTGTTTTACACTCAAAATGCACATATACATATGTTTATACTTGGACTGATTTATGCTACTGACAGGAATCTAGAAACTTTGTGAAGTAGTTCCTTGGATTCAGAAGAACCAGCCAATTTACTCTATGCATCAGGAAGTATGTAATGACAAATTATGAAGCAGAATTTATATGCAGTGTAAAGTATATTGTATTTGCTTTATTTTTATAGGTATAAATATACAGAGCTATGTAATGTGTCATTTTTGAATCAACATTTTAAGTGTGAAGTTAAACATTTGAAATTCAGTAGAAAGTACAAGAATTAGGCTGCCTTGGTGATGCATTTTCTTTTCTTGTGGTCTAACTTCACTTCAGTAAAAAACTTCCAAGCATATAGGAAATATATTTTTATTTACCAATGCCAACAATTTACTATTCTACCTCATCAGTTTTGTTTCTGTAGACTTTTGTTTCTATATTATACATTCTTTTGCAAGGTGATCTTTTATTGCAAATTCATGTACTTGTCTCTAAAGTAGTATCAGTTCTAGACATTAACAACAGGAATTTACAGTGCACTTTTGGGCAATAAATAACCAGACACATTAGTCAGCATGTAATAATTACAATTAAAAAAAAAAAAGACACAAAAGGATTAAAATGTTTACTCTTAACATTTAACGTGGCCTAAAATATTCCATATCAGTTATCTTACTAGTTCTTGTAGAAGTATGTAATATCCTTCATTGATTAAAGAATGATAAATCTATATAATTCTATTATTTTCCAATAGAGATAAACTGTCTGAGATAGGACCTGTCTGTGCCTTACAGAATTAGTGTAGGCTTCCCATCAACACTAAGGACCTGCAGATACTATAGATAAATTCACACTTTGAAAAATTGAACTTCGTGAAACATGGAACTTATATTGATCCTGAATAAGAAGTTTTCACTTTTGTCCACAAAGGTACATTATGTCTTCCTTTGATGCAGATTAACAATTTTAGTAATGATTAACACAGAGTGGGCAGAAGAAACGTAATACCTTTGTTCTGTAGTGAGGTTTTTTAAATATTAATTCCTCTGAAAAGACTTTTCTGTTTAATTCTATTCTAGAGGAACTCTAGAAAATGAAATGAAAACTGAGGTCTATAAATCAGTTCTAGGCTAAGGGATTACAGTGAGCCTAAATTTTAAATCCTGAAAAAGTCATATGTTACATCAGACTGTTTATCTGATATACTGTGGGTATTATTATACAGGTTTGCTATGTTTTTCAAGATTTTTGCTTTAAAAAACTACCTTTGTTCATACCAGTGACTGAAAAGTTTCAGGAACATTTCAGTACACCTACATGAAAATTAGATTAAAACTGCTCCCACCTTGTCTGAATGGTACAGCTGATGGGGTTTTTTTGTAGGTCTATTAATTACATTTTACTAGGGAGCATATGTATAAGTCATCCATACTAGTGTTTAAAACTCTTTGTGCTCTTCTTTTCTGTTTTACATTTGTAATTGCTTTATCAACTAGTTGAAGAAAAAGTAAGACACTGGTATTCCTATGATTTTGCTCCTGTTGTTAGTATAGTATTAGGTTGCAGATAGAGGGGATTTACAAATTTACAAACAGTAAAGATCTGTGAGTCATTTTTGCCAGTCCTTCCCATGTAGTTAATAAAACTGGAGAAAATGTTTCTTCATTAATAAAAAAAACCCCTAATCTATAAGCAGAAAACTGGATTAAGGATGATGGAGTCACAGTGTGGTGATGAAGGAGCTGCTGATACTGGAAAAATTAATCAAATAGTTAATTTTTGTATTCCAAGAAGGTGTCAGGGAGGGAGGACACAGGGGAGAGAAGGTTACCATGTCTTTCAGTTCCTCCTAATCACCTTCTTCACCCAAAACACATTCTGTTCTCTTTTCAGGTCAAGACCCTGAATTATCTGTTGAGCATGTTAATCTGCCTTTCCAGAGCTGGATGGGCTGACAAGAGTAAGAGGCTGGGAAAAAGAGAGACCTTTTCAATTTAGTCCAAGGTGAGAGTCCCATGCAGTAAGTCTTTACATTGCAAGCTTATTCAGCTCCAGACCAAAGCAAATTACTGTTTATTGAAGTTCAAGAACTCTTTCATCTATAACTCAAAATGCAAACACATACTAGTATACTTAATACATAACATACTTTGAGAAGCAAATCTGACCCTTTGCTTTTGGTCATTAACAACTTAGCCCATGGTAATGCCACAGGAACATAAGTTTTGAAAATACAGCAGTATAAAATAGTATTCCAGATATATTAAAGAAAATTATAAGGCAAACAACTCTTCCTTGATAAGCTTACAGAAATAATTATTGTTTAACACTAGAGAACAAAAGCTGAAACAAATGTTGCAGCCATAGGGGTTCTGACAAAGTAAAACTGCCATGTGTGTTAAAAGTAAGTTTCAATGGAAGAGAGAGTAATTTTTCATACTTGTGTGAAATTATGGCTGTCTTTTCTTGCAAGGCATCTGAGTTGAAGCTGTAGGTAAAAATCTTCTAGGTTAATACTACAGGCTGTCTACAGGTGCTTAAAGTACATTTTGCTAACCATACTCGTTCAATGTGATTCACCCAAACCAGAAGACAGAATGTTGCTGAACTTTAAACTGATAAAACACAAAGAAAAGCTATGACTTTATGTCCATTCTGAATTTTTTTTCTGTAACACTTGTAATAATTTATAAGCCCCCATTTAAGGGGGGCAAAAATTTATCTTTATAATATAAATTAAAGCTTTTGAAAATACATTGAAGTGAATAAAATGGTTAGCAAGTTTTCTGAGTGTAACCAGCTCATGGACCTGCATGTGTTTTCTTTGTATTAGTCTGCTCTTCTGTCATGGCTCTTAACCTCAGGCACAAGCCCTAGGAAGGAACTGCAGTATTTGATAATCAGGGTCATCACATTACATTATGAACAGTGATACTATTCTTGTGAAATGCGACCACCAGAATCTTGCAAGCATAATCTTGTGCTTGCTTTCATGTGTTAAGACCACCTAACACTTGCTGAAAACACTCAGCACCTCAAGTCTTTCTCCCAGGTAAGACTTTTAAGTTCTCAGTTCACTGTTTCCCTTTATCTTTTCCAAAAACCACTTCTCTTCTTTTTGTGGATCTCTAACCATTGTCAGCAATATTTCCAAGCTACTGAAACTGGTGTGTATCTATACACTTTGCATTGGCCAGAAGTTTTTAAGAATTCATAATTTGTACAGAACTTAATAATCACATTTATAGATAGACTTTTTCATAAACCCTTAAAAATAAAAACTAATAATTAAGCCACCTGTCAATTCTGGAACTTTTTACTTAATGACTGTCTTGGGGGTACATATAATGAACGATAGAATTAACTAGTAAACTAGTTTAAAGTCCTTTTTTAATAAAAAAACTATGACCAAGGCTACAACTCAAATATATTTGTTGTTCTATTAAACTTCCTTGCACTTAGATGAAATAAAAAGCAGGCACACCTTGGGTTCAAACTCTTTAACAAATTCCGACTGATAATGTGCTGCTTCATTTCTCACACAGGCTTATCAAGAACCAAATCCTTCACTTCTAGTCCCCATTTCACTTTTTCAGTTTTATCAGAAGCTAATTAAGATGATCACAACAGGAAATGACATGAATTGCCAAAGTGACCTTTTTGTCTTTCTCTTTTATGAGTGGCTTCAGCTTTCTATCAGATCAATTAGTTAATTGGGCATCACTCCTCTAACACATCTCACTTAATAAAAAGTCCTCACCTTAAATAAACAGTCATACTCTTTCATTTTACATTGAAGACTGGAAGCTCATTACAATTGGAGTCTGTTTCTGTTTCTTTGACCACTTTTATCTGCATATCAAGCTTCATGTAATGCAATCTTCTTTAACATGAACAAGAATGTTATCAAAATAAACCTTTTCTGCTGTCCTTCTCCCTCACTGCTTCCCCTGACATAATATTAACTGAAATAGTAGACTATTTATAAAAAAGGGGAGAAAATCCCTCAATTAAGCTGAGCAAGATTGAAAAGGAATTTTATATTCATATGATATTTTAACTTCAATGTTGTTGTTGAATCCTGCATTCAATTACATTGCAGTTGTACTGCTAATTATCTCCTATATAAATATACAATATTGTACTAGCAGTGAAGTGTAAGGTGGTTATCAAGAGGTCACACTGTTTTAAAAAAACAGGTATGATCTAGCTGAGGGCCTTTTTAGAACTGTTCTCCCATCTATTTTTTATATGTTTTTTTCATATACATTTAACTGAATCCTCTCATTTAGTATCCTATTTTTAGTTAAGACTTCCAGTGACAAAGTAATAAAAAAAAAAAGGGCTGAATAATTAAATACCTGATTTTTTTTTTTTGTCAGATTACTAGTGCAGCTGTGATTATATATACTTTACTTAGACACAGAGACCATACACATTTTCACATACACTGTTATATATTTTATTTTTCTGTGTGCATACCCTTAGGTCTGTTATGCAGAACTATTCCATGAGTTGTGAAAACGATGTTTTCCTAAATGTGAACAAAGCAAATATATGACATTATTTTGAAGCACAACCATTGCACAGGAGAATGCCATTCCTCTCCATAACAATGGGTAGCTACCAGATGTCTCCTAGGTCTGGAGCTGACCTTTGAGACTGAAGGATAATAGACACCTTAAGAACAGCCATTCTAACAGGAGAAAAAACAGCTCCTCTAAAAAGTATCTTAAAACTATGACAAACACTATAGATTAACTCTATTTGTTTACTGTATGGTCTGTTTTAAAATTACTATCAATTTTAACACCACAGAGTAAGAGGCCTGTGAAACACAAAATGAGGAGTTTCCAATGCTTAGGCACTCATTCCCAAGCTCTTTGTTAATAGTAATGATTGAAAATATATATACATCCAGGAATTTTTTCACTCATCACTGAAACAGAGTTCTGTCCAAAATTGAATGTGGCAGCTGTTTAGCAGTACATGACAACACTAAACAAATGTTTAGACAAGGGGAATGAAAAATATTATACAAAAAAATTAGACTTCAGTACTTCAGTAGGATTTATTTACAGAAAGCAATGCATGAAGAATTGTTTCTAAATGTTTAATGTGTTTTCCAGACATAGGTTTTGGCTCCTGAAGTATACCAATATCCCAGCCATTATTAATATGATAGACTTCAATGTTTTGGTATATTAATGTCAAAACTACATCCTTCACTTATCATCATACAGAGATCTTTTTCAGAATTAAATATATCCTATGTATAAAGATTGTCTCTAAAGGTTTTACACCTGTGATAAGTGTTTTCCACTGATTTCAGTATATCAGGTTTGTCATTGTGGTAAACTGCTGGTTTGCCATTAATTTGAACAGAATAAATAAAAGTTTTCGTAGTGGTTCACAGCTATACCAGCAATTGTATTTGTGAGCATAACAGACTGTACTTCTGCAATGTCAAAATAAAAAGGATTTAAGAAGGAATTGGAACACCATGTTGTTTGTTACCAGATTTGTAGTTGCGGCTCCCAAGGAATGGAAAAAGAAAAGCAGCAGGGGGGAAAAAAAAGAAGTAATTTAATTTTATTCTTTAGACTGTAAAAAGACCTGTGCTAGGGATCAGGAAGGAACACTACTGATGTTCTTGCATTGACAAGATCTTTTAGAAGTAGCCAGTGTTTGTAGGGGAAGGATGTCTGTTGCGGGCTAATGATACCTTTAATTGGATATAGCTAGGTCTAGGTTTCTTCAATAATTCAAGATGTTTATATTTGCCAGTAAAGTGTACAGAGTGTTAAGGCATCAATACTGTATTGCAAGAGAGATTGCAGAAGAATGAAAATGCATTTAAATAAAGCCTAAACCCATGCAGGATGAAGGTTTTAATGCAATCAAGAAGTGAGAAGTAGAAACCCTAGGGAAGGAATCTGTTTGAGTAAACCTCAACATAGCCTCTTCATGTTTAGTCACATAAGTCTCTCATTTATTTCTGACACAGTGAGAAGGTAAGAACAAAGTTAAGAGACAGGTGTCAACATTGATTTTTGACATAGGCAAACACAAGCAAATGGTAACTGAGCATTCATGCAGTGGAATCAGACAATAACAAGTTATTTTAATATTTTAAGGATTCTAATTGTCTGATGATATATGATACAATGTTCAAGCAGTCAAAGAAAAGCATTAGGGAGGCAGTGAAACAGGAAGCAAGAAGATGGTTCTAGTTACCTGTATGACAAGTAATAGTCAGTCTCTCTTAATCTTTTCCCAAAAATACAAAGGACACCCCTGGTAGGGGGTTTAGTTTGCTGATATCCCTGATAGATGCTTGTTAAAAATGAAAGAACTTCTAATTCACTTTTTGAAAGAGGTTACAGGAGGGTCAGATTCTGAAAACATTAGTTCCACTGACGAGCACGTAACAGCTGTAAATTCTGTTTGCCCTAAATAGAATTACTTGCATGGGTTGTGACTTGTCTATTATACTGTGCCGTAACTGAAGCTTTTCTAAGTAACATGGAATGATCTCCTAAGTCTACAAATAGCTGTTTCCTGGAGTAAGAAGAAAGGCAGAATTACAGATTGGTTTGAAATCAAGCAAACCATGGAATTTTTCTCAGTGACCTGACTAGACTTTTTCACTAAGATATTTTAGACTAAGTCTACCTTATATAAAATAAGTTTTTGGTACAACACTGAGCTGAATGTTAGCATTGTGGATTTTTGATTTTGAACCGCTTCACAGCATTTGGGTATTTTATGATGTTTCAATTTGGCTGAAGTCCAAATATGCCAGGGACTGGCCACCCCACATACATAGTTTTCTGACAAACTGAGCACAGGTGGTACCATCTGCAGTCTACAGAAAAGATGAAAAAGTGTCAAGAAGATAATTTTCACTGAAGTGGAATCTGTTTTAAGAACCATTTTAACCACAAGTTCAAGAACTAGCTGTGGTCTCAACAGCTGTTCAGCTGAATCAAATTGCCCCTAACTCTAACAAATATCTTGCAAACTAACAACTGAGTAACGTTTTCAGTGGGCGCTTATTTGGAATATGTGCTTTTCAGCAACCAGAAGTTTATTTTGTGGAGGGTTACACTCTAAATACATTTGTGTAGGTAACCTATCATCCTATGGAAGTGCTGGATGACCAGTCTATAGGAGATGTGTACATTTACTTTTCTTTGCAAAAATGGTCAATCACAGTCTCAGTAATGGGCCATTCAAACTCAAATATGCCATAAAACACTGTCCTCAATATACAATAAAAAATAAAATACTTGAAGATACAAAGTGCTGCAAATAGGTTCCTTAAGAATTTGAATGTCTTGGTCTAATACTTCTAATTTACTGTAAGTCTGCCTAAATAAAGGAAGAAAAAATGCTAAAGCTCAGTTATTGCAGAAAAAAGATAATGGGATCTCCTTGCACTTATAAATTAAGATATTTTGGTTTTATATTTCTGGAGTCAGAATTCCTTGAAGAAAGAAATGTGTTGTAGTGGGTTAGTCATTCATTGCCCAATAGATAAGAAAACCTTACCAGTTCAGGAAAATGGTTTGGTATGAGAAGTGTGTACAAAACCAACTATGTCTTATGTCTTATTGACCTATTATTCGCTATGCACTGAATTGATTTTGAGGCTCATTGGTTTGGTAAAGGAGAAAAATTGTATTTTGCTTGTTTCTAGCTCTAAAATTTGTGTATAACTTTTCCTGAAAGTCTGAGCAATTACTTCAAGAAACTGAAGAAATGTGCTTAAATATTTGAGTACTTGATCTTTTTTCCCAACAATAGTATTTTCTAGTCTTCAGCAGTAAACATAGCACAAGAAAATTTTCAAAGCTTTTCATAGCTAACAAAAGTGCATTCCTCTTACTTAATTAGACACTGAGACCAATTGACAGTGCTTTAGCTGTAAGTTTGATGGCTCTTATTTCTATGCCTTAAATTACAATGCTATTTTTTATCCAATAGAGCAATAAAATTCAGTACTGGACATAGAGGGAATGTTACAGGAGAACAGAAATTTTATAAACCACCAAGATAAATACATAGAATTGTATGATGAAGAGAAATGTAAAGTTACCTGTATTGTATTTATTGACCAAAAGCATTGATAAAAAAAAGTAGAAATCATTGAAGGGTTTGTGGTGTTTGTGCTGAATGGATGGATGCATTTGGATAAATCTTCTTTCTAGAAGGTATGACATTCTGAGAAAGCTCCCTACAAGCTTATCATTCTTGCATTACAACTTTCTCCTAAACCTACTGATTGTCATTTCCCAAATAAATCCAAGACACATAGAAATTAGATTTTTTTTTCAGTTCATTATGCAAATATATCAATATTATATCCTGTGCACATATATACACACATAGTGTGTCTATTTAATGTATTAAAGAACTCATTATTTTCTGTGAAAAATACTGCAATGTTTGTGGAGAAAAGTGTAATTACATTTCAGAATCACAAAGTCCTAGTTGGAAAATCTTTTGCTTTATGATGATGTTATTTATATCTGACCAACACAGCCATGGACTTGTGGTTCCTGTAATGGATCCTTAATGCTGCCTCACTGTACATCCTGTCACATATGAACATCCGCCTTTGAACCCTGTTCTTGACTGGTTGAGCTCCCTCCTGGGATTTATGATGTTTGATTTGGGTCTTTCATGGAAGAGAAAAAGGTTCATGTTCTCCATAAGGCATAATATGAAGATTTAAGCAGAAAGTAAGATGGTTTCATTTATGCCTTTTCTCTAATGCGATGGCAAATCCATCACCTCTTCTGTTCCATTTTCTAGAGCGTTGTTGCATGCATACTGACATAAACAAATTTTTAAAGCATAGCTCTTTATTGGATCCAATTGATTTTCCATCTCAACAGACTATACTGAGCTGCCATTTGACCAGGGTCTAAGTAAGTGTGAGCAGGAGAAGGGAAGTATAGAAAGTACAGCACTGATCAATTAGACACACAGAGAATATAAAAACATAGCCTTTCCATCAGTGACTGCATAATTTCTCAACTTCTTATCAGACTAAGCACTGTTTCCATCTGTTTCTGTCAAATTCTCCTGAAATCTCATATTATATTTGATTGTGAAAATAAATAATCCTGTATGAAGTTTACTACAGTAACAGAGATGTGTTTATAGACTTGCCTGCAGATACAGAGAGTTATCACTAGACAGGTACAAGATTCAGTTGTACCTGTACCTGTGTCTGACTTCTGACTGGTTTCTTTGTCCTTTTCTTGAACCTTTATTTTTTTTTTTTCTTCCAATGTTTTAGGCCTTGTAAATGCTGTTCAGTGAAATACTTTAATTTGCTAAAATTATTTTCATAATCTTAACATGTTTTAATGCAGTCTTCAACATTCTTTGTTACATGATAGTTCAGTAAACAGTCCTCTTAGTTTCTAACAGCCCAGTTTCTGAAACTCTTATTTGTGTCTTACTTGGAAAGAACAGACTTGAGTATCTACTTTGTTCTAGGAATTGTTATAAAACATGGAATGTCCCATTCAGCTGGGTTATTTCAGCAAATTTGTATTTCAGAAATCAGTAAAATAGGCCACATTGCAAACATGGAAGATATTCTGCCCTCTGTTTTTCCACAGAAGGTAGTTTCAGCAGTAAGAGAGACAGTAACACATCCTTTATACAAAGACACCAATGAGCTAAATTCACACCAGCTGCCTTTGGGATGAAAATCTGCTCCAGGATCCACTCCCTGTTCATTTCTTAGTTTTTCAGAATAGACTTGTCAAGTTAAGTGATATGAATTAGCCCTGTGAGAACTGGGACAGTGAAAGAGAACTATATTGTCATCTACTGCAGAAGCATTAGAAGATCTGCTTATGGCATAGGATATAGGAGTACTATATTTAGCTAGAGAAAATCACTCAAGAGAAAGTCAGCTCAAAAGGGGCAATATGTAGGTTAGTTTTCCTGGCCTAGAATATAAGGGTCTATATCTCTTGGTTTTATGCCTTTTTGCTGGAACTATTAGTCTTTCCTTCAACATCTTGCAGTCTGTCATAGATGTGCATCCATCTTTTCCTTAAGTGAGTATGACAAAAGGTTAGAATAACTTTGAATATCTAAACTAGGTTTTATTGGGATACAAAGAAGATAAGCAACTTTTTAAAGACGATATGCAGTAATACTGTGTCCCATGGATATTAAAAAAAAGTCAAGCACAAAAAAGCCTTAAAAAGCTAGGAAGCCTTGTGTCCTTTTCTACAGGGTCATATTATGTTTAGTACACATCTATGGGTTTCTTTATTGCAATATTGTCCCCTGTTGTGTGTTGACCCCAGCCAGCATCTCAACACTCAGAGACTCTCACTCACTCCCCTCTTCCATGGGACAAAGAGAAAACAGAAGGAAAATAGAAAGACTTACGGATTAAGATAAAGACAATTTAATAGGTGAAGCAAAAGCTGTCCCTGCAAGCAAAGAAAAGAAGGAATTCATTCATTACCTCCTGTCATCAGGCAGATGTTTAGTGACTTCCTGGAAAGCAATGTCTCAGCACGTGTAATGGTGGCTTGGAAAGATAAATGCTATGATCACTAAGGCAATTGCTGTTAAGGCAATGTCAAAAAAAGAGAAACCGGAAATTCTTCCTGCCAAGGGTCACTCTGGAAATCTGATTTCCAACTTAAACACCTCTTATCCTGATGCAAAAAATGGCTAACTTAGCAAAATCAAGGACTACACCTTATTGTGGTCCCCTCTTGCTTCTGGCTTCCTGAGTAAGTGGATTCGAAAATCCATATTTGAAAATCCAAAATAATATGAAGATTTAAGCTGAAAGTAAGATGGTTTCATTTATGCCTTTTCTCTAATGAGATGGCAAATCCATAGGTTTCAGAGTTAACTAGCAATGACAATCTAGCTAGTCAGTTCTTTATTCAGCCTTGTGAAGGACCTGTAACTATTGTTCGGTCTAATGTAATAAATGTTCAGTTTGAGTGGAGAAAGCAGTATTGTAATTTTACTGCCTTTGGCATGATACAGAAGTCTCTGCCACAAAAGGCACATTGCTAGAGGAGATTCCAAAGTACAGCAGTGACCTTTATGTTTCCTAAAAAATGTGTTTTGCTTTATCTTACTTTTGCTAAAAGTTGATTCTTTGCACTCCATTGAACAAGGACCTTACACATTTTAGATTTAATTTATATGGGACTGTAATTATAATTTGTGATTAATTTTACCTGCCCCAGAAAGCTACATGAGCTTTTTCAAAAAAGTTGTTTTGAGTAACTATATCACATGTACTTATAGCATAATTTGACAAATCTTAAGACTGCAGGTGGAAAAAAAGGGATAGGAAGAACAAATGTAGTTTAAAAGCTTTCTACTATTAGAAGGGTAGCTGAAGAGATTTCATGGGAGTAGTAAGAACAATTTATCTTCTGAGAGATGACCCTGATGAGCACTAAATACTTGCAAATCCAGTTATTTGCAGATATTTGTCTTTGTAAGAGGTAATTTTTGTTGTCATACTAAAAGCTGTAACACAGTAGCGTTCAATATACAGCTGGTCCTTCTGAAATACATGGGGAAAGGAGAAGAGGAAATTTTGAAATATTATATATATAATTTATATCTGTATTCTTTTTTTTTTTTTTCTATGCAGGAGATGTAAAAGAAAGGAAATACACATTTTTTTAATTTGCAATGGGTACAAGAGTGTCTGTAAAAAATTGAAGTACTGTCTGTGACACTAAGACATTCTGAGGATTCTAGAGCTGAGAAATCATGAACTGTAATTGATGCTGTTCTGTCACGGCACTACACTGACTGCTGTGGTGTTTTAAGTTGGGAAACATAGCTATACTATTTCTGACTTTTGTTTCGCCAATACAACCTCCTCACCACATAAAAATAAGTCATTCTAACATTTGTTAGCAAATCCGCTCCAAAATATTGCTGAAATCCTTGTAGAGTACATTTAAGCTGTCTTAAAATTTCTCTACAACTTCCAAAATTTGTAGCATATTTTCTTACTTTAATTTTGCTTTGCTTTCAGGAAGGACAGTGCTTCTGCTTGTGCTTTGAACACCAGAGTATTAAATTGCTCAAAGCTGGAAGTATCTAGTAAATTCATGGCTTAGTACTCTGTGGCCTGCTTCTAGAAAGTGAAAAACACTCCTACTGTGGGAGATGATTCAGTGATAAGGCCAGCTTGCATATGTAAAAATAACAAAAAGGAAAAGTCTCTCATACTGTAAATATTCATTTATTTAAATTGTCTTTAAACAAATTTGTAATAGATGCAGTATGATTAATTATGTCATATCACGGTGGACTGCTTCTTCAATCTTTCATATGGTTATTATCAATTTAATCAGTTTGTATTGCTAAAGACCCAAAAAGATCTTACTTTGTAGGATAATTTTGGAAAATGAAATTGACAGCATATGAACTATTCTAAAATAAACCACAACTATGTGGAAACAATAATTGTTTTTTTTTTCCCTCTTACTACAAATTACAAATATATCCCATGCTACTGCAACATTTTAATAACATCGTTTTGCCTAGACAAGAAAAAAACAAAGATTTATGCTAATGACAGCAATTATGTATGAAATAAGCGTATGACAATAGTATCTAGTCCTTGTGTTTCACTAGGATACATATGAGGAAAGTTTGGGTTTAGTATGAACTTACAGTGATGTACTTACTACTCATCAGAAGTTTGACTACATTTTTCAAAGCTGTGCAGCATATGTGTTTATTTTCCTTGTCTTCTTGAGAAAATTTTGTCCATGGTAAATTATAGTTAAGTATAATTCACTAGGAATGATATACTCACTATGTCTCATAAATGATTGATTCTACTGAGTATTTAAGGATTATGGTTTCTATCTAGGGCAATGCATGTGGGACCTTCAGAGCAGTTTTAACTTGACTTGAGTGCCTTGACAGAGATAAGGCTGTAACTGAATTACCTTGTCATCATATTAAGACATGCAAGTTGGATCTTCTCCATCAGTATAATTCTTCCAACCATTGTCATCTCCAAGTGACATGTAAATATGGAGCAAATCACAGGACAGATAAATTAGTCCTTGGCCTCTGCATTTTTTTCTTTTTTTTTTTCAGTTTGCATTTTTCTGGAAACCTGAATTCTCTGTCTGACCATACAGAAGTTACTACACAGCCAAAATACACATAGCCACTCTAACATATGGGGAATTCATTCTAGTCATTTAATAGAAGGTGGTATGTTTTTTAGATCAAATATTCACATATTCATGTGACTAGAGGTGTAATAAAGAGGGACCTATATGGTTTAAGAAAAGTTCCATGTATTAGAGATGGCAGGATTTGTTTTGGTCTCAAAAGTTGGACAATACTACTTGTAGTTCAGGGGCAGAGAGAAACTAAAACACACATTTGCCAGTAGCCTATAGACACAGAGACACACGTCTTAGGTGAGTTAGTGACAGATGTAGCCAGGAGATATTTCAGGTGAACAATGGCAGGACACGATTGGTTTACCATTAAATTAATTATTTACTGCTCTGAGAAACTTGTCTTTCTGAGAAGAACATACAAGTATTGATAAAGAATGTGACAGTTTCTAAAGGTTGCTGCCTCATAGGTCATATGGGAAAAGTGTGTCATCCAGCTTCAAAATATGTATATCACTACTGAAAATAACATTGAATTCACTCTTTAATTAAGAAGTTGCATTAATTTATTTTTTACCTTGCAGAAAAATATATAAAATCTTTCACAACTTAGCAGTGAATACTTGTTTATTTCTCCCCTCATAACTCAAATGGCTACAGTGTTAACTTTTTCTATCCATATTTTTAAAGCAAAATACAAACCACATTTTTCTTGTAAAAGGAAAAGAAACTGTTTCTTGAGAAGCTATAATTGATTTAATTGTCTGAAGAATAAAAATCCCAAGGTAAAGCATGAAAATAATAATGAATACTTCCTCATAACCAGATTGAAAAATATAGCTTGGAATTATTAATGAATGTAAAATATAGCTGGAAAATAAATTCCTTGTGCAATTCTTGTGTTTTTCTCATAGAGACCTCATCTTCCGGGTTATACTATGGTTCTTTCATTATAAACAAAATAATCATATGCCTTCTAACTGCAAGTATTTTATTATTCATGACCAATCAGAAGGAACACTGACAATTTCCAAAACCTCAATTAAATTTTAAGGCTCATAATGTGAAAGGAATGTGTGTGTGCATGTGTGTGTGTAACCGCCTTGTTTTCTCCATAAAAACCATGAGCAAATTTGATAGCAGAGATACAGAAAGAACCCTCATGTGGCCATTTTATGAAGCATTTTTCCTTATTCTTTTGTGCTGTCAGTCTCTAGATTAGAGAAAGAAATAACCTTACTGCCCTCTACCAGAAATGCTTAGTGGCTCAAAGCTGAATTAAAGTTAACTTTTAATAGCAGCTTCAAGAAATGTAATGGCACGCTGTACAGTCTTAGTAGGCATGAATTCTTATCAGATAGTCTGCATGATTTGCAACATACATCACATATAGATTCAACAATATGAATGTATAAACATTTCTTTGTCTTTGAAGGTAGTAATGTCTAACCCATTTTCTCTCTGGGATTTCCACTGAGTGATGTGATACCTTTAACAGGGGCAAAACTGGTCAACCTGAAAGATCCCTCCTGAACTCAATCAACAGGCTGAATATGACCTTGGAGCTTTTTCTTCTTTCAAGGTCACTACAAACCTTATAAACTGTTTTCTTTTCCATCCCTCATAGGATTAAACAGCAATATGGTGAAAAATAACTTAAATATGTCTCAAGAGAAAGTAAAAAAACCAATAAATGCATCTGATGGGGAAATATAAGGTGCAGGAAAAGGTCCATTCAGGGTCATATCTAAGGACTGTGGCTCCTATTCTGCTGCAGTTTGCTCTATCTCTTGCTGAAGACAGACTGTTATATTGCATATTTAGAATCTTTATTACATCACCTCTGCATTTCTTTTTGGCAGAACATGCCTCTTATAGGATTAAAGGAAATAGGTAGGAAGAAGGAGTTATGTATTTAATGTTCTGAACCAGAGATGTTCAGCCTGCAGCCTAGACACTGTGAATTAAGACTGAGAAAGAAAAGATTTATTTCTTTCTTCCATTACAAGTTTAGAAACCCTGGCTTGAGCATGGTGGGAACATGCATAGCTATAAAAAAAATGTGGTTTTGACAGTCATTCAGGGCATACTATAGGCTAAGAACAAGAAGTAGAAACTGTGACTCAAGTTAATGTTTGTCTCCACCCAGGGTTAAACAAATTGAGAATTAGACCATTTTGTTATGTAGCAGTGACTGACAAGGAATCTCTGGGAATAGGTGAAGCAATATGTGCCATATTTTCACTTTCTCCACAGCCATTTAGTCTCCTGTACTCAAGGAAAAAGAGTCACAGAATCTGAGTAGGCTGAAATCTAGGACCACCACTACAGCAGGGAATCCCTAGTAGTAATTGATGAGATGTTTCTGCTTATTTTCATCATGTCTAGAGTTCAGGTAGAGTCAAGCTGCTGAGGGAACCTTTTCCAAGGACCCGCTTTTACCCTTGGATTTCAAAACAGCATATGTGTTCATGGAAGTAAACATGGACATGCTGGCTGTTCAGTGTATAATATGATTTAAATATATCCAAGCACTTCTCTACCAACCCTTCCCTCATTCTCTCAGCTGATACGATACAGAGCATGTTCCAAAATGCATGGGCATTTGGATAATGTTTGGGTATTTTCTCTTCTCTGCTAGCCCATTCTGTTTATGGAGAAATAAACAGATGTGTCAAAAACCTTACAAAAGACCTGTTCCCTTCAAATTGCCAGATTAGTTTTGAAGGCTCAAATTTTCCTTCTTCCTAAAAAGATAGAAGTGCTGACTTTATGGTTGCTTTGAAGTGCCAGAATGGCCCTAAGCAGTCATTGAAAGGCTAAGAATCTGGACCAGAAAGTTTGGAATGGATTCAGTAAAGCATCCCAAATTTCCTATGCTATACCAGCTCATGTTGCCAAAGAAATAACATCCGCTGCTTTGGTGCTGTGAAGCACAGCTGTGTGACTATTCAAAAGTACATTTGAAAACTGCAAAATCAGCAGGCTTCATTTGCATGCAGTTCTGGATTCTGAAATAGGTCTAATTCAGAAAATACTCCACAGGAATAGGAAACACTATGAACATATTGAGATAATTGAGAAAATTCAGGGGAAAAATGCAGGGAGTTATTATGTACACTAATCATTATTTCTCTCACTTATTCCAATTTGTTTCGCCTGCTTTTGTTTAACTGTTCCTTTTTTCTTCCTACATTTTTTCCTCTATTTTATTAACCTATGTAACAAAGGCTTATGAGATACAATTAAAAAGGGACTTGTCAAATTATTTTAATACAAGAATAATATATTGCTATTGTGTTTTGGTGGCATTTGCAATTACACACTAGGATAAAGCCTATAAGGATTATGAATCTTCCTATTTCAAAATGATTGTCATCTGCTCTAAGGAAGAATTTTTTGCGTCTATAGAGGATACCATTTAGCACATTTATATGTATAAAAAGGATTTCATGTCTTTGTATGAAACACTTGGTTAGGTATTTGTTTATTCATTTATTCATCAATTCATTCTATTTCAGTAATACTTCAGGAGCTCAACCAGGGGAACTATTGTGCTAGGCACTGAACAAATGAAATCCAAAAAGTCCTTGATCCAGAATATTTACAATGAATGATGCAACTGTAGAATTAAATACTCTCTTTCTTTTCAGTGTCTAAATAGACAATTAACCCTTTCCAGGCATGGTAATCCTTGTGACTTGCCACAGGTCTGTGAAGTAACAGCAAAGAAAAAGATTAAGTGCAATAGTAATATGAGCTTGCAAATTTAAGGTATTCTCACAGTTGCTTCTAAACTTTCCACAGTAACAATGAAGGAAATGTGGTCCCCACATAGTCACCCAGTACTTGATTGTATGCTCTACTCAGTATTTCATGTTAAGCAATATGGTAAGAATTCAAAAACATAAGTTTTGGCACTTGATATCTGTGAAGAAGTCTATCCATTAAGTGATCATGCAACATTATCAGTCACATACACTCAAGCAATATCCATTCCTGTGTGGAAAAGAGGGTGTTCTACATACTTGCATCTAAAAATGCTCTTTAAATTATATTCAGAACTGACCTGATTAGGATACATACCTGATTTCTAAACCTATTTCTCTCTTCTGTTAGTTGGCACTGTGGTCCAAACTAACTCTGCATCTTCCCTGAAGTGTAGTCTAAGGATTCATGTCACAAGGAAGTCCACATAACCAGATTTTTCAGGTCTCTACTTGCATATCTACTTGTGCATCTACATCATGCTTGGAGAGGTTGATATGAAGTCAGGAGGAGGCATTATTGTATGTGAAAGAAATTTCCTAAATTTTCTAAGCCCCTAGAAAACACTGGAGTAATTATAGTAGTTCCGTTGTTGCAGTAATTTGCGTTTAGGACCAAAGAAACACCAAAAACATCTCCTAGAATGAATAAAAAATTAACTTACTTACAGCATAGCTACAGCATAGCTCAGTATGCCCACATGTCTTTTGTCACCATGTTTACTCTGCCTGTGCATCCTACTTTTCTTTAGATAATACTGTCCTTCCCCAGCCCTTCATTTCATGTCTTTCCAAGACCTTAATTACAAACTACTAACTAGAGCATGCAGAACTTGCAATGAGTAAGCAACACAGAGATAATCAGTTAAGGGTTGGAGGGGAAGAGATAGGAGAAAAAAAAGTGTTTCTTCTGGTCAGCAGAAAATCTTTCAGTTGCTTATGGTCTTTCTTTTAAAGCCTTATTCTTCAATATTTGTATACAATACAGAAAGCAGAAAAAAAAATAGATAAAAGATACTAATTCATGCATAAAATGAAAATGAAGAAAAAATCATGCTGAGTACACAAGGGTTGGGGTTTTTTTTCTTTTTGTTTGTTGGGGTTTTTTTCCTGGCTGAAAGCTGTTGCCTGGGTCCATTTTCAAAGAACTTAACATGTAATTGTATAACATGTGATTACTCAGCTTTCCAATTATATACAACAAGGTCAGAAATTTCCTGCATTTGCATGAAAGGAATAAAGAAATGGGTCTCAACACTTGGTCCTTACTTGAGGAAAATAAATATATTGAATGAAATCCAATGGTAAAAAAAATGTAAAAAGCATTATTGTTTTGTATTCTCTTTCTCTCTCTCTCTCTTTTCTTCCCCCACTGGTTCTAGATTTTCTGAAGACTTTAGCCATGTTTACGCTGAATATTTAGAGTGTAAAGTCACTATAAAGCAGTAATAGTGAAATGTGCAATAGTTAGCAAGGTCCTGGAGGTCACTGTATGTTCAAGGTAAAAAGAGAGATGCTCAGGATGAACCTCAGAACACTAAGGAAGGAAACACCTAAGCCAGCAAAAAAATTTAGTAGACTTAAGTCTACTTGATATCTCTGCTTTCTTTGAAATTTAGTTGCCTGACTGCACCCTTGAACTGAGTGATTACATTTTTCAGCAAGATTTAACTTTTTAGGCCTTCTCTTTCATGCTTTAATTTTTAAAAAACAATGATGAAGGAAGGATTTTGTAAACTGCCCTGCTACAGTGTCCTCATTTTGTTGGGACAGAATCCTAGACTAGCTATGGTATGTAGGCCATTAGCAGTTTTGAGTCATCCAGGAGCCAAAGCTGGGAGGGGCAAAAGCCAGGGAAGCTGTCCTTAGGTGATTCATGGATGTATCCCAGACCATAAACTTCACTCTCAGTGTAAAGGGGGAAATTTGCTGAGAATGAAGGGTTCCTTCTTCTCCTCCTGCTTCTCTCTATCCCTAGAGGGGCTTCCTTACCATTCTGCTCCCAAAAACTGCTTTCCTGTTTGTTGTGGCTGCTGTACATTCATTGGGCTGAGTATTTGTATACTTTATATTGGTGTTAGCTTTGCCATTTCATTAAATTCATTTGCCTTTCAACTGTCAGGTGTCCTCTCCTTTTCCCAATCTCCCTTCTCTTCTGGAGAGGAGTCATGGGTGATAGAACAACTGCTATAGTTTAGCTCTGCATGTGGGCTAAATGTAGACATGTAGTTGCATGAAGTCTACCAAATAGGTAGTTTATTTTCCTGTATTATTTTTTTTTTTTACAAGTCTGAGTATTATTATCATAAAACAAACAAATCTTGGAAATATAGTTCTTCTCATAGGAGAAAAATTAAATAAAGTAATATTCAAATATGTGTAGACAAATTTTAACTACAGTAAGAGACTACTGAATTGGCTAATAGAACTACACTGATTTGTACCAGCTGAAACCTAGGTCAGTCTAGTTATAACATGAGTCACTGCCCATGAGGGTTATTCCTTAGCACATCTGTGGTGTATGAACTCTTATTATTAGCAACATCTGTTCCTGAAAGTGTGTCACTCAACCCTAGACCCCTGAGCCCAGTAAAAGAGCTCCACAGGTCATTGAACAATTCAATCTCAAGGCCCTTGTTTTATTACAGATTCTTTCAAATAGTCCTTTGCTGTCTTCATCAGCCTCTGCTATTGTAGGTTTCTTCTTAATGAGATTTTCTGTACCTTTTCAAAATTCAATTCCTATCTTCCATCCCTCTAATTTTCAAGTCTATGTTATGTACTCTTAGCGATTACTATATAGTCTTTCTTTTCTTATCTCTCCTCATTTCACATCGTTGACACTTAGAACTATTAAACCACTTTTTTTTCCCAAAAAAACTGTATGTTTTCCTTGAAAGAAAGAGGGCATCTCAAATTTAACTCATTAATATAATTAATATGATTTCAGTTTTTCATTCCCATCATATTGATCACATTACTTAAGCTGTTATTATTTGAGATACAGTTCTAGCTGGAATATAGACACGTTTCAACCTAGTTCATCTGCACCTGGTTGAATATGTGTTGGCATGTTTTATCAAATTGTCTGATGAAGGACAGTAACACAAGTAGCTCCTCCTACCAATATGCTGCTCTGAGCCACTTCTTCCTCTTGGTCACATAAGTAGATCTTATTTTTAGTGTACTTCATATACTTAGATTAACAATATCTTATGTGTAGCAATAGTCCAGGCTTATACCTCTTTCTTCTTTCTGTTCTGATAGTTATATTAGGATCACTATAATAGTTGAGATTAACCTATCTTTTTCTCTACTGCAAAGTTTGATTTTTGGACCATATCAAAGTTCACAGAATTTAAACGCAATCTTAGATTTTCTATTTTCATCCCTTTTAAGGTTAAAGAAATCTTTCCTTATACTGAGTTGAATTCTAGAGCTATTTAGAAACTCCTCATCCATCTGATTCACTCCTTCTACAATACATTTGTCTTGTGCTTTCCCTTATGCATTTTCCGTATTTAACAAAGGTGCTTATTACACCACTAGTCACTCCAAACCCTATGCAGATTGCCTAAGCTTTTGGTAAAAAATATACAAACATTTAGAAATTTTTATTTAAAGAGTGATCCAAGGACTATTTCTAAGATACCTAAATAAATCACTGATACTTTGATCATATCTTGAAAAGGTAAATGAAATAGTGATTAAGGATTGAAAATTATGAATTTTCAATCCTTTCCATAAAATAATGGAATGCAATACACAAACTGAAGGAGAAATTGTAAACTGGATGGGGGTTTAAAAACAGGTGAGAACTGAAAAATAATAAACTCCCCAAAAAAGGAAGGAAATACAGAATAATTCATTACTGTTGCAGTAACTTCCTCAAGCCAAAATTTTCCTAGTAATAGTCATGTAGAGTCTTGATGTTTTTGTTACCCAGAAAAAGAAAAGAGATTTCAGAAACTTATAAGCTGTTTATGTGCTGTATATTACTGTTTATGTGCTGTATATTACTGTAGTCAGAACTGGGCACACCTGAAAATAGCCATGTTTATTTCAGACCTTTTGGAAAAACCTGCTAAGCTCACTTGCTTCACTGATCTCCCAGAGGTGGTATATGCCTAAATGGGTCCATCAGAAAGAAAATAAGCTTTCCAAACTCTTCAGAAGGTCTGTGGGACTTTTAACCCTTTTAATCAAAATTTATCTTAAAAAGGCAGTCACACTATTTTTTTCTAGTTTCTGTCCTCAGTAAAAGTTTTGAGGGAAGATATATCCAAGAGAAAAAAAATTGCTTGTAAATATATCCACCTAATTACTTTTATATAAGATCACGAAGTTCAATATATTTTACACAGTAAATACCTGTCAAGCTGAGAAACAATTATTTTCACAGATTTTTTTTTTCAAAAGAAGAAAAATCTTCCAAAGAACACATGATGGACCTTCTTTTAACATTTAAAAATGCTCACATCTCAATCCATGATATCTCTACAACCATGAAGTGGTTGATTTTATATAAAAATGCAGAAAGACTCTATAGAGACTAGATATCACTTTCAATTTTATCATGTTCTGAACTACAGAGAACAAGCTGAAGAGAAGTAGTCTTAAGTTTATAGGGACTCAGATTTATGTAGCACTAGAAAAGTAATATAATTTTAAACCAAAAGGTCTAATTTCTTCAATGCAAAGAATCACTGTGCTTCAGTGGTGATGCACTTATTTATCTCTTTGACTTCAATAGTAACTTCTGAATCCAGCAGTAGATGTATCTGCCTTTACTTTTTCTCTGTCTATTTTTGCATTGAGCTAAATTGAGAATAGTGGCTCAGGTCCCTGTATATCAAATTAGAAAGAAAATATAATATCTGCACTTTTTAAAAGAACATTCATATCTTTGATGATTTAATGGAGACTCATTCTCTTCTCCCTTTTTCAGCAAACAATTGTGTAATAATCACCTAATAGCTGCCTTCAGTCACAGAGTTGTAATTACAGAAATAACCTAATAATACCCAGTAGCTTGCTATTTTTTTATCATCCACATAAGGTATCTGTCCAGATGACTGTAGAAGACCTCTAGTTTTAAGTTTCAAACCTAGATTGTTAAAGGAAACTAACATGAAGAAAAAAATATTATTACTTTTTACTTCTGACTAATAAACATTTAGAGCGGGAAATGTTTTCCTTCTCCATTTTACGTGAAAAGAAGAAGCTGTTTTATGACCAACTATTTCATTTTAAGGATGAGACAGATAGGAAGGAGGAAAATCAATTTCCATTTGGAAGATATTTAAATAGCTTTGTCATAGTCTGTTCAGAGCTGCCATTGCAAAACATATCTGAAGTGAATTATAATTTCATTTTCTTGCCATATAATAGTCATCTACTTCCAAACTCAGTATGAAAGTAATTATAATTCTAACAGGACTCATCCCAAGATGCTGGCTAGCAATTAGAAATTCCTAGTCATTGAGGGTATTTAGCTTTGCATTATCCAGATGCTTAAACCAGAGATTTGATTCTAGTCACTATTTTCAAAAAGACTCCATTATAACTTTAGACTTTTAGCACTGGCTGTTTAAATGATATCATAATCCAGGTTGGTTAGGAGCTATGTTTAAAAACTCTGTTCAGATGCAGCTCTCCTTCAAGCACAGTTCAAAGTTTCTACTTGGCATCAAACATTCCCAGCTAGTGTTTAGGAAAGAGTGAAGTGGAATATTCACAGTCCCTCTCCTCCATGTAAAATAATTCTGAAGTTGTTACACATTTAGTGGTAACATCTGGATCCATGGATAAAAGAACACAGCTGTTTTACATGATTTATGATTCCATTTTCCTGTCTTTACCTGAGGCCAATTTCAGTCTTTTTTTTATTTTCACCCCCCCATCTTTAACTCATAGAAGTCTGTTATTTAAAAAATATTTTAGGATGGTTCTCACTTTCTGACTATCCCAATAAATCCACCTTGAATTCCTTATGCTTGTTACTGCCGTATCTGTTTAACTAATAGACATATTAGTCTTTGAACAGACACATTCCAAGCAGATCTACTTTTTAATAAAAATAACAAAGGAATGATTCTTGAAATATAGTATAAATTTCTCTTGTTAATTCTATGATTTTGCACTTTAATATATTTCGTGTTTCTATTAAATTAGCTGAGAAATGTCAAAAAGAAAAATCAAAGCTATTTTTGTCCTATCAAAAACTATGTCTCCTAATGATTCATAATTATGGTTGTTACCATTTTTTGCTTTTTTTCTTTATAAAAACTTAAACTAATTATATTCAGATTGGAAATTATTTACTCTGTGTTCTTTAGCACGTTACCAGCAGATGTGGGAAAAATAATTCACAATGCAATTTTCTGGATGCTTTTTGTATGAGCTTAGGTACATTATAATTTGACCTGTTTAAATACTATTTTAATTCTGCCTGTGCAATTTTAACAATACAACATCCCTGTTGCAGTAAAACATAGACTGAAATACAGCCTCTTTATATGAGGATATTACAAATCACTTTAAAATCAATAGAATGCTGTTTATATTAGAAGGTACATCAGTGTAACTATATAGTAGCTGTACATAACACTGAGACAAAGAAGATGTCTGATCTTAGGATCAGACGTTAATAATAGGGTAAAGATAATGGCTTAAATAGCTCCAAATCTTTGAACCCTGGGCTTAAATCTAGGCTGTTCTTGAAAGGTGTTAGCCTCTGAACTATTCAGCATCAAGAGACCTGAAGAGAATCACTCCCTGTGAGAACAACAGTGCTTTTAAATTCAACAAGACATTTCTATCATCTACAACATGAATAAGGAGAAATGTGTTACACCCAGATTTAGTTTGCCTTGATATTATTTTGTATGAATAGAATAAATGATTTAAGTAAATGAGACCATTCTTGAAATGTAACTGGAGAAAAATTGAATCCAGAAGTATTTGTTCTAAAATCTGAAAATGGTGTCTAACTTTTAAAGGAATGTAGTTATGAATATATCTATAACCATTTCTTGGCTTTTGCTATGAATATAAGGAAAAAAAAAATAAATCCAACCAAACAGAAATTGCAAACAATTCTAAAAATACTCCAGTAAATGTTATTTTGATTATACAAAAAATCTTGTGCTATGCTTCTTGAAAAACTGTTTCAAATTTCATTAATTTCATTTAATATTGACCTTTAACTTTTAAGTGGTCAAATCTCAATCATGTCAGTAAAAAATCCATACTAAGGTTCATTTAAACTAAACCCCTTGATTTAAAACTTTGGAAAGTTCAGGCTTGGGAAATGGAATAGCTGGATCTAAATTTCCCATCTTACAGGACTGTCCAAACTTCTACATGAAAAGTATAAGTAAGCTTTAAGAATTTGCTTCATTCTTCCTCCCCACTATTTTGAGTGAAAATTCAAAATGTTTTTTAATTATTTCATATATATATTTTTAATAGAATAAACAACTATAATATTATGAAATGACTGAAAAACCTCACATCTTGTGAACAAAGTGGAGAGAGATAAAGGAAGGCAGTAATATGAAGGTAGATTAGGTCTTATTTAACTTAAGAAATGAGAGATTACTAAGGAAGGTCCCTGTCTATCCAACATCTTTGAGGATACAAGCATGCCATGATTTCATTGTGTAGTTTGTACAAGACTGTAGCAAGCTTGATTGTTCATATTTCTATGAATCTGCAAGATAGTTTTAAGTGAAGTTCATTTCATTGCACAACTAATTGCTTTTATCCAGAAAAGTCCAGAAGCAGTATACACGTATCTATATGCATACTGATGTCTATTATAAAACCATCAAAAAAAGAGTGTCCTTTTTGATAAAAATCTGCATCCTGAGTCTGATTAACTGTGCTTGAATGAACAAAATTAGTGGATGTAAATTGAAGCCAGCTGTCTCCAGTAACTCAGTGATGTTGAACTAGTTTGTACAAACTGCAAATAAAACCTATTCTTGTGGTACTTGTTTTTTTGTCTTCTTAAAGAGATATATGCTACATTAGAACATCTTCCAATTAGTGATATATTAATCAAAACTCAGTCAACAGGTTTCCAAGCAATCAGGTGTAAGAAAAAAACTAGCACTAATGAAACCTGACATGCTTTTAAAAGATGGTATTTGCCTTCACTGACCTTATGCACAAATCACTGGGAACAGTCATTTAAGGAACTGGTTGCAGCTCAGAATTTTACCCAAAGGAAATGGTATAAATACTCCAAAACAGTTACTGGAAAAGCTGAAATACATGTCACTCCTTTCAAATCACATAAAACATTTAGCTTATAATGTTGTATCAGCAGTTTTTTAGGCCAATACCTTTCCAAACTATTTTGCATTCCCCTTTCTTTTAAAAATATAGAAAGGCCTTAACTAATCTCTTTTTAAAGAGTGCTTTGCACATATTTTCAGTCAGATAACTTTGTTGATGTAAAGAGTGACAGTCACTGCATTACAGGTTCTGTTAAACTGCCTATGTATAATACACTTTATTTAACAGAAAGGATCATTACATAAAAACAATGCAACAGATCTACACTAGCTGACTTTCAAAAAACTTTTAAAATACTATTGCGTAATGTAATATGAATATAACCAAGAATGATTTGCAAAGTAGGTAAGATTGAGTTTTACCCATGATGGCACTAGTGACACAGAATTCTAGGCAATCTTCACAATAAAATTGTTTGCTCAAGACCAGTCTTAGTCTCTCTTAGTTCACTAAGAGATTTTGCCTGAGAGTTCATGAGAAACTGCTTGCCTCTATCGAATAGCTTAAACAGATTAGTGAACAAGCAGTAGATGCTGTGAATTTCTTGATTTAGCTTTAAACAGTAAACTGCATTAAGATTCATTTTGTATTAATAGTTCCAATTTATCAGACAATGGCTCCAGATGGTTGCATATAACTGCTATAGTGTACATAATTATTTACTGCTTTCTCAATCTTTCTTTAATTTTACTAGATGCTATTTTAACTTTAACTCCCAGTTCACTGATAAAAATACTGAATAGTGTCAACACTACCACTATTGCTTCTATTACTGACCTGCTAAAACACCTCCACTCAGTTCTGATTCTTCTATGACATTTATGTTTCAGATGCCTCAGCTGGACAGCACAAATTCTATGGAATATGTGCTTTCTTCTTGCAGATAAAGTAGTTCACATGATAAGATGTCAAATGCATGTCTAAGCATGTCTATTTTTTTCAATCAAAATACAAAACATTCACAATTTTCTAACAGCTTATTTAGGAAGATGTATTTAAATATTGTACATTGACTAGTGATAATTATTTCTCTCATTTCCTAATTATTTAATATTAGAAACCTGCTTGAGCTTGAAGTCTACCCGATCAGCCTACAGTTGCTTAGATCATCTTGACTGGCTTTTTGGAAAATTATGATAAAAAGTATTAGTTTAGGCTTTTGGAACATCCTTGGTATTTTAAAATACATTGATAATTATCATCAATGGACTAGACATTTAGCCAGCTATCTGTTAACAAAGATCATCAGTCTACACAGCTGCTAGTAGATTGTAAATTCATCACTTATGTAAGTAAATAATTTTTATTCTTTCAAAATAAATGAGAGAGATTTGTCAAAAGCTAGGATTTTCACTTTTACTAAGAATGTTTTATCTTTTCCATCTACTACTGGGCAACAGTGTTTCTCTTTTTTTTTTTTTTCACCTAATACATTTTTTATACCTAAAATGTCATTTCTTTTGGGCCTTGAGCAATGTATTTTATCCTAATAACACTGTTTAATTTTATGACTTTTATTTGCATCATAGTATGTGAAATGTTATTGATTATATGTTTTATCCATTCATAAACTATTGCTTTTTTAATAGCTCATTTTGGTTTGCCTTTGAAATTAATGTAAATTTAGTAAAAACTGCCAGCTCTGTGATGAAGATCCTACTAAATAGAAAGATATCAGATCGTTTTATGTTGCACAACGTACAGAACAGAAAACTCACTCTACAAGGAAACTTCTGTAAATGTTGTGTTTATGACAAAAGAAAAAGCTGCTAACCTAATCTTGCAAAACCCAAAACCTAAGGACACCATCAAACATTTAAGAAGATGTAAAAATATTTTTTCAGTGTTATGTCTTTAATAACCATAAAGTTTGCAAAAAACTCTACTATTTTTTGTAAGTACTGCTAAGTGAAAACAACTTTTTCGTGTTTCTAAGAAGTCAGTGATGAAAATTCTAAGATTCCACCCAAAATGTGAGTTTATTTTCTCATGGGAATTTTCTACTTCATACGAACTTGAAAAAATCATCTTTCTTAATTTTATGATAGATGAAAGGAAACTGTATGTGTCTACTTTTATGTCCAAGAAAGAAAGCTTATAAAAACCTTTACTATTGTATCTATATGGAACACCACATCCTTTTTGAACTTTCCAAAATGGTAGGAACTTAGTTCAGGACAACATGGTTAATTTTTAACACATTGCTTATACCCTTTGACTGTTATGATCTTCCATCTATCCACACAAAGAATCCTAGCCTCTTGAAATGCTGAAGCTAATTTAATGATCTTAAAAGTCACCAAACACTAAACTGTAGTGTTTTTTTCCCCACAAGGTGTTTGGGTTGTCTTTATTCACAAAGATATAAAAATGCACCTTGCAATGAGAACCTGCAAACATCTCTGGATTCCAGAGTTCAAGGAGGAAAGTTAATTCTCAACAGCCTACATAATTTTTCATTTCTTTGATATTACCAAAAAAAACCCCAATGATTTAGCAAACTTTTTCATCTCTCTGACAGAAAGTGATTACAAAACTGCCATCAGATTTTAGTTATTTGTATCTAGTCTTCTCCAACCTAGAAATGCTTAAGGTGTAATGCCACTACACTTCTCCATTGTACATCTTTTTTTCTTATTCTTTGCATTGTCAAGTGGAATTTTATCTTGGCTTGTTGCCTTTAAATGGAGAGGCTTGAAATCAGCATGATAATTCAGAATTTTATTTAAATAACAGTAGCAAACAAACAAAGGTTCTGTACTTTAACACTGAAGAAAAAAACCCACATTGTTTCAGGCAACTTGTCAATTTACCAGCTTCTGTTCTGAGTACATGCAGCCGCTTAATAGACTATAATTAATTGCTAAAACAGATCACAAGGGTTTAGGTTTCAGTACTGGTTAACATTTTCAATGGCCTATTGTTTTTCATAATGTTAACTTTCAAATTTTTTTTTCTTGAATTGATTGATAGAAAGACCCAGCTGTTATATACAGTGTTGAATTTGATGTCTTTACCATTTCTTAAAGGGAAAAAGTCAAAAGACAGATGGAAAAATCAAGTGGTGTAATGGTGTTACAGTCATAATTAAGTTTCATATAGGCAAGCTTGTTTGTCCATAATAAAAAACCAGCCTGTTTAGACATTTAGTATATAGCCAAATACGCTCTGTAAAGTATAATTTCAAAAAAATTTTTTTTCTTACAACACTTGTGGAAACCAATTTTGAATTTATACTCAGTTTATCAGGAAGAAGAGAACACGTGGTTTACTTTCCCACAAAAGCAAATAAATTGTAGACTATCTAGAAAGAGATACATTAAAGAGAGGGGCATATATGTGAAACAATAGGAGAATGAAAGAATTTCCTCTACTTGTAAAGGTACAGAGGACTAATGTGCAATGTGGTTCAGATAAATTTAAAATATGCTTACCTGTTTATACTACCAAGTCCTTCACTATTCACTACTCAAGAAACTTCACCAAAAGATAAATGAACATTTAATGAGGTTACAATACACATACTAAAAAATATTTTTAATTTTTTTTTTTTTAATGCTTTCTTCATCACAACATCCTTAGGTGTGACAGGAACGGGAAATAATAAAATGCAAGCAGAAATATTACAAATATTGTGAAGGGTCTGTCAGAGGGAGACAGTAATCCAAGTAAAAAGTACAGATCAGCATGATACGTGCCATAGTCTGAAAGTCTCTGTTTATACACAGGAGTTGTACTGTTACAACTATGTTAAAAGACTTATGTAGTGCAGTCCCTTAAGTGTGGCTATGATTGTTGGCATAATTGTATGAAATTGCTTTCACTACTACAGTTTATTTATTCTTCTCCAGAAACTAGAACCAATATAACTAAGAACATAATTGCACGTATCTCAGTTTAAGCGGGGAAAAAAAAAAAGTCTTAACCAACTGTATTTTTGTATTTTGGCAGTTAAAAAACTATGTTTAGAACAGATTTTAGTTTCCAAATGCAACGATTTTCCTGTGGAATTTCCTTTAAGAAAGTAGTGTTTTATTTCTGCTCGAACCAGAACTCCAGTACACAGCACTGCGATATGTTTAAATAAAATGCTCAAACTGCTCTTTGTATAGCTTAGCTGTGCATGAGAGGGAGCATTGCTAATTTCCCCAAACTACCAAAACAAGATACAGTTCTTACTCTTTCCTACTGTTTTTACTGCAGTGAAGACCTTTAACAGGGAGCTCCTGGGAAGAACAGAATCCTCAAAGACACTGTGGAAGGGCTCCTTCTTGTTTCCAACACAGAGGACAAACACTCTGCTTAGAAGGACAAATAAAAAAAGTGAAGTTTTTGCAGAGAACTTTTATGAATATTGGTCCACAAAGACATGATCTGGATATAGGTTAGTAACAAGGAAAGGGCTTCCTTCAAAGTCTATCGCTCAAGTAACAGACCTTGACATCTACCTTTTATATTATTCTGATTTGTATTCATCAGATTAAGTATTCAAGAAACATTGGGCCCTATTTTACTGCTCCACGCAGCAGGATTTGACTGACCTCCACATTGGTATTGTAACATACATCCTTTAGATGATTCCTATTACCAGTAAGAAAAGGTGCAAAGAATCTGTCTGTCAGGAAAAAGAATGTGAGATGATTAATTCCTTTACAAGTGTTCTTGTGTGTTAAATATGTACATATACAAAAGTGTAAATGACTGTCTTGTGCTCACACATATATTTATGTTTCTGTGAATAGTTTAATATGTTTATACTGAAACACATACATGTGTTATGTCTGCTGTGGGGGAAAGCTGTGAGGGTGTGTTATGAAGTGCTTATAGACATCCCTAAAAGGAATATTGAGATAATATATTTTGATTGAACTCTTAATTCTCAAAACTAGGATGTTTTACTAGAAGTGTTTTATGTTCAGTTTTCTTCTATGTAGGCAGCCTTTCAGATACATATCTCTCTGATTACTTTTGCTGATAGAGATAGACAGAAAGAGAAAAGCTAAAAATGATGGGGTTTTTTCCCCTCTTAGAACATGTGTTTTGACATGGTTTGTTTGTGCTTTTTTTAAGTTTCAGGATTGTTTTGGTTTAGTTTATATGCTGAATAAAAACAAATGTCATACCTTGAGAGTTTTCATGCACTGAATCATTATTCTCCAGACAGTTACAGCTATGGTGTGAGTGTGTCATGTGTATAAACAAAGCACAAAGGGAATGAGATATTATTTTAAATGCCTTCACCTATGCAAAAGCTAAATAAAAAATTAATGCTCACACATTGTAAAAAATAAGAAACTAGAAGAGGACAGCTACATTTGACATGAAAATGAGAAAGATACAAACAGCCCCAAGCGTCCAAATGCAGTGTATCAAACCAATGTTGTCTTGCATTCCAGCCACATTTTTTATTGCAAATAAAGTATAAAAGATGTATCTCTCTAACACTTTGCAGCAAGTGGCTGGTCATTACTAATTTTTCTGGTATTCATTATAGGGTGATGCAGTGGGTCTGGCTGAGCTGCTTTTCCCCATCCAGCCCTCATGCTGCACTACTGGGAGCTGGAGGGTGTAGATAACACACCCATGTTATGACTGCCAGTGCTCACATGGCACCAGAGGCTGGGGGGGCAAGATGGGGGAGGGGATAC
>WUAM01000359.1:34415282-34430495 GCA_024336885.1 Actenoides hombroni
ACAACTACCCCTCTATTGTTGTTACTTATTCAAAGATTAGTAAGACACTACCAGACATTTCGTCTCCTGCTTTCACTGCTATCCTGTGCGATGGGGTCCGCGCATAAGAAACCAAGCCCACTCTTTGGCCTAATGCAAAGAAATATATATTAATCATTTAGGTGTGGATGAAAGAATGTTACCTGTTCCTTTCTGTCCCTCATGAAGGCTGCAAAAACCACAGTACCTATATATTTATTCTGCCTAAGGAATGTAAACCAAGCAGGAAATTAAAGCACACATTTCTTCTTACATTCCACATATACACATGCCAGGATGTGAACTGCTTTGAGTGAAACATTGTGAAGCCACACATTTCAAAGCAGTCACCTGCGATTTTTTAAAAAAACCCAATTCCTACCTGCCCTTAGAGGGCATGTAAAGTCAGTGTTCTTCCTGGAAAGGCTGCTGCAACATCTTGTCTATTTGAAGTTCCCCACATCCTTGCAAGGTCAGGACAAGATGGTGGATTGGACTACTCCATGTGGCTCACACACTGCTGAGCATTGCCTATTTGTGCTAAAATATTGCTGCTAAGTGTCTAAATGCTGAATTTGGGGTGTGCTCAAGGGCACAGTCAAAATTCCGTGCTGGTCCATATAGCCTGAATTCTAGGGAATAAAGCTAAAATATCACTTTGAGATAGAAGATTTTATAGCAATGGAAACTGAGGTAAAATAGCACCAATTCTTTTCTTAGATGTGCTCATTATTTTGCATAAGGAGCTTCACATAGACTCTGGAGTTCTGAAGTTTGGCATCAGCATTCTAATGTCAGAATAACAGTTTAAAAAGAAAAAAAAAGTACACTCCCTACCCCCCCCCCCCTTTACTACTTTACTAATCTTTACAGAGTTATTTTCTCCTTCAATTGCAAACATAAGCAGATCAGTCCCTACATTTTGAGACTGGAGATCAGGTGTGGCTGAAAACTGAAAATAGTTTTAGGTCCCTGACTTTCAAAACACTTTACCTCCCAGTGAACTTGTCCTTCACAGTTAAAACTATGTTGCAATTTAGTATGTCTTTGCATCTTTGACAAGTTTTCTGTCTATAAACTTCACCCGAGCATAATGAATACATGAAGTTCAGGCTTGTATTGCTTATGAAAGCCTACAGAGACTTGTTTACCAGAGCTCACTCCTTGAACTGCAGCTGACCACAGCTTTAGTTTCCATTAGTTTTTCATGGAAGTTCATACTTAAAATTAAGTGGATTGAATAAAGTATTTCCATTAGAAGTATTTGAAAATATACATTTCACAGGACCTGCTGCTCCTGTCCTATTGCATCATATCAAAATGAGCAAAGTTCTCAAAGAATATTTCCTGTGTATTTTTTAATAGTTTGGAAGGTGTTATTTTGTTACCACAGTACACCTCCATTGATTGAAAGCTTTCTGTCGCTCTGCCTCCAATTATCTTTTGTTTGTGTTTTGAGATAAGACTTTGAAAGAACAAACCCATATAACTGGAAAGAAAGATCCAGGGAACAGCAGGATCTCTAACTGCCATTATTCTGGTATAGCCAGATATATGGTCTAGCCTTCCCTCTCTCATCAAGAGAAAATGTTCTAAATAATAAATACATTAATTAATGAAATTCTTGGTCTTTACAGGACTGATTGTGGTTTGTTTTTTTCTTGTGCATTAGAGCAACAGAATGAGTTTTCATGCAGTTTATAGCCAGGAGATATTAGATCAGTGATCTCTGACAAACTCTTTGTTAGGTAATTTCTACAACATATGTAGGCAAAAGTTAGACTAAAGTGTTTTTTTCCTCAGCATTTGAAACAGTTTCAGACCAAAACCAGAATAGCATAGACTGGGTAACTGAGGACCTTGCAGTATTAAGGAAATTGTCATATGAGATAGGCTTACATGACTTAAGCAATTGAACCATGACATATTTTGAAGTAGAGTATGAAAAGGCAGTTGTCAATATGACTGAGAGAAGGGGGAAGCATGTACTCGGGGGAAATGGGAAATGGGAAATGGTCTTGGATGATCCTGTATCTGCCAGTGACCAACGAGCACTCTTGGAACACCACTCAGTACTGATTTCTTTCCAGCATCCACCCACATCTGGCCTCTGATACTGGACAAGGTATCCTTTCATTTTGATCCCAGAGAGTCCAAGAGCAATGTTAGAACTTACTACAGATTAATACTAAGAAGTGAAAACACAGTCTACACCAGTCTCCAATCAGACCTTGACAAATAAGAGAATAAACAGTTCATTGTATTAGAAGTGGAGAAGCTTACAGAGGAGGCAATACTGAAATGAAGAACCTGGTCCAGAATTAAAATAATTAGAAAAATCATTCTATTTATAGAAATTATCCTGATGTAAGACAGTACAAATCAAGCACAAGAATAGCCATCCGAGTCATCTTATATTAATTACTTTTCACTTCAACAGGCATTTTTGTATGTAGGTATTTTTAAATTGAAAATATAAACGAAAATATATTTTCATTAGGGGATTTTTTTTAATCTACTTCTCAAGAGGAAAGATCTTCTAAGGAGCTAGAAAACTGATACTTGAGAAACAATGGGGAAAGAATAAACACATACAGGATGGGGATGGGGTGGATCAACCTTTTATGTGTTTAACTGATCTCTCTTTTGTTTTGTTTTTGGTTGGGGTGGTGTTTGTGGGTTTTTTTTGTTTTGATTGGAAGGGTTTTTTGTTTGTAGTTTTATTTTTGCAATGACATCTACTAGGCAGGGACAACTCCTATTATCTCCATTAACATCAAATTAAGTAGCTAAAAATAGGACTTAAGAATTGAGAAAGTGATGTCATATTTGGAAGTGCTGTTTTTGTTGACAGTTGCTGGGAGAGGCAGTACTCAGGGTGAGTGATAGGTAGATAGCTGTTTGGAACTAGATCAAATGGACAATTTCAATTACAGCCTGTGAAAAGTCTTGTTGTGCTTCATTTTTTACTCTAACTTCAGCATGCAAGTAGATACTTCAAAACCACTAAAGGCCTACCCTCTATGTTAGGGTCATCTCTACAAGGGAACTGTCCCTTCCAAGTCTGGATTCCATTTTACTGCTCTCAATGTAGTTAACTGTTCCATTATTATGCTCAACAGTGAAGCACAGGCAACTTTGATGAGTAATTCCTACAGTTTAAACTTCAGCATCTGGGTGTTATTTCATCAACATTATTTTTAACTGGAAGTCAAGATTCCACAAGAAATACTCCAACGCTCAATTATTTCATCATTTACTTTTACCAGAACACACATCATAAGAAACCCTAGACAAAACAAAGCAAGATCCAATGATAGTTAGTTGAAGTGTCATTAAGATTGCTAATTCCATTTATTTTAATTCAGAAATGTAAGGGAACAAATTCCCTTAGAATTTTGCTAGGCCTTTCAACTTATGATAAAAAGTCAGGAGGCTGGAGACAGTATTTGGACTTCATAGTGTCCATTAGGTTTCCAAAATCAAATAAATAAAAATGAAGCTATGTTTTCCACTATAAAGCCCCCTGTTTAAAGAGGAAACAAAAGAAAAAAATTTTGAATTATTACGAAGCTGAATTATCACGAAGCTGAATTATCTTCATTCCCTCTCCTTCACTTTTAAAAATTTTATGAATATTGTAAAAAAGTGAAGTGAGTTTTCAAAACCAGTATCACTATAAACTATTCTAAGAGTGACAGCTGCATTGTTCTTGCACCTCAAAGTGAAAAAGATAGACAAGCTAATTGCCTTCGAAGATGCAGGTTTTTTTTTTTTGGTACTGAATCTCATTAGTGTTTGCTTCCATCACTGACTTTTTCTCAAGTTATGAGGCTACATACTTCATAATATAAACAAATTTATTCAAAATATCTATTCAAAAAACTATCTGCCAAGACTTTTTTTCTTAAGGCTCTCAACAGATAGTCATAAAGAGTAACCCTAACTTTTTATTCATAACTCATATAATTATCTGATTAATTTGAAATGAAGTTTATTTTCCAGTTTGATTTAGTATTCAAAGGCAGTAAGGCTGATGAGACCTGACCTTTATTGCTATCTTTGCTCCATGCTAGTTTGTAACTTTAGATTCATATGCTTTTCTTTCAGATGCAATGGGAAACTGCAGAACTTAAGGGGAATATTCATACCATGCAAAGGTAAGATATAAATTGATCTCTCTAGTACTATAGTCCCTGCTTCCTTCTGCCTCAGTTTTGCAGTCTGTAAAATGTGCAAATGGTATTTAACAGCAGGGGTTGAATGATTAGTATCTTAGAGTTATGGTACTTAGAGAAAAATGTTTGACAAGTACAATATATCAAATTTTTCCTCAATTCTGAGTGAGATGAGCAACATGACTTGAGATAATTATTTTTATGAAACATGTTAAATAATTATTCATATCTTTGGCCTCTTAATAGGTTTTACAGTCTGGTTAAAGAATACTAGGGATCAAAAAACCAACTCAATTTGTGTTGAACTGAAATGATTTTGTGTTTATATAGAGTGAAAAAACATGGCAGACAAGGATTTCGGATCCATTACAGAAGCTTCATGTTATTCCAAATGAAATAAAATACAATAAAAAAATTGTTTCAGTTGGAATGAAGCATTTTGCTCAACTGAAAATGAAGTGGTTTGTTTAATGCAAGGTTAGTTAATGTATAGCTGTGTAAAAAATGTTGAAATGCTTAATTTAAAAACTGTCAAAACAGTATTTCTACATCTCCCTCCCCCACCCCCCCAAATGAAAATATTCACAAAATGCCACTCAGTGTTTTTTTCCCTATTATTTTTTGCAAAGATAGTACACACTAATAAAGATTAATTTGCTTAGTCTAGCAGGATAAATAAAAGTGTGAATCTAAACAGAAGCAATGTTGGTTCAGACTACCCTACTTTTACCATCTCTTAAATACTTGAGAAAGTAGTCAAGTATTACCCTGCACTCCTTATTCCATATTTCTGAATGCATGCAGCATGTTTTCCATGATCTGTGAAAACCATGGAAATGACCTTAAGCTCACACCAGTGGTTTTGCACTGTTCTTGCCGACTAGTTATATTTACTGGGCCAAGACTGATCTGACAGAATGAGCAGTGGTCCTGTCTCAATTGTAAGGATGATCATGTGTTTGCTAAAAGCAGCTTCAGTCCTTCAGAGGGGCTGCAATTACTTGGTGGATTAGAAAAAATAGGTTTGTGATTTTTCTACACAAGCCATAGCCTGTCTATCAACCCAGAGTCATTACCTTCTTCAGCATATTCAACCAAGATGGAAAGCTTTCTGCACCTTAGATCTTCTCTCAAAACAATGGGTGTAATATGTGCCTACAAATAGTGTATCCTGCAGCAATGTTTTCAACACATTAAAGCTACGTAGCATAACAGACAAGTAGAAGTATTAAGGTATCATGATAAGGCAGAGATGAAAGACTCACAAACCAAAGTAAGCATTATCTATAAAGGATGAAAGAATGACTTCCTCTAGAAAGGGATTTTTCCCCTCAAGCTCCTGACAGTACTTTTCTATTTGAATTCCTCAGAATGAAAAGGTCAGATGTTTGCTACACTAACAGTTTATATCATTTCAGGAATACAGTAATTACACTCTAAGATACAGCTTTTTTGTAAATTTTAGAGGAGAGGAAGGGAAAAGTGGAGATACCCATTTGGTACTTGAAAAGCATCACAAACACTACCATGAACCTAATGAGTGACAGCGCACTCAAATTTGGTGGGAAAAGTCAAAGAATTTAAAGTACACCTAGAGGAGAGTTCTATATACACCTTGCTTCTTGAGAGCTAATTTTTAAAACAGGATATTGATCACTGGCTATAGCTAATATTTTCCATCTGCTCCTGGTGGGTCATGCTAGAGTGAAACAACTACTGCTGGGGACTCAATGCCTGCATCATATTCTCAAGGTTTTACTGTGTACTGGCTTTAGTCTGATTGCAAAGGAATGAATGGGCTCCAATGTGATGCACACACAAGTGCACTGATATGTCTTAAAAACCTAAGAGAAGGAGACTGAAGACTACATATATTAGTATTTTAATATTTTTCAGAATCTCTGAACTGCTTGAAAATATCAATAAATGGAATTTTACAGAAGGAACTTATTTTCTTTTTCCCCAGATGACTACACCAGGAAACAAACATGTACATGTATTTGCTTCATTTTTAAGTAGACATGCCCTCTGCATGTTCTCAGTAAGATCCTATCCAACAAAATTGGATCTAATTTATGGTTTAGACAGCTGCTACCCATCTGAGTGACAACCTAACTACTAGTCCATGTTTCTAACTCCTTAGGCATGTAAACTCATGGAATGTCTCTTTATTTACCATGGCCCTTCCTTGGGCATTTAACCATATCTGTCCTTGTGTACTAAAAGGTGTGAAAGATCCAAGGATCTAGATGGTTGGTTCTTGTCCCTCACTAGCGAGTATAAAAACTAGCAGGAGAGGAAGAGATTCCTGTTTTCCACCTCTCTTTCCTGTCCCATGACTCCTTCATTTCTAGTAAGTAGGATTCTATTTGAACGAAATGATATGGAAAATGCCCTTACCTAAGACACTGTATGGTTTGGTAATTGGCTTTGGGAATATGGGTAATAATTATTAAAGTGAGCAAAATTTATTGCCCTATACATTTTAAGTGAGGGCTCTAACCACTAGATTGTTGTGTAAACAGTCTCTGACTAATTTCACCTAGGGATGACTTAGTCAGAGTTTTGGATGACTCAGGTAAAGAAGGGGAGGTATATGCAGAATTCAAGAATCTGGTTTCTCTAGTCAGAGTGCATTATCACTTTAGGTAGAAACAGATCAGACACTTCAAATTGCAGACTTCTCCCAAAATGATTCAGAAGTGAGTATTTTGAAATCCTTTTAGTACAGAATGCACTATACGGAATATTTGAAACTTACCTTGCACTTCCCTACATTGAAGAAATATCACCTAATGTTAGTATTAATAATACTTCTCTAGCAGCCATAGTCAGCACCTGTGATCCGTACAGTTTCATTTCATTTATTTCCTATAAAAGAGGCTAAATACTCATCATCTGAGCCATTTCAAATTGCATTGGCAATACAAAATACATTATAAAGAATAATTATATTCTGATGGGGATGGATTATATAGCTTATTGGGTCTATTCCATCTATAATTTCCATGATGGCTTCTTGAGTGACTTATGCTGCAGTAATCTGCTGCTCCATAGTAGAAATAGATTCAGAGCAAATCTTTCTCCACAGGTGGCATTTCCCAGTAATGAATTCTGCCATTCAATTATATAATCATAGCAATTTCTTCATGTTAAAAAAAGACCCCTTCTTGAGTGGCACACAAATTACGACTGGATGAAATTAGTGCTACTGCTAAGGCTTTGAGATTTCTCCAGTTGACAGACAGCACTGTACTGGTAGTGATGATAAGAAAACAATCAGGGATTTTTCTGCTATATTTTTCCATCTCTTCACATTGGCTTCTTTCTGCTAGATTTTATGATAATGTGTTCCTCAGGTATCTTTCAAATTATTACACTCGGAGCCACCACAGGAGACTTTCAGTGCCATTAACTTCTGTCTAGAAATGTTCATCTTAGCTGAGGAATGACCAGTTCAGTCTAATATAAGGAAAGAATAAAGAGGGAAGGAAAACCAACCAACAACAACAAACTAAAAAAACAGGAAAAGAATCAAGGAAAAATATTTTGACACTAATAAAACACTTAGTTTACAAGTGGTAGTAAACTTTCGCTGAGTAAAACTGACAGTTTGATTTGCTCTTCTTCATCAAAACTAGCACAGCATTAAAGAATTAACAAAATGAGAGCTCTCTGCTGAGTACAATGGGATACTGTATTTTGCATACACAGGCTGTGGTGAGAATACTAACAAGTATTAATTTGTTAGCATTAGACTTAGTGCCATGATAAGACCTCAAATAAAACAAACACAGTGTTCGTATGGCTTACAGAGTCATCACTGATGAATTCCTAAATACTTTGTGCCTGATATGACAACCTTTCAATAAAGGAAACAATCCAGTTTAAGACAGAAAAAAAAAAAAGTCAATGAAAAGTGGAGTCTTCTACTTCCTTAAGTACAAATGAAAGGAGGGAACACAAAATAATGCAAATAAGAATAGCTAATTGCAAAGCAGACAAAGGCACAAGTATTAATGTATCCAGAAATCCATTTCACTGTTTTCTAGAGCAATTGTAAAGCATGTCTGCTTTCAGCTTTTACAGGTTATGACGGATTTAACCACAGCAGACTGAAAGTATACAGGTCATAAAGTTAAGAAACTTTGTTGTTGTTCCTCCAGAAAGCATCTTAAGCTGTACTAGTACTCTTGTTAACACAAGTTGCACGCTGATTCTTCAATTCACAATGTATTATATAGTGCTGAGCACACTTCAAGCCTGACCTGGTCACAGCAAGGTGCGTCTGTAATATGCATGTTTTCTCATCAAAAGAACACCACCACTCTGTGCAGACCATTTGAGTCCTTCTCTATTACCTACTCCACAGTACACACTCCTAAGTTTGTGCCTGAAGAAGAAAAAAAAGGCAGGAACGAAGTCTTTCTTTGTGACATCTCCATCAGGGCTTTCACTTCTAAATGGTTTTTAGAGAGCAAGTAGATGAGTCTTCTGCACATCTGTCCATTACACAGAAAATGTCAAAGAGAATCTACCCCACTGACCTTCATTACAGCTATTTAAAAATCATTATCTATGCATTTAATTACACAGTGGAGAAAACATTGGAAACATTGCTCTGCTGTTCTTGGCCCCATAACATTTTACCAAGTTAATTTAATGAGTCAGTATCTGTTAGGACCTCTTGGAAACTTCTGAGTGAAACAAAGGACTATTCTTTGAGCCCCAATGTTTCATTTAAGAACATTTTCCTCTTGACAGCCTTTTTCAGAATCTAAGTCTTGTTTCTTGTCCCTAGAGTCAACCCATCAGGCAAGTGGTTTTAGGCATCTTTGACCCTAATTCTGGGACATATTTAATGGGAAACTGCCTAGGGGCTGGGACATAAAGCTTCACATATTCTCTGTGATCCAGACTTTTACCCTTCAGCACACAGCCCTATAAGAACTGCAGTGCCATTGTAGAAAAGCAGGCAGCTTTGATTTATACCTTTTCTTTAGTCATACCAGACACTTCACAGAAAGAAACTTCACAGCAGACAGTTAAGACTTTAGTCATACAGAAAATTGCTTCCTTGATTTAGGCGACTGTTCAAGATAGAATGGTAAATAAAAACTATGGAGGGTTAATATTAAATTCTATTAAAAATTTTGAAGATATTTCAAAAGAAATGTTAATTCACTGAACAAAACAGAAAGTTTATCACTGTTTTGTTCCAGAAAGTACTGAACCAATACCAGGGCACCAAAGGTTCACAAATTTCTGAGAATAAGAGCAACCGAGAGTGCACACACAAAAACACATTGTGAAAGGGATCAACTTAACAGGGTATCAATTTTTGCAACCTAAACTTCTCCGTTATATTGTTTCCAATAATTATGTACTACCTTTAACAGACATAAGGGAAAACTTCGGTGTAGAACTGTGGTATAAGCATAGTTTACCAAATTACTTTTTAACACTAATTTATTGTTTACTCAAAGCTACCTAATAAAAGAGTTTATGCATATTTTATACATATTTCAGTTTGATGTGTAAAAATTTAATGTTTCGTTAGACAGTCTGTTAGTAGTTGTTACCTACATATTATTGAGCATATAAGACATACAGTATTTTTTATATTTCTTTAGTATTTAAATCATTAATAACATTATCATTTATATATGAATAGCCTTGCTTATAAAGCTAGGCATTGATAGGACAATAAAGTGGTACTCAAACATTCTAATGAGCAAAATAAAATTTGTAGAAAACCGATGCAAATTTTTTGTTTTGAAAAAATAATTAAAAAGAAAAAAGAGACTGTTTTTGTGTGTAAAATATTTCCTCCCAGATTTTTAGCCTTACATGGCTTTTTTTTTTTTTTTTTTTTTTTTACCAACCGGCAGCGGTCACTTGAGGATGAGAGCACAAGTAGTATATTTATCTAACAATTCTGTAAGACTTTATTATTTTACAGCTTGGATAAATTTTAATGTTTTCATTAGAACCCAAGCACTCTGACACTTTAACCAAGACCTTTGAAATATTTCCTGCCCTTTGTTGAAAAACACAGTTGACAACAACATTAAGCAGTGATTCATTTTATTTTCTCTATTTTTTTAACTAATTGTGCATATATTTGCATGTTTATTTACAGTAATGTCAAAATTATGTGAGCACTTGATATATGACCCAATAAAATTTATATAAAAAAATGTAGAATAACTACTTATCTCTTCTGACTACCTATTAGCTATGTCTTATTCTATTTACTTTCTTCATACACTGGTAGTAGAAGCTCACATCACATGGGATGTGTTGGGGCCTTTGGACTGCCTGACTCAAGGAATTGTCAGTTTGGTGTGGAAGTTTCTTCATTTAAATAGAAAGCAAAAAGTTTAGGGGGAGGGGGGTTTTTTCTTGATGGGGCTTGGGGTTTTTTTGGATTTTTTTTTTGTTTGGTTTGTTTGGGGTTTTTTTGGTTGGTTGGTTGTGGGGTTTTTTGGTGTGTATTCTCCCCCCCTTGGTTTTTGTGTTTGGTTTTTTTTTTCCTAATCTTGCTTTTTTGTCACAATGTGTCAAGGAATAGACCACATAAAAGCACTACAGGCCAGCCTTTCTTGTAACAAAAATGTTTCTAGTTAGTTTTAAAGTATATTAGCAACATTAATTTAGGAATGTGTATGACATGATGCAAAGAAGTCTCACACTAAGTAAATTCTCAAACTGTTGACAGATTCTTCTCATACCTAAATAAGATAAAGGTGAAGACTGAATAAACCTTAATAAAAATGAGGATTAAATATATACAGAAGAACTAAGCTAATGATAAATTACCAGGAGGAATTCTTTTTCACTCTTTTCCTCTCAAAGACCTTTATGGACTTGAAGCTTCCTACAGCATGAAATAACAGTTATTTGGTAGGGAAAATAAATATTTAGATAAAACACAGTAAATGTAAAATAAAAAGGAAAGAAAAAAAAATGCAATTAAAATACAATATTAGCAGTTGAGGAAATGGAAAGTTAAGCAAGAAAGAACAGTACCTTTTTTTTTTTTTTTTTTAAATACTACCCCCTGTTTATGAAGCCCAATTCTATCCATAAACCTGCCCCTTTTCAATGGAAGTATAATTCTAAACCTAGGTCAGGATTTTGTTATACCACTGCCTTGGTTCACAGTTTATACTTAAGTTTTGTCTGGAAGCAGCGGAAAAAGCTTGGGTAGATTTAGGGTTGCAATCAGAGTTCAGGATACCTGCTGATTTCATGCTGAGGCTACGTCCTGCAAGGTGGCTTATACTAAGGGTTTATATTCACAGTAGACACTTAAGAAGGAATAAAGGTAGGACTGTGAGAAATCATGACATAAAAGTGGAAGTACGATTCAGATCTGTCTGAGGAAAGAACAATAAGAAATGATTAAGTTATAAATAATGCTTCTGCTCAGAAGATTTTCCTTGTCTGGAAGACAACACATTCAGTTTCAGTGACATAGCCAGGACTTTGCCAGTGTTAGGATGATGCAGCTGCATGGGGGTCTGAAGATTGGACGTATCTGAGCTAGCTACAGAACTTTGTTTTACACCCTCATTAGAAGATGAGATTGGGCATCTTCTTATAGGGATACCTGACAGGCTTGGCTAAGGTCCAGATGGCACCATTGGCCTGGCATACCTAGACTAACTCTGGTTTTTGTAGATGTTGTCTAACCAGTCATCATAGGAGAGATTACTTGGCTTATCAAGAACTACCAAATTACATTCAGGGAAGATTTAAAATAAACCTCTTAGATTGAGGTAAATTCCTATTGCACCTTGCTTGATTTATACTCCCTGTTTGGTGTGGAAATAAGTATGATGATCACATACTTACTGGCTTACATATATTTCATGTTTTTCTGATTGTAATACCAGATTCTTTTCAAACAAGATTATTTTAAATTGACTAGTCTATGAATTACTGATAGGATACTTGTCCAGTACATTTATTATACCACTAAAAAATGTTAGGAGAAAAATAACAGCAGCAAAGAGAAAGTTTTAGAACCCTGGACCACAATTCCATGTTCAGGTTTCAGCTACTGCATTTCCTTCATATCTGTCTTCCAAGTACTGTTACACCAGCTCTGATGCCATGGTCCCTTTTTTCTCTCAGTGGAGTTCATTCCCCACCAGTGTAAACGAATTCACATAAATGTTGTGGGAGGCCTTGGCTTGTCTGAGGGATTAGAATGTGAATCAGATAAATAACCTTGAGCGAACATCTGCGTACCCTTGAGGAGACCAGAAAGTCCTGAGAAAAGAACCACCAGTTCACAAACAGGGAAAGCTTATCAATGTTATAACAGAAAGAAAGAAGCACCTAATTGTGGACAGGTGGTCTTTGATTGGGCCAATCAGGTGTGGGGACGTATTATTAGAATGATTATAAAAGGGCTTGCAGCCACAGCAGCAGCCTTAGAAGCAGCAGCATTTGAGCCTTCAGAGTAGTAGTGTGTGAGTGAGTTTGTGTGTGTAGTCCATCTCAACAATGAGTTGTTGAGCCATACTTCCACACATAAATTATTAATTTTCTCATATTTACATATTAACAGAATGATATCTTGCCTTTACTTGAAGGAGATATGTTGTTCTTCACTATTAAACACTTTTTCAAAGTCATTTTCCTTGAACTTCACTGAATGTATATGATGTAGCCATTCCGGAGACATTTGAGAAGCCCTTGTCTTCAACAACACTTACTCTTGTAATACCAAAGATGTCATCTACCTCATTAAGATTAGCAGTCACATGTGTGTATGTTTTATATTATGTTTTCAGAATTTTACAGCTTTGCAGCCAGGACTGTATATATTTTCCATAAATGTCGGGAAAAGAAAGCAATAACCTTGATGTTTGAAAAAAGCAGTGCATTAAGCAATGACCAGGTGGAAGACTTTTGGTTGGATTTTTTTTCCTTCTTAAACTGAAGTAGGTGACATTTCAAATATTCTTGATACTGAATCTAAGCTTTTTCTATGAAAACTGGCTTACTTTTAGCCTTTCATATTCCTCCTTGAATAAAAATACCATTATGCTGCAAATGTTTCTTGCTTTATATTTTCATTCTTCTTTTTATCAGTCTGTGCATGCAAATTACTGACAGAAAGAAAGCTCTGTTCACCTGTGTCTGCATATCCCACCCCCATTTAAAAGCTTGATTTTCCTACTACTGAAGTCAAGGATGTTATATTCACCATTTTTACTGAGCAGTATCACAACTGCAATGAACCATTCCATCTGAAGATGTTTATTTCTCTCTATTGACTATTAAGCTACTGGCCACACATATCTTCATTAAAGTAAATATGATTTTCTTTTATGGTAGTACAGCCAAAACAAAAGAATGGCCTATGTCTGCCTTCATTTTATTCCTACTTTGTGACCCAAAGCATCAACCTTAGGTACTACATGAACTCACCATCCTATTAGCTCCTGCTCTTAATGCTCATCTCTCGTAACATGGAACCAGGTCAACCCAGACAATGTCTGAGCAAGAGAGACTTAGTGGAAGTTATGATTTGAACTTTCGTTGCCTATTTCCAATCTTTAGCTTTAGGTTTTTACTCTCTCTGTAGAAACTAAGCATTGAATAGGCAATAAATAAATGTCTCTGTATTTATGCACAGATCTAATAACCTTAGTTTAATTGCTTTGAAGACAGTAAACCTTATATGAGTTTAGCAGCACACAACAAAGAAGTGTGGGGCAGGGTGAAGGGGAACATATTTGACACCCAAATTGAAAGTAAAGTTAGAACTGTCCATAAAACCAATTACTTGTCTTGTTTCTTTCAGGATGTTGTATGCCAAAATGCCATTCACAAAATGAAGTAATAATAATAGATTACGCTCTGAAAGTATTTCTTCCTGCTTTGCTAAGGTATTCTCTCTCCATCTTGACAATGACCTTTAGCTTAATGAGAAAGAAGTGTATCCTGTTCTGTGTGAAGATGTAGTTTCTTTAATTTCACTGCTTGCTAACTTATGTTCTGTCATCCTTAAGGAGAACTGCATCATCCCTCTGTGAATCATCCACAGAAGATCTTCAAGTGTTTTTACAGTCTCTCTTTGCTTCCAGTTATTACACAGGTACCTTAAACTATTCTTCTTTCTGGATTCCGTACAGACTATTTAAAACCTTACAAAAGCAAATAATCAAAAATAGTCCTAAGACATTATGCTTCATCAGCTTCCAAATTAACAAGCAGGCAACTAGTTCTGAAATTCTTGCATCTTTTGATCCAGAGAGAGAAGAGCACATTCTCTCCAGTGGAAACTGTTGCCCACACCTAACCCCTTAACTGATGTCTTTAACTGTATTAGAATAAAGGTTTTGTTGGAAGAATGTGTAAACAATTGCACTTTTTTCATTTTTGCATGACCTTCAGTGGCTTAAATTTTAAATATACATATGGTCCTTCTTTATTGGTTACACTATTGGCCTGTCTTAAGAGAAAAAGAAAGACCCTCAGACTAAAAGATCTATCAAAATAACAAGATAATTTAATTCACTACAAAATAAATAAAGAAAAAGAAATTTTTCCACAACTTATTTATCAAATTGACTCATTTAGATTCATAGTTTTTGAAATCTATTATTCTGAAAAAGGTGGGGTTTGTTTTGATGGCTTGTTTATTTTTGGTTGGCTGTTGGGTTTTTTTGTTCGGTTGTTTTTTGTTGTTGTTATTTTTGTTTGGGGTTTTGTTTGTTTGTTTTTTTAACTAAAAATATCTATATTGTAAGCACGTGGAGGCAGATACTGATAGAAGTAATTAGATATCCATATTATGCAAATACAGCCAACTCCCTTGACTTGATCAGTGGATCTCATAATCCACATACTGGGAACTGACTAAAATTTGATGTATAAACAATGTTAATACATATTCAAACAGGCTGTAATTTGTATTAATCTAGTTATTCTTACTGATAAATGTAACTTACCTACTCAGACACCTTTACATAAGCATTTTTGTATATTACATTAT
>WUAM01000359.1:34430595-34522546 GCA_024336885.1 Actenoides hombroni
AAGCATTTTTGTATATTACATTATATTATATATTATATTATATTTTTATATTTTGTATATTACAAATTAGACTCAAATATGTGTTTCAAAAAATATACTGCTCCTAAGCGAACTGTTATTTCAGAATTAAAGCAAGAACTGGAATGATAAAACCACGTTCTTTTTTCTTTTATTTTAAGGGCAGTGAGGCTATAGTACAACTATGTTAAAGATGATAAATGTGAATTTTTGGGAATAGTTGTATCATGACTTCTCTGTTTCAGGTGGAAATGCAAGGCTTCCTTCCTCTTAATCAGCAGCAAAATTCCCCATTACATCAGTGGCATAGTATCAGGTCTGTCAAAACCCACAATACTCCTGCACTGTGTGACTGTTGAGAGAATATTTCATGGGCCATAAATCATCCTCAGCATTTCTCTGAGAAACTGCTATGTTAACAAGTTTCCTCCATTATCTAAGCAGCAGGAGACTCCTGCAAACTCTTGTAAGAACCCAGGAGTACATCCACACTGTGGAAACAAAGAGAACATCGGAAAGTGAAGATGAGGTGTGGGTCACTTCAACACAACTGGTAAGTAGGAGTGAAATAGTAATTATAAAATTAAAAATAAAAATAAAGTACTCAGAACTACAATAGCATTGTCATTTCATAGCATCACTGGCACACCAGAAACGTGGATAACAACAGCATTCATAGAGAAGAAATACAGTACCATACAAATTGGGATTTCTTTTTCACCCCAGCAGGCTTTACTGATTCAGATAGGAAAAGAAACTATCTCAGTTTAAACATATTTCAGCCTTGGTAAATCTACAGCCACCTGCCAGACTTTGTTTCAGGAATTGCTTCAGATCAGCGTGGTCATGAACAGTCAGCAGGCCAGAAAGCTAACTTACAAGTTAAGTAAAATGAAGTATAGTAAACAAAGTACAGCACAACAATGCACATTATATGGAAGTGAAAAAAAACTTTGCCATTGTATTTATCACCACATTAAACTACATTCTGAAGTAAAGTGAGGACATGTATCAGTAGGCATTAGATGGGAATATTAGAAGTTTCGACACATAGGATCCTTTTGGTTGGAAGAGACCTTGAAGACAATTAAGTCCAAACGTTAACCCACCAAGTCATCACTAAACCACATCCCTAAGCACAACATCTACATGTCTTTTAAATACTTAAAGGGATGGCGACTCTATGACTTCCCGGGGCAACCTGTTGCAGTGCTTGACAACCCTTTCAGTGAAGAAATTTTTCCGAATTTCCAAGCTAAACTTCCCCTGGCACAACTTTAGGCTGTTTCCTCTTATGCTATTGCTTATTACTTGGAACAAGAGACTGACCCCTACCTTGCTACAACCTCCTTTTAGGTGGTTGTAGAGAGTGATAAGGTGTCCCCTCAGTCTCCTTTTCTCCAGGCTAAACAACCTCAGTTCCTTGAGCTGGTCCTCATAAGTCTTGTTCTCTAGACCCTTCATCAGCTTTGTTGCCCTTCTCTGGGCACACTCCAGAACCTCAATGTCCTTTTTGTAGCAAGGGGCCTAAAACTGAACACACTATTCAAGGTGTAGCCTCACCAGTGCCAAATACAGAGGTACAATCACTTCCTTTATTAACATTAAGCATATAAACAATACTTGTACATACACTACGGAAATCATTAAAATTTGGCAGGGCTTTCTGTGGCCTGATGGTTCCAGGCATGCAGGGGAACCAGTCAGAACATTACTAAACTACAGGTACAGGAGTAACTGAGCCAGGCCAGGCCCAGCTGCAAGGCTTTTGCCTGGCCTGCAGCTGGGCCTAGCACATTCAGTTACTTCACTGCAGCTCAGCTTCTAAACACAACACCTTCCCAGCATCCTCTGTAACACCTACACTCCTAGAAACACGTCTCACACCTTTTCTCCTTTCCCAGGATCGAACCTTGATGGCTGCTCTTAATTTTCATCACAGAGTGGGGCCACCTGCTGTGTTTGGCCCTTAAAGGTTCACCACCCCCTCTGTGAGATGTCCCCTTCACAGCAAACACAGTGGCCTGGAGGTTAGTGTGAAGAATTAAAGAATTAAAAAAAGGAGTTCTCTAGAGGGGGTTGTAATGAGCAATAATTACCATAGAAAACATCAGTCTGAATCATCGTTTGCTCAGTAATGATGTTCTAAGAGCTGAATAGTCTCTTCCATACATATTTTTATGGTGGTCTGGATGCTGAAGTCATCATGGCTTTTTCTAAAACGTGAAGAAATAGAGGAAAAAAACCCAAATAGATTTCTTCTCATTGGAAAAAAAAAAAAAAAAAAGAAACCCAACACACAAAAAAACCTCCAAACAAACAACAACAAATGTTTCAGAGGGAAATTATTAAAAAAAATAAAATAAAAAAAAAATCAGAATCTTTATTAAATAATTTCAGGGAGAAATCCTTCTGGAGACTGTCAAACTGAATCTGACTTCTTTGACTCTTGATCAAGATAATAGATCCTATTTTTATTAATAATAATTGCTATTATTGAAGAAGAAAATAGTAGCTTTAAGTGAAAATTGAATGTCTTCATAATTTGGGCATCTCTGTTAAAAATATTTTCTAGTTTGGAAGAAAAATAAGGTAGACAATGGCTAGAGGAAAGGAAATTTTAGTATGCTTATTTGCAGAGAGAGAAGTGAAACACAAAAAAGTCAAACTCCTTTCCTAAAGTCGCAAAGGAATTATATACTAAGGAACAAACGAATAGAACTTACTTGAGTTACAGTGGAAGGTCTTTTTCTCTTTACTGTAAAGGATAGGAAAAAAGAGTAAAAGTAACTCTGTCACATGCACCCACTCGAATTCCTCACATAGCTTTCCCTAGCTGCTGTAACAAGGTAAAATTTTCAAAAAAATATTTCAAGTTTTCTAATGTTTCTTCATTTGTATTTGTTTTATTTAGCTAAATTATGACTAAAAAAATGTCCTAAAAGTGTTTCCAGAAAACACACACTACTCCAAAAATAGAAGCATGCTTAATTAGTTGCATGGTTTACTCCCAAAAAGATTTAAAAATTTCCTTTATACTTTTCAGTATTTTTTAAAGTTTTGCTTCAAATGATTCAGCAAAGATTTGCAGGAATAGCTCAATCTGCAGACAACAGTCTGTTTCTCAGAGTCTGTGAGTTTAGAATATTAGTAATGCCAGTTTTGGCTATTTGTACAAGCAAATTTACAGCTGTGTGTTCCCCATCTCACTGTGTTTCATAGCTAGACCTGTGTGATGGATGTGCATCCAGTAATCAAAGCTCTGTATAGATAAGCTTCCCAGCTTTGGACTTACACTTAACTTATCCAAAACTGTTTAGAATTCAGCCTGAATTCCCAAATTAAAGAATGTTTCCCAACACCCCTCAGTTTTTATTGGTGAGAAATGCAATAATGGATTTTATTGTATTTTTGGTTATTTTAAACACAGTTCCAGACAAAGATACAGGTAAAGAAAAGTGAGAAAATTAAAAATAACCCAGACAAGAGTGTACTGAAGTTTTCATGAACAGCAAAAGATTCATCCTTACTTTCAACAGCAAAAGATTCATCCTTACTTTCAGTACATTTGAAGGACTAAGCTTAACTTTACTAATTGCAAATTATTATAGCATCTTCTCATTTTTTTTTTGATGTACAGTACAATTGCATTAGCTTGTACTATTTAAACTTCGGTAGAGAGCACTTTCCATAACTGACTACAAGCAATATATGAGGAAGTTTGTAATCGGAAATTATCCATAAATAAAAAGGTGTAGTCAAATTAGCCATCTGCATTATTAATATTGTTCAAAATTACCTGCTCTATCATTTTTTACATAACCTGTTAGCAATACTTAACAGTTGAGGTCAAATAAATAAAATTTAAATGGTTTATTATTTCTTGAGAGAAATATCTCTGATTTTACAAATCATTTTGTTTTCCTGAGCTTTCACTGTAATCAAGGTGTTTATTAGAATTATTTCTTTTGCCTTTCACAAGAAGATCAAAACTGACATGTTGGTGAAAAGCTCAGTAGTTTATTGTTTCTTCAGCTACGATAAACTGTAGGTAGAGAAATTAAACTAATCTGAGAATTTAGTTTTTCTCAGCCAGCAGTTATAATTCCAAATTGATTTGGTATTGACATACCTGGAGTTTGTCATTCATGGTGAAAAAATGTATTTAGCAGATAAGGCAAAATGACTGACTATTAGTATTCAAAAATGATGAAAAGAATTGGTAGCTCTTTGTTTTTGCAGCAGGTTGTTCACTGTTTTGTTATTTATCACTGTTACATCTTTATGACTTTAAATCTTTTCATTAATTGCTGATAACACAGATAGCTAAAAATGAAACAAAACCCAATATGATACCATTCTTTCACTTTGCAGTACTCAGGTGATATGAACTAAGCAAAGATATCGAATGAAAATTATTTAGTGCTCTCAGCACCAGAAAGTTTAAGCTGTTGAGCCTATGTATGAAATGATTGTTGAGGAATTTCTCCCTTGGACTCACTGGGTGAATATGTTAGCTGGTCCAGCTCCAGGACTACAGATAATTAGGATAATGACAGATGGCTCATAAGTCAGGATGAGTCAGGTTTCTTCGTATCATTCATTTTGCCCTTGTTTAACAGGATGTAACCATCATATTTACTCATTCATCTGCCTGGAATACAACTGAGTAATCAATCATCAAGAAAAATAACATGCTAGAGGGTATTGCTTCTATTTATTTAAAAGCTGAAAGATCAGTTCTCTGAGTGCATACTCAAGGCTTGGCTACCTAGACTCAGGACCAAGTTAGGTAATAGCACAAGTGTCGAGCTTTGGAAAGACCTGTTTGAGAAAGCTCTGTTAGCAAATCTTAGCAGTGTGACCACAAACAGCAAGTATAAGAAATTCACTGCGTCTGTGTGCTGAACAGAGGGTGTGCTTGATTTTACATACACGCTATCCAAATAAGCACAATGTCCTGTTGCTTGTCAAATGTCTCTATCATCCTTTGCCTACTTATCCTGTGCTAAAGTAGCTAGAGCTTAGTTTTGGTGCTGCAAAGCAGTGTGGCATAGATGTAATTTTTAAGTACACAACAGTTTTCATGGACTTAAATGACACCTTTCATATACTTGAAATTATACCTATGCACAAACAACTTATTAAAATATGACATTATAATTAAACTATTACATTCAAAGGAATGTTAAATGTAAAATCTGAGGAAGAAAGTTAAACCTTCCGAATTGCAAAGTCCACCATGCCAGCTCAGCTACCTTTGAGGAAATCCAGAAACCTTCATAAACACTGTGTTCTAGCAACCTGAAGTTCTTGGTTTTGCTGGAAGAAATATGCCAAGCTCATGGAAAATTGCCCAAATAGTCATCTTTTTATAATAGAATTCTCAAATGTAATAATAATAAGGGTTTCCTGTCTCCTCTTCTATATATATAAGTTTTAGGGCATTAAAGCTATTTAGAAACAACAATAATAAAACATTTGGGCAATGTATGCTAAACTATACATATATTTAACTGAAAACATGTATAATTTATGGATGGGATTATAGAGTTCTAAAAATGCTGGAAGTAGCAACCTGGTAATAGAAAACGGACTTTTCCTAGACCGGTAACATTGAGCTATGGCAAAACATGGATTTAGATAAATCCTAATGTTGCATGCCTGATTCAGGGTTCTGCTAAACTGAGCTGCTGGTCTGAAGGAAATACGATAGATGCAATCAGATAACTTCCAGCTTTGCATGGGCTTACTTTCTCCTCAGGGATATAGGCAATTCTTTTGCTCTTATTCTGTAGTAGAATCCTAAAGGACTAAAACAAAACAATCTTACTGTGAGAAAGCAGGCAACTCAAATGAATTTAAGAAATTGCAGTAGTTTATACCAGGATAGTAGCACCTTTTCTAGAGGGTCTTTCCAAGGACAAACAAAACAATTAATATTTGACTCAATAACATTCTCTTACATAGCAGGAAAGAATAATTAAGCTATTTCAGGAATGGGAGAATAATTTAATAGCTGAAGTTATTTTGTGGGTCACTTAAGATGATCACGGTAGTTCTTTTTGATGTTAAAAACTATGAATCTGTGCTATAAGCAGTAGAGACCCTTCTAGACTTTTTTTATATGGATTAAAAGTTGAACACATTGGCAAGATTAGAAATATTTCATTTCCTCCCTAGTAAAGACATGGTAAAAGGCAGATGCTGATTTTGCTGACACTTTTTAAAATCTCCAGTTTCATTTCAGACACAGTGTCAGCAATTTCTTTATCCCCCTCAAACTAATAATTATTTTAAAAAGATTCTACCATCTTGGACTGAATTGTTTTTAAGTAGATTTAAAAGTCACATCCAGTGGATACAAGTATGTATCATTCATTGATCTTTGCATGAATACAATGCACTAAACAGTATTTCATAGATACACATCAGGTTAGGATGATAACAAAGAAATGCTGAATTATGCAGTTTGCCTACAAAATGGGATGAAAGGTATGATTTTCATTTTTGCAACTATACTTTAAGAGCTAATCATAACTAATGAAGTGCTGACTCTTGTATTCTTTCACACCTGTGAAAATACTTAACATCTCCCAGTTTCTGTGAATAACAAAGGAAAAAGCAGAGACAATGTCCAGATTGTGTTTATTTTTATGGATTAGTTTTCCAACTCAAACTGTCTGCTGTCTTCCAAAAGACTGCAATTTGCTAGAAATATTTCCACAGAATAGAAGTATAAAATGCAAAATACTGTCACTCAGTGGTCAGGATATATCTTACTTTTATGCTCAAAAAACCAAATTGTTTTCCTGTGAAATGCCATATTTCTTTTAACTGGACTGTACTATGTCCTGTTTCAATATCTACTTCATCAGCATTCTTCACCATAGCTTTTGTTTTTTTCATACTCAATAATTTTGCCATTGATTTTGGGACAATATATTTCTGTGAGCAAAGTGTTTTTGAGCACACAACACAAGTTACCAGAATTCTTGATTGCCTGTAAGGTAATTAATTCCTCAGAGGACACATCTTAAGAAATGGTTGCATACAAAGAAAAATCCTAGTTTTCCTCTATTCAAATTTAACATTTAATATCCTTAGCTAAAATGCAATTTTTTGAAATTTAGAAAGAGAAATCAAATTACTCAGTGGTTTAAAATGCTGATTTGACTACAGTTTATCTCAGTTTCTGACATATCTGTTGTCCCAGTCTTCCTCTACCTTACCAATGTGTATTAATCTATACATAGGAAGCCTTTAACAAATTCTTGTGATTCTTTTGGTGAAAATTGCTGACATATCTTGCAGCATGGTTAGAATCCAGACAGATCCTTTGCCTTTAGTTGCTTATCAGCTCTGCATGAAGATAAACTGACTGTTCTTCATTGTCTTCCATATTAGCTTTTGTGTAACCAAATATGTTCTTTCCTCATGTACTGCAAAAGAATTGTGGAGCAACTGAACAGGGAAATCAAGAAAATCATCCTGCAACAGTAGCTGGTGAGAACAGCTCACCTATAGGTGATATACAACAGTCAGACCTAGTGAGTTTTTTCTTTTATTTGACTTGTGCTAAATATGGTAAAAACTATTACCTCCAACATTATAAAAATATCTACTACCTCACAACATTATAATAGCATATATAATAACTAATATCATGTATAAAATATACCAATAAAAATATTTGTGGGAATGCCTGACTCCACAAAAAGAGATGTCATGGGAAGTTTTATACTTCTTTTGAAACACAAGTAGGATTTATCCCAATCAATAATAGCTGTAAATTATTTTTTTTTTTTTTGAGTGAAAACACTATAGCATCTATAGATGTTGCTTTCTTCACTACAATAAAATGGTGAAGTATTTTTGCCACATCTTGCCTTTACGTCAAAACCTTTCCATCAGTGTGACACTCATGTTACAGACCAAAATTATTAGTATTAAAAAAACTTCTACAAAATCTCCTGTGAGTTATACAGAAATACAAAAACAATTAACTAGAAATAATTATTTCAATGAAAAAATTTAAAGTATTTACCTAAATTTGCACACATCCTCAAATTTCATGTATATTTTAGAATGTTTACAGTTTTAATTGTAGGTTGTACAAATAGTGAAATAAAAGTGCAGGCAAGAAGCAATCTAATGGATTGTTTGAATTAAAACTATGATGAATACCATCTATTTGAAAAAAAAAGAAAAAGAACCACCAGTATTAAGTTGGCAATTATTTTGCATTACACTCCACTGTTGATTAGTTCGGTAACCAGTATGCTTAGCAATTTCTATCAGTCAAAATATGTCAGATATCTGCAGATAAGGTAGAAGTGAAGATAATTATTTAAAGCTGTGTCCAGATTTGGCTTATAAAGCCATAAAATAAATGTATTACAACAGCTGCATTTTTAACTTACCAGAAAAGCTCAGCACCATTGCAACTGTCTCATGAAGGTCAATTCAGTATTTGTAGAATAGAAAAAACTGTCTACATAGTTTTTTTCTACTAAAACCTCCTGTCCTGTGATGGCAACAAACTAATTTCCTACCCTGTTAAATATGAAAAGCAGTATAACTTTTTAACAATTATAAATGACTGCAAATGGTGATAAATCCTTACTTAGCGCTACTTCTGGAGATACCCTGTATCCACATAAAAGAGCTGTCTGGCTTTGAGATCCATACTCTGCAGCCAGTTTTATATTAGCTCCTTTGCCCCTTCCATTCCCATCCCTTCCTTTCCCTCACAAGTTAGTGCACCAAAGTAACAAGGACATTCCCACAAATAGCTTCCTTTGTGGTTTTACCTCTTCATAATTTATAAGCATTTGGGAAAACCTAGACTGTATTTGTTTTTGAATTTTGTATCTCCTTACTACAGAAAATGGGAAGCAATTTTCTCTCATGAGAGGTGATCAAAAGTGATGATCAATATTTGACTACATTATTTTGTGTGTTTAAATAAAAATTTATTCTAGAGACCACTTCACTGAAATTAACACTCAAACTAAACACAGCAGGTATTTGAAAATACTGTACAACTGAAGCAGATGAGAAACTGAAGAAAGAAATTACATGCAATTAAAACTGCAAAACATACTTAGCCCAATTTCAGGGAGCTGAAGTACTTAAAATTCTTGGAAGAAGGTCATGGGATGTTAATATGCATTAGAAGTTTTTTGTGTTCATCACAGCCTGCTAGAACATCAATTTAACACTTAATTCCAGCATAAGGTGCTACTTATCAGAATACTTTCCCTTCTATTCTTCCTCATTTCTGTAGAACCAAAATGAAGTTTTCTGGAAAACTGGATCTTAAGAAATATATTCCATTTTTTTAAATTAAGAAGTTACATTGAAATGCAATAAACTCAATAAAATAAAGTACTTTTTTAAACACTTGCTACTGTCATGAATCTTGCTTTGAAATTATATTTCAAACACAAATTATTCATCATAATATAGAATTTCCATTTCAGAGAATTTCTCTACTTGGTTTTCAGAGTTTGTGGGAAAAAAAAAAGTTAGAAGGTAGAATACTGTTTTGTGAGACAGATTTTCCTGGAACATGTCTTAATAGAGTTCAGTTTCCTGACCAAACAACAGAACCAATCACAGTCTTCCTTGTTTAGCTGGGTATTAAGTGATAATAAACTTTGTAAAATAAATATAAATTGAATACAAACAGGATGGATTGCATAAAATGTGTACTGCACTGTTCTGAGAATCTGAGTTCAAGCAAAGTTCAGTCACTTACTGCTTCAGTGAAGAAAAACATGGGCATGGAATCAAGTTTGCATTAGCAGAAATCTATTGGAGGTATCTTCTGGCTTCTAAACTGATGTGATTTAATATATGCACCATATTAAAAACATGGGCAATGGATACGAGTTCTACATCTTGCTGAGTGCATTCAACTCCTCCACAGTAATTTAAGACATATAAAGATAATGCTGAGAAGAAAGCTTTTCAGGCCAGAGTGTGTTCAAGATTGAAGACGAAAAATCGTTTGTACATAGTATAAATCGTAGCTTCAGGTTCATATAATTAAAACCCACATTGCGTGCTAAGCTCAACTGACTATGTCTATACATTAAGTATATTTTAGAAAATATTTAGAAAGAACTCTAAGTAGTTCAGGCTAGTATATTTAAATGTTGTTTTCGTGGTTTTTTTTTTTTAAATCCATTTGTTTGAAAATTACCATCTTCATCATACACTCAAACTGAGAATAAGTACTATTTAACAAGGAATAAAAAAGTTTTATAAATTGTTTTCATCTCACTTTGGAGCATAAACTTCAATGTCTCAGGTTTTTAACAGTGAAAAAAACTATTCTGGACCTCAGAAAGGTGTGAGAAGCACCTTCAGATCTGTGAATGAGATATTGTTGCAAATGTTTGAATGGTAAGACACCATGTATTTGGTACTTAGAATCATAATTAGTTATTCTTTTCTCTTGTGTCCAAGAATAAAAATTAAAAAAAAAAAAAAAAAAAAAAAAAAAAAAAAAAAAACATTCACCAGATTTTAAAAATACTACAAAGCTTGTTCTAACTTACACTTTTGTAACATTTGAAACAGGCTGTGCTTCATTTCATCACCAGTTATGATTGATGAATCCAAATTCCCTGCTGTAGCTTTAGGGGGAGAAATCAAAACCTAATCTGCATGGTGTAGAATTGCCCTTCACTAAAGCAGGCAATCATCTTCTATGCTAATTAATGAACATTCCTCTCATCCAGGTCTGCCAGAGGGATTTTGTTTAGAGAAAATAACACCACAATTCATTGCAGTCTCTTAATCCGTCCTTATAGCTGCCAATTCTTCTTCTCAGACATGCTCAACAGTCTCTGATTCACTTTATTTTCACTGTTCCATATATTGAAGATGGCTTTAAGTGAAGCCTTTGAGATGAAGGTTAGCTACATTTTCTATCCCTTTCCAGTGTATTAGAAACCCTACTCACAAGATGAAGTCAAGCAGATAATAAGCAGTATAAAGATACTGAATGGAATCTGTTGGTGAAAAATAAATCATTAAGTAATAGGGAATGGCAGTTGACTGAGGTGAGAAGGAGATCTGGAACTCAAGGAACGTGGAAGCAAAAAGAGATTGTGATCTGATACAGTAAAGCAAGCGGGAGAACTTTGTTGAACTTTTATCACGACTCCTAACAAAACCTCTAATGACAAATATATTCCAGACCAGGTAAGGTTCACATTTCCACATAATATAGACATAGGTATATAGCCATGAAAAATGATTTGATGAATTTTTCTTAAACCATTTATCTGTCTGTTGTATGCATGCTTATAGCGGATGAACATATGCATGTATTTAACACCTGAGACTTACTGTTACTCTTTTCAGTGCAATTTTTTTTTAAAGGTGTCACTTTGTAGTGTCTTGTATTTGTAATGTTCTAGCATTCTAATCATGTATGGTCAGATTGGATTCTGTCCAAATGACTAGAAAAGCTAAATTCAGACAGGAATTTTGGAAAAGAAAAAAAAAAAAAAAAAAAAGAAGAAAAAAAAGACAAATTTTCTTTTTTTCAGAATTAATCTGATTTTCAGAAAGATAAAAAAGTGAAATTGTAAAAAAATATAATTGTGCTTTCTTTTCTATCCTTTTTAGTTTTGAAAAATAAAATGAAGAACAAAATGTGTTATAAACAGATGAATAAATTAAATCTTATTTCTAAGATTTTGTGTCTATTAATTCCCTGTTAAAATAATTCCAACAGTCTACTTGACATTTTCTTTTACTTCAACTATTCTACAGTAATTTCTCTTGTTTTTTTCCATCACAGCTGCATTAAGCCTTCCAACAACACCCAAAGTTACCTTCTGCATCATCAGATTGTAATCTGGAAAAGAAGCAGGGCATACTGTTGCTTTTGATGATCCAGAACTCCAGGCAGAACTTCTGAACTCAGACTAATGTTTTTCTCCAATAATAGAGTTCACCTTATCTACCCATGTAAGATTTTTTCTATATACTGAAAATTAATAGAATATTCATGAGACTGGAACTCTTTCTGTACCTTTTGTTAAGAGCTGAATAAAAATTTCAAAAGTTATTAAGGTGTGACTAATAGATGAAAAAATAGACACTGGAAGGAGCAAGAAATTTAAGAAATCAATTTCAAAAGATCTCTTCTCCATAAATGAATATTTTGCTAAAAAGTAGGAATAGAATCATAAAATCATAGAATCACAGAATCACTAAGGTTGGAAAAGACCTCTAAGATCAAGCCCAACCATCAACTCAGGATGAAAATGACCAGTAAACCATGTTCCAAAGTGCAATATTTTTATTGAACACCTCCAGGGATCATGACTCCACCACAGAATCACAGAATTTCCTAGACTGGAAAAGACCTTTAAGATCATTAGTTCCAATCATTACCCTAACACTGAGAAGGCCTTGACTAAACCACATCCCTCAGCACTATGTCTGCACAACTCTTAAATACCTCTAGGGATGGGGACTCAACTACTTCCCTGGGCAAGCTGTTCCAATGCCTGATAACCCATTCGGTAAAGAAATCCTTCCTCATATCTGATCTAAACTTCTCTTGGCACAACTTAATTCCATTTCCTCTTGTTTTATCACTTGTTACTTGGGAGAACAGACCAGCCCTCATGTCTCTGCAACTTCCTTTCAGGTAGTTGTAGAGAGCAATAAGGTCTCCCCTGAGCCTCCTTTTCTCCAAGATGAACAACCCCAACTCTCTCAGCTGTTCCCCATAAGACATGTGCTCTAGGCCCTTCACCAGCTTTGTTGCTCTTCTTTGGACACACTTTTAGTGCCTCAGTGTTCTTCTCACAGTGAGGGGCCAAAAACTGAAGTAGTTCCAGTCTCATGGATATTCCACTAGAGATGTGGCCTCACCAGTGCTGAGTACCACTTCCCTGGGCAGCCTCTTCCAATGCTTCACCAATCTTTCAGTAAAGAAATTTTTCCTAATATCCAACCTAACCCTCCCATGGTGCAACTTGAGTCCATTTCCTCTCATCCTATCACTAGTTACTTGGGAGAATAGATTGACACCTACCTCTCTGCAACCTCCTTCCAGGTAGTTGTAGAGAGCAATAAGGTCTCCTCTCATCCTCCTCTTCTCCAGACTAAACAATAGCAAGATCCCTCAGCTGCTCCTCATAACACAAGCTTTCCAGACCCCTCACCAGCTTTGTTGCCCTTCTCTCCACCTGTTCCAGCAGCTCAGTGTCTTGCTTATAATGTGGTGCCCAAAACTGAGAAAAAACTCAAGCTGTGGCCTCAGCAGTGCCAAGAACAGGGACACGATCACCTCCCTACTCCTTATGGACACACTGGTTTTGATACAGGCTAGGATACTGTTTGCCTTCTTGGCTACCTGGGCACACTGCTGGCTCATGTTCATCTGACCGTCCACCAGTATGTCCAGATTCTTTTCTGCCAGGCACCTTTCTGGCCACTCTTCCCAAAGCCTGTAGTGGTTTTTTATGTTTCTAATAGAAAACTTTTTTTTTTCTCCAAACTGATTGTATTCCTGAGAGAAGAAAACACAAGTACTTCAATATTACATTTGGAACAAAAGAGTTTGTTTCAAGAGGAGACAGGTGTTTGAACACTGCTTGACAAGAAACTTTTGCATTTAAGAAAAAGCATATAAAGTATATTTATTTATACATCTATGGGGAAAGAAAAGGGAAATAATGTTTGCAAAAGCACTTATATAACTCACTTTTATTTGCATTCTGTCTCCTCAGTGAAGAGAATAACTGGGAGTATATGAAGAAAAAAATAATTGTGCAGGCCTTCAATTTAAACTGGTTTATTCTCCATTTTCTGTTGTGGGCTGAAGTCAATGTATATATTCTTGAGAACTATGTTCTACTGTTTGGGGACAGGCTATTTTTTTTTGTGGTAAACCATTTGGCCATCCATCATTATGTCAGCCCTTGGCTTTACTCAGCTGGTGACTATTTTCTTGCCTTATTCAAGAGAGTGAGTTGACCTGTTCTACTACGGTTTCTAGGGAATCCATCAGCTGCTTTCTCTGTTGTATTATTAATGGAGTCTATAAGAGTTTTCTCTAGAGCTGAGTAAAGACCTAGTAAACAGCTAGACATTGATTGGTTTTGCTGGATACAAGAGTCACTTCTGCTTACTTTTCTGTGCTTAGCTGTATTTTTATCTATTCATAATCTTCTTTATTGTGACACTGACTTAACAAAATGTGCTCATAATGGAGGATTCTTCTTATGAAGAGGAAGATTTTTTTATTAATTTTCATCTACTGAGATCGGTGTTTTACTCATGACTTAACTAAAGTAGACCATCTCTGTGTGCTAATTTATTATATTTACCGAAATGATTTAGAGAAGTGATAGATTTGTTATGATTATAGAATTGCCTCATTACATGGCACTGTTACGAGGAAATGTTATCAAAAATGCTTTCAGCAAATTCTATGTTTTCAAAATTATTTGAATGAGAATACTTTTACCTGCACATACACTGGGCTGATTCAGTATTTAGGACATTTATACTGTCATCCTTTCCTATCGCTTTATCTACTCTCAGTTCATGGTATGAATGAAAAAAGATTGAAGACTTTTAACTATAGCTTACCAAAAAGCCAACGGTTTCAGTCTGGAGGGATGAAAATTCCATTCCCTTCTATTTTGATTCATATGGTATTTCCTATCTTCAAGTTTGGATTTAAGCTCTCAACTTTAAACATACTCAAAAATAACATGTGAAATTCTGTGCAAATTATAAAGCGTTGCCTCTATAAAAATATAAGCTTGTTGTTTTTCTTTGGGGGAGAGTATTTATATTATTATGGCATAAAGTGGTCATGTTAACTTCATTGTTGATGCCGAAATGGCAATTTCTACCTAACTCAATCTCAAGCAAGAGCAGTAGATACAGCATGAGAAATTAACTTTAGACAAAATCTCATGTCTGAGTTTCACTAATGGTTTATATAATGCTTCACACCACAGGATTAAATTTATATACCCCAAACCTGGAAGGAATGTCATTTCAGACCAGCATTTTGTATCTAAATTATTTGAAAACCAGATTGTGCATCAGGTATTAATGGAAATGGATACTAAACCATAGTATAAATTGGATGTTTTGATATTTCTTTTTCAAACACTTTCAGACAGTATTACTGGAAGTAAAATTGAAAGTAAATTAATTTTCCAGCGGTTAAAAAGATGGGAAGGATGGAAGAGAAAGTGTTCTGTCACTGAAAGTGGAGGAAAGCATAGTGACCTGCATTATGTAATGCATGTTGCATGTGCATGGTATCTCGATACTCAGTGCATATCAAACTACTTTTTAATAAGAAAACATGAGCCTCTACTAGTTGCACCTTATCACTGACATTTCACAGTTGAATCTTTGGTTGTATATGTCTGCTCATGTAATTGAAGATTATTCCATCCAAAGGATGTTACAAAGACAATTATTCTTGCTTCAAATTTTAACTGTGTCACACCTTGTTTTCTCTATCTTGGCTGCTAATTTGCTACCAGACCAAAGACAGACTATTTGTCTTTACTTTTCAAAACCCTTAATGATCGATTCTCAGTTTCTGTATCATCTCACAATCTCTACCATTCAATATTAGGTTGATTGCTACTGTACTTATCCATTAGGATTCCAGAATTACTATAGAGCAAAGATTTTCATCCTATATTTGTGGACTTCTACTCCTTATGTTCCTTTATAGATGAGACAATCTTGTAAAATGACATCAAGCCACCTCATTGAGTCTCTCCAGAAAAATGCATCAAGAGTTGGTGTAATAAGGCAAGGGTCTGTCAGGATGTTCATTTGTGTCTTCTCTCAGTGATCACCTTAGCAGAATACTTTGGCAAGTGAACTTCATGGATTGAGAAATTACTATTTTTTTAATACTGTAATTTGCACAACAGCTAATTCAATGCAACCTCTAATTCCATGTAAGAGCTACCATGATACGGATATATGAATGATAATAGTCACTTCAGAATCAATTAGTCAGTGAATACCCAGGCAATATTAAAGCTACTATATCCCTGACCACTAATTGGCAACCTTTAAGATGCTTAAGTGGCAATAGTTTATCTTAGTAAATTTCAGCATTAAGGTCTAGCAGCCACTAATTTTTGTTCTGAGATAGTACATTTTATTTTATTTTATTTTATTTTATTTTATTTTATTTTACTGTATATTCCTGCTGGACACACTCTTCTTTATGCATCCCAGGATACCATTGGCCTTCCTGGCCACAAGGGCACATTGCTGTCCCATGGAGAACTTATTGTCCACCTTGACACCAATGTCCCTCTCCATGGAGCTGCTTTCCAGTGGGTATACCCCTAACCTGTACTGGTACATAGTGTTGTTCCTCCCTAGGTGTAGGACTCTACACTTATCCTTGTTGAACTTCATTAGGTTTGCCTTTGCCCAGCTCTCCCATCTGTCCAGATCTTGCTGGATGGCAGCACAGCCTTGTGTATCAGCCACGCCTCCCAGTTTGGTATCATCAGCAAACTTACAGAGGGTACACTCCATCCCTTCATCCATCTCCGTGGAGACCTTACTTGAATCCTTAAAGAACTGTGTTTTAATACTGCTTGACCAGAAAAAATGAGTGACTGACAGTCTGAAGAGAAATGATTGGAAAAATGATGGCATAGATCCATATGTGAAAATATGGCCTGATGCACAGAAAATCATTATAAATCTTATTTTAGTTCCATACGTCCTGTTCTTGCTATTTTTTCATGCGTGTGACAGGAAATTAAAAATCTGAATAAAAGTATGTTCTTCTGCTTGGATTAGACAAATCAGAGTAAAGCTGCAACAAAATGAATCAGGTGTTTCTGAACTGAATTAAAACTGAATGGAAGTAGTATGTATATACTAATTTTCTCTCTAAATGGAGCTGTCAGTATGTGAGAGAATTATTTTGCAAGTGACCAAAAAAAAAGAAAATTTGAGTTACGGTGAGATTTAAACTTCCAAATTTGCTGTCCAGTAGTCAGGGAGGCAACATGCATTTTTCTAATTCAGACAAAGATTTCTCTTAGGAATGATGTCTGTAGGATGACACAATCAAATGCATTGCATACTTTCTCTATGCCTGTCATTTAGATATATGGTGTCAATGTGGAAAGGGAAGTTCACCAAGTTCAGTGACCTTCACAGTAATATTATTAGAAAATTAGGTCTCCTGTCATGTTGTTCCTATTTATTTTTGTGTGTCCAAGAAGAAAAAAAAAATTACCTATTTCAGAATCATTAAGTGGAAAGTACATAATCAATCAATTAAAAAAACAGAATATCATCCCAGAATATGTTGTGAGGGAGAGTTGTTCTATAATAATGATATAACATTAAAATAACTATGCTATAAGACTGAATGATCAAATGCTGAGCTTGTATTACAGTGTATTTCTCTTAAATACATGCAACTAGACAAACATTTTTTAATACTTTCTGCATAAATCTTCACTACTGAAACATAATGTTTCATTTTCTTTCAATGACCAGGAGATGCTGCAGGGTGCCTTTTCAAATTTGGTTTATGTGCTGTAAAATTCTGAGACAGCTGCATAAATATCACCCAGCTACTTTTATTTTGTCAGAATTACATTTCTGTCTTACTTGTACACGCCATGGTAGAAGTGTCTGCCATAAGCACATAGGTACTTAGGTTTTTAGAGGGAACGAGAATTACAATAATAATACCTTGCATTTGCAAAGATTTAAAATAATTTCTCAAAAGTATATGAAAATTATCTTGCCTGTTTTGCCAATAAGGAAAATAAGGCATTGAAGAAACAATAGGAATTGCCTTGGATGATATAGGAAGAGCTTGAATGATGCAAATTTTCACAGCTCTACTGAAGTCAACTGTGTCCATTCCTACTGACTGGAAAGATTATACTGATGTTCAGAGTCTTGATGTAAGCTCCAGTTTACCCTTTTATCTTTTTTTTTTTTTTTTCTTTTCTTAATAACTATAATACAGTCCTCTCACACTCTATTTGTAAATTCACTAGCTTTTAAACTGCTCTCAAGATTTTTGTTGTTGTGTTTTCCTCTGAGTAAGGACTTCTGGTATTTGATATTGTCCTTTGGCAGGAAGCTAAGAGCTGCATTAAAAACAATAAAATAATAATTTTTAAAAAGTGAACAGTCCTGAAACTTTTGCTTAAATGATGAAGCAAGGAACAAAGTGGTAAGGTTTCTTAGATCCAACTTTCCTCTCCAGATGTGCTTATCAAGGACACTATAGACAATATAAATAAGTGTGTTACATATGGGTCTGACCATGTAATCTGATTTGTTGGGGGAAAAGGAGAAGCTCCACAGATTTTGAATTTGTAAGTAGGTATAAATCCTGGCTCTGAGCCTGGTGTTATGGGCAGGGCTTTGTGTTCTTTGATCACAGATTGGTATACACAACACCAGGCCTTCTAGCAACAGATGGGATCCACCTGTCTAGTGAGAAAAGGATACTGGGGCAAGAATTAGCAGGGCTCATTGAAAGAGCTTTAAACTAGATTGGGAGGGTTGATATAACTTGGCCTGCTAGAGATGTCTAGGGGAAGCATGCCAGTGTTTGTACGATGGTTTGCTAGCAAGGACCCTTGTTCTACTGCCTCAGTGGAGGCAGGGGCTATAGATACATATAGCAGTAAAGATGCAAGGGGTTTTGATGGGTTAGAAGCCATGGAAACACCTGAGAATGATCTGGTAGGAATTATGGCTTCCACCCACAAAAAAAGGTGTGGGAACATTAGCCCTGCTGAAGTGCATGTACACTAATGCACGTAGCATGGGCAACAAACAGGAGGAGCTAGAAGCCATGGTGCATCAGGAAAACTATGATACAGTAGCGATCACAGAAACATGGTCAGATGTGGCACTCCAGTTGTGTGAAACAATTAATGGCTCTTCAGAAGGGATAGACAAGGAAGGTGGGGTGTCCCTGTATGTTAGGGACCGTTACAAGTGTTTAGAACTTAATTATAATGGTGATATGTTTGAGTGTCTATGGCTCAGAATCAGGATACTCTTAAAGAGGCAAGTCTTAAAGGTGCAGGAGCAACTGTCCCCATGTGCTGTAAGACAAGCAGGTGGCAAAGAAGACTGTCCTGGCTGAACAGGGAGCTTTGGCCACGGCTCATGGGAAAAAGGAGATTTTACGGCCTTTGGAAGAAGGGACAGGCCACACACAATGACTACAAAGATGTTGTGAGTCTATGTAGGGAGAAAATTAGAAAGTCCAAAGACGAGCTAGACATGAATCTGGCTTCAGCTGTAAAAGGCACTAAGGAGTCTTTGTATAAATACATTAGCAGTAAAAGGAGAGCCAGGGAGAGCTTCCATCCTCTATTAGATGCAGGTGGAAACATGGTAACTAGTGATGAGGAAAAGGCTGAAGTGCTTAATGCCTTCTTTGCCTCAGTCTGCAGTAATAAGACCAGTAATAATCTGTGAATCCAGTCCGCTGAGCTAGAGGACAGAGAGTGGGAGCAGAATGATCCCCCTGCAATCCAGGAAGAGATGGTCTATGACCTGCTGCACCACTTAGGTGTACACAAGTCTATGGGACCAGATGGAATCCACCCAAGAGTTCTGAGCTGGCAGAGGTGCTCACCAAGCCCTTTTCCATCATTTTTCAGCAGTCATGGCTGACCGGGGAGGTCCCAGCAGACTGGAAGTTAGCCAATGTAATATTCTTCTACAAGAAGGACTGGAAGGAGGATCTGGGAAACTACAGTCCTGTCAGTTTGTCTTTGGTGCTGGAGAAGCTGATGGAGCAGATCATCCTGAGTACCATCACACAATACATGCAAGACAATCTGATGATCAGGCCAAGCTAGCAAGGGTTTATGAAAAGCAGGTCCTGACTGGCTAACCTGATCTCCTTCTACAACATGGTCACCCACTTAGTGGATGAAGGAAAGGCTGTGGATGTTGTCTGTCTTGACTTTACTAAAGCCTTTGACACCATCTCCCACAGCATTCTCCTGGAGCAACTGCATGCTCATGGCCTGGATGCACGTACACTTTCCTGGGTAAAAAACTGGCTGGGTGGCCAGGCCGAGAGTGGTAGTAAATTAAGTTAAACTCAGTTGGTGGCTGGTTGTGAGTGGTGTCCCCCAGACTTGATACTGGGGCCAGTTGTGTTTAATATCTTTATCAGTGATCTGGATGAGGGGATCAAGCGCTTTCTTAGTAAGTTTGCAAATAACACCAAGCTGGGTGGAAGTGTAAATCTGCTGGAGGGTAGAAAGGCTCTTCAGAGGGACCTGGACAGACTGGATCGATGGGCCAAGGCTAATTTATGAGTTTCAATAAGAACAAATTCTGGGTTCTGCATTTTGGCCACAACGACACCCAGCAGTGCTACAGGCTTGGGGAGGAGTGTCTGGAGAGCTGCTCAGCAGAGAGGGACCTGAGAGTGTTGATTGATAACAGGCTGAACCTGAGCAGCAGTGTGCCAGGGTGGCCAAGAAGGCCAATGGCATGCTGGCCTGTATCAGAAATAGTGGCCAGAAGGACCAAGGAAGTGATTTTACCTTGCACTGGTGAGGCTGTGCCTTGAGTACTGTGTTCAGTTTTGGGCCCCTTACTTGTAGTGTATTTGTAGAAGGACACTGAGGTACTAGAGCATATCCAAATAAAAAATAAAAGCTGGTGAAGGGTCTAGAGACCTAGCCTTATGAGTAGTGGCTGCCAATTAAAATCCTTTCAGCTGCTTTCTCAGGTCTTTTTTTTTTTTTTTTTTCTGAAGTTCAAGGTTTATTTAAGGATTGCTGACCCTGCATCTAGGGCCTCTTTGCTGTCTGATAGCTTCTAGTCTCACTTACAAGAAGCTGCTCAGGTGGTTTCTCCCTTTTAATCTTTTATTAACAACCAGTGAGCCTGACTTCTCCTGACCTTTCTGTTTCTTGGCTTTATCTGCCAAACATCAGCCCAGCTCCCTCAGTGAGTCTTGAATCCACTGCAGGAAATCCTGGAAAGAATTGGCTGGGATAACTTTCCTTTTTGGATGCTTTCCCTGGAGCTTCTCTTACCTTAAATCTTCAGAGGGATAACTCAATACAGGCAAAAAACTCAAAAGTTAAGGTTAGTGCATTTTGCCTTAATATTCATGTTCACTTGGTAGAGATGTTGTCTGTCCCCATCAGCATCTTGCATTCTATACTATTGCAGAAATGTTTGAGGTTTCCTAAAACATCACTCCAAAGTGACACTGTAATGGAGAATTGTTCCTCTGGGACTACTGGGGTGCATTATTCCCCAAAGGATAGTTTAAAGCTTTCCAAGAGTAGGGAAGGGTTAAGCTGCAGGTCTCTCCTTGTCTTGCTCAACCTATTGCTGGTCAGCTCTTTCTATGTAACTACAAATTTAATAACTTTGCAGAGGTTTTGTGAGATGAGTTTTTTGCTCCTCAGTTCTGTTGATGTCAGTAGGAACTTGGCTGTAGGCTTCTGGGAGCTGACAGTCCCACATCTATATGCTGGGGCACTGACCATAACTAAGAATGGAAACAGCCCTCTCACCTGAAGCAATTTGCTGACCCTGATTTAGTTTCTGGAGGCAGGGCTGAAAGTCAGTAATTGTAGATCGTCTCCTGGCACTGTCCTGTGCAAGAGCCAGAGCATACTCATTTTCTCCCAGTGTCACCTGGTAATTGTTTGAGAATAAATCCAACAGAAGACCTTTTGGATATAAGAATTATGATTTTGCAAAACAGCAATCACTACAAGCATTACCCTTTAGCTACTGACAGCAAAGTTCAAAAATCTCATCATGTGCTGGTTTCACAGCAGCTGATAAAGGTTAATAAAACGGAGATTTAAAAGGCAGTGTTTCTAAATTTTTCATGCTCAGAAAGGATGATTCTCATTATTTTGGGTTGACTTAGCCCATACATTCCATTCACATTCAAACTGTATGACTCTCACATCCCCTCTTGCACTACATGGAGCTGTAAACTATAGGCCTTGCTGCTGTTACAGCTGACAGAGAGAAGATTCTGCTTTCTGAAGGGAGCTGGTGCCTGTAAATATCAGTACAAGGTAAGATTTGTGCAGGAGCTTTGGCCTCTGGAGAACGGAACACCTGCTTCACTGAATTATTGATGTTAATTTATAATTGGGTCCTGTATGATATTTCTAATGGGAATTACTAACTGACTAGAGGATTAGGATTTTGTAATTTCCCTTTATTATGTCCCTGTGTCACTGGAAATACTAATCTATGATACAAGTCAATGACATGTTCCAAGAGGGAGGATTTTTCTCAATTTTCTAAAATTCTTTGGTTTAAATTGTCTGCGTTCTTGAGAGTTACTATTAGTATTATGCCAGTTTGAGTGAAAGAAGATGTGTGACTTTTCTCCTGTTTCACAGTAGCAATGCATGATGAGAGAGTTTGTATGAATTCTTGCAGGATGTGGTAATTTTACACGTTCCTCAGATGTTTACTTTGAGATTATTCCATGCTTTTACGTGAAAAGATATATGTAAATATCTTGAATTTGTGGCTCTACACTGAATTCCACTGATGTAAGAACAAAATAATGGGTTATTGAACTGGGCCCATTATATTCAAAATCCAGTCCCTGTCTTTTCTGCTCTGCTGTCAGTGGACATGAGCATGGCCTGAATTACTAGTGTGAAAACAGGTTCACAGTTTTATGTTGTTTTAGGTTTTTTTGTTTGGTTTGGTGTGGGTTTTTGTTTGTTTGTTTATTTGGTTTTATTTGTTTGTTTGTGTGTTTTTTTCTGGTTGTTTTGTTTGGTTGGTTGATTTTTTTATAGTGGATCATATCTGAGCACCAAGGTGTTAATAAAGTTTAGGGTAACAATACTACTGAGTTTTCTGATCTTAAACACAAGAGAAATGAGACTTCTGGTTTTGTTTTTGTTCATTGTATTTGTAAAAGCTTCACATATGAGACAAGACTGGAAATAACAGGCTTGAAGCATAAAGCAATGCTGTGAGCACAGAAGTGGTTGTTAATACTGGCTTCACAGTTGATAAGATACATAAGGCCATTTAGATTTTTCCATCAAGTTCCACTTGAGATGTCTTGATTAATATTTGTGTCAGAACAGAATTAAGAAAGTAGTGAAATAGGATGTTGGACAGCCTGTGGTATCTGTGCAGTTCTGTTGTGCACTATAATTGTAGTGTGTTAATTATATACGTTGTATGGTTTGTCCAAATCCACCAACCTCTCCTAAAGCAATGACCTGGATGTCAAGTGGTCTGATTTGCCCTCTTGAGCGTGTCTAGGTGTCTCCTAGCTATTAGGAAAAAATACAGTCTGGCCAGTTTGTTTGAATGAACTGTTTCTCACACTTGGGATGAAATGATAAGGGCACTTTCAAAGAAATAGGATTGGTATGGAACTATAGACTAGGTGAAGTAAATCAGCTGTCGCTGGTGGTTGGACTGACAATTTCAATTCTCTAGGAAATTCTTAAAATCATCATAATACTCTGTTCTGTAGACTTTACGAGAAAACAAGGATTTGCATTTTAATAATGATTTCTGTCTGTCCTCTAACACTACTGAAAATGAGCAGCTGTAAAGTTATTATCATGCCTAATATGCAAGATGAATACAGAGATGGACAGAGAGATTGAGCAACTTGCTCAGGTGTGTATAGAGAGTGAAAAAATCCTGGTAGAAAGCCTAGTATACTGACTTTTGACCTGCAGTCTTACCAGTACTGTTCTGATGTAGTTTTGACAAAAGAAATGAATCTTTTTATTGTATAAATTTTATTTTTCAAATAAAATGTGAGCTACTGGCTGAGCTTAACTGAATTTAATAGATGCAGAAGAATTTTTTAATATTACAGCAACTCAATAGCTATCTTAATAAGATTAAAATAAGCAATAAAACTGTCAGATACTGTCACCAATAGCACATGAGGTTTCAGATATAGTAGCAGCAAAATGTAAAAATAATAAAATGCAGTCAAAACATTCTGGCAATGAATAAACACTTTTGCCTGTAACAATTTTAAGGAAAATTTACATTTTTAAGACCACCTCCTTTATAGTTTAGGTCTGTTTGCAGTAGCATAGCAGGAGAAGCTGACATTTCAAATAATTGCTGCTGTAACAAAGAATCTAAACATTTATCACAATATGCCAATTAAGCTTTGAAGGCTATTCTGCACACTTAATGAAGGCTGAAGATAATCACCCTGGTACTGCATTATAATATGTGCTGCACATCCCTGCCCCAAATACTGTTTTAATCTTTAAGATTCTTCTTCTTTAATGCAATGTTTTAAATTTTACCAAACTTAGGGATTTTTGATGCTTAAATTAGGTATCTAAACATGTAGATCAGTTTATGCTTGAAGACAATAGTGCATACAATCAGCAGTAGTCAAATGGGACTACTACTGTACACCATTGTGTAATCTGAGGTATTTACATGTTGCTATGATGTCATATATACATGCTGCCTTGTTGAGTGCACAGCTTAATGACATTTGATCTTTCCAATTTATAGCCTCTCACATATTGTTTATGTTTGCTATCAAAAGGATAATTTGTAAGATGAATGCTCTGTTGATCCAAATTGACAGAAGCATTTTTTTAATCTGCTATTTTTTCCATTTAAATGAAAAAGAATAAAATTTATTAGCCTGTAACTTTCTTTTTTCCTTTACCTGTGTGTTTATCATTCTACTTAGCATTTGCTCAGACAGTGGAGTACATCCCTAAGATCAGAAAGTGGAAGAGTGAAACATTTGTATCTGCTTTGAAGCTGCTGTCACAAAAAGAAATATAAATCAGGTTGACTCTTCTTTTGGTTATGGCTTATCAGAACAAGAGTAAGACATTCCTGATACCAAGGCAGGAGTTTGGCTCATTTATGATGCATGTCAAAAGCCAGCTGTAGTTGATCCAACTAGGAATGGACCTAACTGTGTATTTGAGGATTAAATGGTAACACATCAGTAGCCACACATTGCTCTCTTGGATATTCTACACAAGCTGTCCTGCCTTAACTGTGGTTGCTTGTTTAAGCCTGAGTTAAATTATGGCTGACTGACATAAGTTTCGGTTGTTTCCATTTGTTTTCTGTGACTTATTTGTAGATTCTCTACCACTGTGATGCCACTGAAGATCTATTGTTACCTTGAGGGAAACTGTCATATATTTTCTTGTATCGGTCCATTAGCGTTTGCCATGAGTTGTTTGTAACGTAAATGTTTTCTTTATGATTTGTTTCTGACTCTAGACTTCTCTAGTCTACTGCTAGTGACTTATACCAGTTAAATAATCAGAATGGAAAGTTTTCTGGGAATAAGGCAACTAGAGGATAATATATTAGTGGACTAACTTCTCAGAGAAGAGCATATTTTATAATACTGTCATTTCTTTAATTAATTGTTAACAACAAGTCCTATTGAAAGAAAGCTAACAGAGGCAGCAAAGACTTTATCTAGAGCTAAGACAGGTCCTGCAGCAGAGTGTTTCTGTATATGGAGGTGCCGGGTTTTTTTTGTTTCTAATGAAATGTCAGAGATGTTTTGAGTCATGAGTAATAATCACAAGGAACAAAAGCAAAGGGGCAGAAATAGTGACGTGTAGAAATTAAGAACTAGATTCTGCAAGTGCTGAGCACTGCTGAATGATGATAAATGGCCCTAGATTTTGTTGTCTCTTGTTTGCATCAGTAACTGCCTGCCACTGTCCTGCAAAACAGTTTATATGTACTCTATTATTTGCACTTCTTTATTTCCAGAGGAAGCAACCAGTGAAATTGCCCACACATTTCTTTTTCCTCTCCCTGGTATCAACTATGTTATTTCCATGAGTTTATGCTTTTGTATTTCTGTTTTGGACTGAATTGATATACTCCTTGAGTTTTTCCAAATACATTCAGACACACCAAGTGATCTTTTTCTGTCATGCTTTGCAATTCCCCACAGTAGATGAACACTAGGCAACGTCTGCTTAAAGCAGCGCCCAATTGTTGTTGTCAAGTCATCCAAGTGTTTGCATGTCAGTGGCTTGATAAATGTTTCTGCTACTTCCCTGAAAACTTCCAGATCTTATTTTTCCAGTCTTTTTTTTCTCACTTTTGCTTTTCTATAGCATACAGATAGCATCAGGATGTGTAGTGCATATTTTCTCTTGAGGATGTATCTCCACCAAATTAAATATGGTTTTAATTACATATATTTAAATTATACTACACCTCTGAATTAAGCTTAGCCCTGTTGAAAAAAGTTGTAAATCTATGTAAGTAAATTCAAACATCAATTGAATTTTGCTGTGCTTTGGTGTGTTCTTGACCAAAAGCCTGATTTTCACCTGATACACAATCCAAATAGGAATGACTGTGGTACTAGCGGTGAAAATGTAGAACAGAAGCAGGTCTAGTACAGCTTCCACTTGCTGTGACAGGGCTATGTCCAGAATTCTCCCTTTTTTGTTGTGTGGTTGGAAGATGGATAAGAGACTATGTATTATGAAAACAATAACAGAACCTCTGCTAGAATGCAAAGAAGTGCAAACTTCAATTTGATTGGGACATGAGGGTATTTCAAAAGCAGTGTTTTATATCATTTTTTAAAAGGACAAAAAAGGTTGTAAATTGCAAAATGGAATATGGGGGTTTTGCTGAAATATAATCATAGATACCTGCAAACATCTGTAAGGAAGCATGAATAATTTTTTTTTTTTTTTTTTAGAAAGGGTGAGAGGGGACAGGTTCCTGTTTAAATTATATTCTGTTGAATTTGAAAATCTTTGGAATATACCACTACAGGAAGTGTATCATTTAAATACCTAAATCCACGGAGTTCTTACAGAGATGTTTCCTGACAACCAGAAGGCAGTTGAGTAGTGCCCAAAGGGACTGTAAGGGAAGATTCTGTGCTGGCTCAGCTCCCTTCCCAGTGCTAGCATTTAGAAAAATACAAACATTATAGCCTTGTATTAACAGAAGCATTATCACCCTAAGGAGAACCACTGTCATATGCCGTGAGCTGAGAGATCACAATGATAAGGCAAAAAAGTACCAACAGTTGCACTTTTCCAGTAAAAGTTGCAGTCTCTTTAAGCAGAAGGTTCTGTTTCAAAGATTGGTAGATCTTTGAAAATCGTAACTTAAAAGCTCAGTGGTTTTATTTATTTGGGCTAACCCTTCAGAAGTTCAGGAACAAAACATTTGTATCTTTTCATTTCGCATATCATTCAGTGTGGTAATACCAAACGTTTCTGAAATGTGGTGCATTTAAGAAGCACAGCACAGTCACACAGCTGGCAGGTTAACTGTTCTCCTGTGTTCCATGCTTTGGGCTCAGCCAGGGAGAAATCTTCAGAAGTTCTGATCACTCATGTTACTAATAAAATACCATACACTTCGGATAATTCATTTTCAAAACCAAGCTATACCAAGTAACCTATATTAAACAAATGCTTTGGTGATCAGAATAAATAACAGTATATATTTTAGAGGCATTTTATATTTGTTGCTTACATCTGGGAGTCTCTCCTCTTATCCTATTTGTCCTATCAAAGTGGTTTCTGCAGTTGCTTTTTTAATACCTACTTTCTTTCTATTTTTTTTCAAGTTAAAAAAAACCCCAAAACAAATCAGCAACTTTTATGAGTATAAAAAGCAAACTCATTTAAAAATGTTGTTAAAATACACTACCTAGCTATTTAAACAGACATTCTTGAAAATGTCATAACTCCATTGTAGGGTATAACAACTCTTACTAGGCCATGGAGACTTCTTCTATGAACACCTTTTAGAGCTTTTAAGCAATGCTATGTACCTGGAAAATGATCTTTTTGCCTTGCGGGACCTTAAGATCTATAAGATAAATTTGCATTTAGGGGCATTTTAAAGCACTTTAAATTGATATCACACATATTTGATGCGATCCAAACTACTTTGCAGTGAGGCAAGTTACTGAGATCAATCATATCTGTAACAACTTGAGCTGTTTTCGAGAAGAATCAGTCTTTGTCATTTGAAAGTCAAACAAACCTAAGTTTCCCTGTCTCTAATTATGAAGTGCAGGTGTAAGAGCCTATCAGATCCTAAAGATGAAAGCTATCTATAATTAAGTCATTATTTATTTAACCCATCTGCTCAGCGCTCTGAATGCACTTAGGTTGAGTCATTCATTTGAAACTTACTTTAAAACATAAAAAAAAATAATTACTTCCCTTGTGGCAGAGCAATATATGATGAAATATTTTTAGACAAAATCTCTTTTGGTGCAATTTTCTCTGACTCTAAGAAAAGAACATAGGAATTCTGCTTTTTTTAAGAAAGTCTGTGCGTAGGTGCCAAGGGTCTCAATTCATGTGCCCATATAACCATATCAAGAAATGGGTATGAAAAAATATGCTTACACAGTGGCAGTAGAACATAACACACTAACAAAAGGCTCTGTTGTAAAGGTTTCTTCATAGGACCTATATTACTTCCCATAATTTCCTGTTTCTCTCACACTGAGGTGTGGAAGAACTATGATCCTGACTTGAGTGGCTTGGTGAGGTGCACAAAATCCACAGGAAGAATCTGTGCCTTCATTTTTCTTATGGCACTATGGTAAAGTGTTGGTTCATTTCCCCTGTCATTAGGTATGCAGGGCAGGTAAAAATGATATATATATGGCTTGAAATTTCATTCCCTTCCCCTATTTGCTGTGATCATTGAGAGAGCATTCATATATTCCTGTAGGCTGTTATATTCATTCATCTTGGAACAGGATTTTGTCCCCTCCCTGTTTGGTCATCTGCCTAAACTCCTAGCCTGTGGTGTGAAGTTATGGGGAGAAAAAGATGTGCATAAAAAAGTGTAGGACTGGAGATTAAACTCCCTATGCAGTTCATGTTATGCTAATGAGACACATAAGATTCAGAGCAGGGTAATGCAGTGATATTACCAAGAAACCCATATAATTTACTATGGGGAGCCTTTACTTAATACATCATATTTCAGCAAGAAACTTAATAAAAAGAAGCTTAAAACGTAGATACCACCAAGAAGCGTAGAAGATAATGCAGCATTTGATCAGACTAATGTATAAACACTAGAGTGAAACCTAATTTCCAACAAGTTACTCGGGAAACAAAATATACATATTGCTTACTGTTACTGCTGAAACAATAGCTTAATAACTAAGGATACCAGAAGAGGCATAATAAACATTTCCTATTACTTATATTCCTGATTGCCTATACTGGCAATATAACTTAATATTTGATTGAATAGTCTGGATATGAGAGTTATTTCCCTTGCAAAGTAATCTTAGCACTCAGCTGCATTACAGCAAGAAGTGCTACCATGGTGCTGTTATGAGGCTTATCCCATGATATTTCCCCTCAATTTTATTGATGCTTCCATTTTTAAAGCCATTCAGTGTAATGAAGCTGAGTAATATATATTGCTCTATAATATGTTTTGACATCTGTCCCATCAAGGGTCAAAAACCCATCATTCGTTTGTTCAATCAAGATAATGTTAGTCGTTATTAGCATTATGGGAGAATTTAATATTGTCTCTCTTACGAGGAAAGGCTGAGGGAGTTGGGTCTTTTAGTCTGGAGAAGTCTGAGGGGGGGGATCTTGTCAATGCTTATAAATACTTAAAAAGTGGGTGTCAGGTGAATGGGACCAGGTTTTTTTTCAGTGGTGCCCGGTGACAGGACAAGAGGTAATGGACACAAACGTGAACATAAGAAGTTCCATATAAACATGAGAAGAAACTTTTTTACTTTGAGGGTGATGGAGAAACGGAACAGGCTGCCCAGAGAGGTGGTGGACTCTCCTATTTGGAGACATTCAAAACCCACCTGGGCATTCTCCTGTGCAACGCTCTTTAGGTGAGCCTGCCTTGGCAGGGGGGTTGGACTAGATGTTTTCCAGAGGTCCCTTCCAGCCCCTATCATTTTGCAATTATTCTGTAATATCACTCTGAAAACCTGGGATGTCCATTTGAAACAGTGATGTCATCATGTCTTTTATTGGTATCTTCCCTAAAGAAGTACCTTCCAAAACTATGGGAGAAAAAGGGTGGGAAAATTATACAATGTTCTGGGTTGGAAGGGACCTTTAAGGGTCATCTAGTACAATCTGCAGAAGAAAGTGAAAAGACTTAAGTGAGATGATAGCCACATGATTTAAGATTTCTGACTCACTGTCTGGGGTCCATGTTTCTCTTCTGCATTTCTGCACTGTCTGAAGGCAGTGACCTTGCACGTGAAAATATAGTTGATATGGAGGTGTCACCTGTGTAAATTGTTTCAGAGAAGTGCAGAACTGTACCTGTCATTACTGTATTTCTGTGGGTATTAAGCAGATGATATTGGTGTCAAGGGGCAGCTAAATTTCCTTGGGAAAGTTCTTAAACATTTTTTTCCTCCTGGAAGTGTATTTATTTCAGTAAACTTCTAAAACCAAAGTTAGGTGAAGATTCGAGAACTTGCTAAGCTGGTTCTGTTAGACCAGCTGAGAATACAGACTTCTTTGGCTAATGTATCTAGTCAATCCTGATAGGTACACTGTCTGACAGCTGAAGAGAGAAGGGCTGTATAAAAAATCCTGATTTCACAGCAGGTTACACTGAAAACTGTAAGAACGTGACTATAATTCATAGATATTAATTATTCAGATTTTCCTGCTGAAGATCTGGAAAGCTCTAGGAGTTTTGGCTTGGGATTTCTTCCATCCACACAGAAACTTGAAGTTATCAACTCCATATGCTGGTGCTCGTAGTTCTTCCAAGGATTGAACATTTCCAAATCCTTATCAATCAACTAGATCTGACAGGGAGGTAGAAATTATGGCTTTTAGCACTGTAGTGCGGTCAGATGCATCCAGCTTGGAAGGTGGTCAAGTAGAGAGGCTGAAAGAAGATGTAACACTGAGCTATGCTGCAAATTTCAGTACGGCATTAAAACTGGAAACTTAAGAAGGTTGTGTCTGATGGGCTGCCACCCAGCAAAGATGTAACTGGGTCAGACATACTTGCAAATATTTTCCCCCCTTCCTTCTTCTGCTCGTTCAAGCCTCTAAGTATACCATACAGTGGGTAACAATTTTCATTAAAGAACTATCAGCCACAACATAAAGCAACTTATAAAACAGGAGATAAAACTAGGTGAGATGCTAATGAGATCTACAAACTATCCTGCCATTTCACTGGCCTTTACATTTGTTCGTATGTAATCAGAATGTTACCAGTTTTTGATTATCTAGAGTGCTTAAGTCCTGAAAACTGTGGGGTTTTTTTTTTTTATTCCATGCTATTTATTAAAGCATGTAAGTAAAGAACATCTGAGCAACCTAAAATTACACAAAAAAAGCCAGTTTTATGAAATGATCAACATTACTTAAACAGTCTAGGAATCTAGACAAACATATTGCAGCAGTTTTTTAAAATAAATGACAAAATGTGTTTTCACTCATTTATTTCTGTGTTGATAGCTATTTACACAGCACAAGCAGATAGCAGGTAATATTAATTAATATTACTCTCAGTCTCCACAATACCTACGTATTTAAAAGTGCATTAAAAAAAAACCAATAAACCCAATTAAAAAGTCACCCCCTCAGAGAGAAAATAATTTCTCCTAAGTATCACTTGTCATCAAGAACAAATTTGATTTTGATTCTGCTCCCATAATTATATCTCACCAGAGAGAGTTTGTCTTTATCAGAGACAATGTAGAAATGCCTGCTTCCCAGCTCTGCCATGTGAAACATGAAGTCTAGTCACAGGGCTGACTCATTCCAAGGACATCTCACAGAGTTTGTCCAGCTGAGGGAGATACACATACCACTAACTTCAATCTCACGTTCCTTGCAGCAAAGCCTTACTTGCAGCATTGTGCTGTTGGCTTTCTCCAGCTCTGACTCTTGCTGTGCTAGCTGCAGCTGATCAACCCCATCCACTACCTACTAACCAGCTGCAGGTGCTGCTTTCACATCCCTGCCATGTCACATCCCTGTGGTCTAGAAGGGCCAACTGCTATCTTCTACTGTAATCTCTTCTGTGTTACTCAGCCCTGTTTGGTGACATGCCTCCCATACAGGAAGACTTACGTACTGGAAGAGAAGGAACTCAACAGATCTAGCTGCTAATGCAATCTGGCTGACAGATCTTTCGTGTGTAGTTCCAAAGTCTGTTGAAGCTAATGGAAAAATCTCTGACTCACTGAGTTTGAATTAGGTCCATACAGCCCTGCTGATAAATTTCTTCAGAGCTTGATCTGTGAGGAGTTAAGTATCCAACTGATAGTTTCAACTATATTTAAATTAACTCTCTTAGTCCAGAGAGGCATCTTATCCTTTATAGCTTCATAGGACTTTACAGCGAAAATAGATCTAACAGGTTGAATTGTGCCCAGGCCCTCACCTTTGCCTGGTTACCACACAGCTACAAAAGTCTACCCAGCAATTAAATGTCATACCTGAACTAAGTCAGAAGATCACGTGGAAGAAAAGTAGCAGCAGACTAGGTCATGATAATGCCCCACTGTATGGAACAATAACTGCTATCAAGAGCTAGGACTTCTCCTGTCAGAGGGCTAGTATCTCTTTGCTTGAATAGGTGGATTATAATGTGTCGCTATAAATGAAATCTCAACAGCCTCAGGTGAACAGAATTAGGTTCATTTTCAATGCTTAACAATATTCTTTGGCATATAAGATGCTAGGCACTTAGTCTTATCTTTTTAAATCAGTTCTATATCTTTGTTTCTCCTTCAGCTTTCACTTTGCCAGGGCTTTTCTTTCTTCTTCCTATATATTTTTACTTAAGCTTACACATGATTCTTCTTTGCTTTCTGTTTTCCCTCCACATGCTAATCAGTCTTCCAGTCCATTCTTAGTCTCCCCAGGGCCAACGTGCTTTTAGCTACACTCCATAACCTCTGCCCTGTGTCTTTCTCAGTATTTCTTAGATGTCTTGCTTTGACTCTGTGTTGTGCCCTCTTCAGGAAACCTGTTTGACTATGAAGAAAAAGGCATGCAATGAGGCATCAATAAAGGGACAAAGATCAGGTACCTTGAGAAGGTAGAACATCAATAAAAAAGAAGGAATGAATGCCTCTGAGGAAGATAAACCAGCATGGTTCACAGCTCTGGAGAATGCTAAGCAGGCATGAAATGTTTGTAAGGTAAATAATGGCCTAAGATCAAAAAAGAAAACAAGCAGATGAAGCACAGTATCAAACCGAATTTAAATAAATCATCACCAAGAAAACCTCTTTCTTAGATACAGAACACTAAAGATCATTTAATTAAAAATGTGGTTTTGATCTTCTCGTATGACTATGTTAGTAATATCTTGTCATTTATTTTGGTGATATTGAGGCCAGAAGGTCTGGTGTCCTGGGCTGAAAAAGATTTAAATAACAAAACTTGTTGTTAGGTCAGTGAAAAAAACTTTGATTTACTTCAGTGGAACCATCAGCTTGCCTGTTTTGGGATCTGAAAAGCAATATTTGACTTGACACCTGCCATTTCATCTCACTTTCTCTCAGCATTGTAGCTGGTAAACACAGTACCTGAAGCTGTGCATAATGCCCTGCTGGGGGAATCCTTGGCCCCTTTGGTAGCCAGGACTGCCTTTGAATGGACAGGTAAAATCAGAGGACTGTGGAGAAAAAAGTTAGAAGAAGTCTTGGCCATTGGGCATCTTTGCCTAGGGCTTCATCAGGAGCAAAATTAAAATATGTCATATTAGTGTGCAGCTGGAAAAATAACAACTGAATAACATTTCTTTCATTTCAGAAATTTATGTTGATTTTTTTTTAAAAAACAGAAGCACATAGGTTATTTTTTCCCTTCACTTTTGTTGTTCAAGATTACTTGTTCTGCAATGGGCAGTATTAAGTAGGCCAAAGATCTTTACACATGTCATTGTTTTTTGCCAACATGAAATTAGAAGAGTGTCAGCCATATATTACCTATGGGATGCTCCTCATTTATATTATCAAAACATTCAGTTGACGTCTTAGGAAATGCTTTTTATATAGGATATTTTTTTACAAATATTGATAATGATTTAGCTCTAGGGCTTAGCTAGCTTGTTACAGATGAGAAGAAAATATAAGTAAATGGAATAATATACTAATTTTTTACAAAGTCAAATAAATGATTTAGCAATTGGTAAGACCCCTATAAATCACTGCTGACTGTTTTCAGCAAGCTTCTGAAAATGAATCTGCAGTCCTGTTTAACATACCCAGGACTGCCCAGAGCACCGGCCTTACATAAATCAATTCTGTTCATACTCCAGCTGCTATGAAACATAAGTCTTGATTCTCAGATTACCAAATCCCTTACCTTAGGGAAGAAGAGCTGAGTGTTGTGGAGAAGACATTCCCCAACAGCAGCACAGAACCCCTGGTTTGTAAAACCCAAAGAGGAGAGAACAGGTTTGCCATCTTCAGCTTTTCTATGTATTATACAGTGTACTTGGTGCTGCTGACATTATGGAAAAGGTGGTGTTAGGTTCCTGGTGGGTCATGGATACATTTATGTAATTTAAAAAAAAAGCAAGCCTAAATGTAGATAAGCAACACAGGAATTCTTGGAAGTGAAGATACTAGACTTTAAATGGTGTTTTTATGATATAGCTCTCATTTTTTTGTTTTCTTGTAAACTTCTTGTAAAGCACAGACCATGTCCCAGCTGAGTGTCAGTGAACAGGGGCTGGAAAGAAGCTAAAAATCCCCTCACAGTGTGAGTTGCTTTCTGAATAGCAAAATCAGTTAGATGCCTCTGGGTATGACAGTAGTGCAACACTACGCGACAGACAATATTCTGTTAGATTTAATAGCATTTTTGTAACTGTAATGAAGTATCTGTGTCTTAGTTTCTGTAACACTTGTTCAAGGTACATTACCCATATAATTAAGCATGATTAAATGATAATTGCAGTCTTTTTGCAAAGTAATTCCATGGTTGTTTATTCTTTGCAGAAAGTAGATGGCATTTATTTTGCATGTGTCAAGGAAAAGCTCTAAATGTTAAAGAAGTTGCTAAGGAATAATTACCATAAATTTACAAAGGAATTACTGGGTAATGTGCCTGGGATCAAGTAAGGTACTACATAAGTTTCTAAGAAGACACAATTGTGTTTTCAAAATGGTATTATTTTTGTATTATTTCTGAAAAAAAGTCATGGCAAGTGAAAACATCTGTATTCAGATATGGGTGATAACAGTATTTAAGCATGCTGCTATGTTATTTTATCTATAAAAATGCTCTTTTGTCAGCACTACAGAAGACCCTTTTTGCAGCTAATTCTGGAGACGCACAAGACATGCATTGAGGCTCTTTTGCTTTGACATCTCTTCTTTTGAATGGAGATAATACTGTAAGGAAAGAGTCAGAAATTTTTTGCCACGCCCTGCTACTTTGTAGGTTAGAAAAATTACTCATAAACACTGACTTCATATGTATTAATTTTTCAGTTTGGATCAAGAGTACACCTGTGAAGCAAATCTGATTATCTGTGCTTACAGCACTTTGTTTTACATCCCATGTTTCAGTGCAGTCTTGCATCAGGCTCAGTGGAATCCTTTCAAATGAAGTTAAACAGAAAGCAGTGCTGCAGGAGTACAGTTAATGCTTTTCAAGAAAGTCCAGCTCAGAACTAGGCTGAACAAAAACCTCAAAACTTGTTTCCTGAAGTTGTCAGGTCCTCATCACCACCTCTCTGGCTCTGCAGATGCACTTCTTTTGCCTGTCACTATTTGCTTATGTAAGCCTTTGGGGCCAAATCTTGGATGATGTAAAAAACAGGCATGTTGTAGGCCTAAAAATCTTCCTGGGGCTGGAGGTTAAAGCAGAGTCCTGTCCAGTACTGCACAGTTGTTGCTGTAGAAGTGCCTTTGCTGTTCTCTTGATTTTAGGTCTGGAATGAGACTGTATACTGATGTTTTCCAAATTCTTATTCCTATCTGGAGGACATATCAAATAAAAATACATTTATTTTAAATATGAAGGAAACAATCACAAAATAAACCTAGAACCAGAATTTATCTGAAATAAATTTGGATATTTATCATTGTGATTTGTATTTTCTTTGAGAGGATGATTTTATTTTAAATTGTTTCTTCCCCTTTGGGAACACCCTGCTATATGAAAGCAGTTTCTATTTAGTAATGAGTCCTCGCTCCTTATTTAACAAGTATTTAAACATAGGCTTAATATTAAGATGATCATTTATTTCAATTTTATTAAATGTTAGTAGTATTTGTTACAGAGCATTTCAACATATGGCCGAGAGAGTTGGGATTGTTTGGCCTGGAGGCGTCTCAGTGCGGATCTTATCAATGTTTACAACTATCTGATGGGGAATATAAGGAAGAAAGACCCAAATTCCTCTCAGTGGTGCCCAGTGATAGGATGAGAGACAATGGGCACAAACTGAAACATGAAATTCTTTGCAAACACAAGAAAACACTTTTTTTTACTGTGAAAGAACTTGAACACTGGAATGGATTGCCAAGAAAGGCTGCACTTTCCATCTTCAGAGACATTAAAAACCTGACAGGACTTGGCCCTGGGCAGTAGCCTGCTGTGATTGACTCTGCTTAAGTAGGAGGGGTTGGACTAGATGGTCTTCAGAAGTGGCTTTCAACATCAACCAATCTATGATTCTGTAGTGTCTGGACATGTTTCCTCTACCTGGATCATAGCCTTGACTCAGAGTGAATCCATACCTTGTGGCATCTAGGCGTTGCAAAATCTTACTGGAAAACTATGTAGAATGGTTGGAGCCCTCTGTTTCTCTGTATTTCTTTTCAGGTTACTTTTGCACTGTAGTAAGCTTATGTCCTTTCTTCTCTAGTGCTTCTGTCTAGCAAAATGATTTTTTTTCCCCCTAAGACTTGGCTTGGAAAGGATGTCAAAAAAAGTTACAGAAACCAAGACGAGTATTAAATACAAAAGGTCTCTGGAGGTGAGATATGCTGTGTATATCCTGCTACAGTCAAGTAAAATATTACCACTCAGCTACCTAAATCAACTAATTAACCCATACTACATTAATTATGGTAATGAAAAACTAATCACAGCTTATTGGCCTAAAGCATATGCAAGTGAATGATAGAATTTTTCAAGGCTGGCTGGTGGCCCCAATGCAGCATGCTCCAAAATTCTGCTGGCGGTACCAAGCAGAAGAGAGCAGTGATCCCTTTTTTTTTTTTTTTTTTTTTTGCCATTTTCAAAAGAAATGAAAAAATTTTCAGTGTCCTCTTGGTAACTAATAAAAGATTGTGTCAGGCTTCTTGGAACATTTATGTAAGCTTTTGTCCATCTCTGGCTTTGTGTGACACTTATGGGTTCCTCAAATATTCTTATAAACATGGTTTGTAGAAATAAAATAACAGTATTTGAAGATACACCTTTATCTGGAATATTTACAAATTTCAATCTCTGTGGAATTGCATGTTTACAGCTTTAGACGAGACTAGAAATCTTTTTGTGATTAAGAGAGATTTCTCTGTTGGTTTTGAATACTGTGGTGGCAAAGTGTGTCTACAAGTAACAGAGTCAAATATATCTCAGCCAGAACAGAAGGGATGTTAAATCTGGGATGCCCCTGTTGGTTTGCATTTCCATCTTTCTGTTTATCACAGCAAATTATAGTTGTGAAGAGACCAGTTTGGATCTAAAGCTTAACCTATATTCCCTTAACATCTGTTCCTAAGGAGTAAAACCATATGAATTTGTACATGCTGATTCATTTTCAAAGGAAGACATTTCCTGTGGAAAGGATTTCCACTAGTTCACTGAAATATAATCCAAACACTGGGGGACAAAAATGAAAATATATGCCAGGATGAGATCAAAATAAAAATAGGAAATAGGACAGATATTTTCACAGCAATGTTGTTTGTTTGGGTTTTTTTTCAAAGCCAGTGCAGGTAAACAAATACAAAGATAACCCAACATAACATATAAAATAGGAACAAAAAAAATTTTTTGAAGATAAAACTTAAGTGGGAGAAACTGAGTTGAGAAGCACAGCACTATCCTATGACAATCAAGACTAATAAACCAGGAGGGGAATAATGGCAAAGTGCAAATTCTGAGCATTAAAGCAGCTCTGTAGGAAAAGAGAGTATTACATCATGATGGAAAGAAGTCAGCCTAAGGGCAACAGAAAATCATCCTTGACTTAAAACAGTATGAAAATAATCCTGCCGTATTTCATGTAGGTATTGACAAGACTAGATAAGGTTTATGAAGAAGCAAATTTGCTAAGGAAAAGAAAAATAAAAGCAGTATCACAAATTTTCATCCAGGGACAATTTCATCTCTTGTGCTGCAAGGCATCACAGCAATAATCCAGTGGCGGAGAATCTAATCTAGAAATTAAGTAGGCATTATAATAAATGTAGAAGCTGGATATGGGTCATGTGATCTTGGGACAAGTTAGGACCCTGAATTTTAGGAAAGTAAACTTCCAGGTGTAAGAAATGAGGAAAGGAAGGCAAGAGACCAAAAGGGTCAAAAGTGACATTTCTGTAAACTCAGTATGAAGTAAAGAGTTTTCTGAGACCTGAACAAGACTGAGAAATGTAAATGAAGGAGAACAAAAAGTAGCTCAGTTGAAAAGTGGTGAAAGAAGAGAAAGGAAACAGAAAAAGTAAGAAAAAAAACAAACTACAAAATATGATTGAGATCAGCAAAGAAGGAAGCCCATGAGAATTCATTCAGGATTAATTGCAGAAGTGGTTAAAAATGGGACTATGATTTTTGCAGCATGTGTCTTTAGTCTGTTGACAAATTGGAGAGATGACATATCCAGTTGGAAGGAGGTCCTGGGAAAGTCATGGAAAAGGTTGAGCTTACCTTAAAAGACTTGCAGGTTCAATCTCCTCCCTGTTCCAGAGTATCAGGGAGGAACCTTTTTTATTATAGATATTTTATTTTGAAGTGAAGGAAGCTTGATGTTGCAAGATCCTGAGTACTTCAAGGAGGAAGATCAGTTTAAACGATATTGGAGTGGATGAAAAAAATCCACATACAGTTCTTTGATTTAGGAGACTAGTGCCTGAAAATAAGATGGAAAAGACAGTAGCTAAATGCACAGAAATTTCCAATGGTTGTCAGAATGAAAAGAATTAGACATTAAATTTCTCATTTGCTCTATAGAAGGAGTGTGATGACAATGTGCCTGGGTGCTTGCTAGGAATGCCTGGCAGATGATGATGCTTTTCATAGGATTCTTTAGAGAAAGACTAGACTAACCTCATGGTCCACTTGTTCGGTTGGTGGCATGGGGTTTAGGTCTAAAAAGCGTAATACAATAAATAAAAAAATAATAGAAAATGTCAACTTCAGTGCATGCAGTAAGGATAAGATGGAAGTTTATGCTGTGTTTCTTAGAAGAGTATTGTTTTTAAGCAAGGTTGGACACTTCCTATCCTTTGAGAAATAATCAGTAAAACAACTGGTGGAGATAATTTGACATAAATTTTGTTGTTCTGCTTTATATTTTCTAACCAATCATTTAAATAGTTAACAATAAAAAGCTTGTAAAGGCTAGAAAGAGTTTTCTTAATTGTCAGTGCCAAAGTAAGCACTGGAATGGGAACATGAAAGTATCAATAGTGGAGGTGGGTAAATTATGGAAACATTGTCTGAACTTTGTGAACTAGAAGCAAAGTTTTCACAAATCCAAGCAACTTGAAATACTTTTTTTTTACAAAATAGAGTTCATTCTGCTAAAAGTCTGAAGAGAAGAAGCCAACGGACCATCAGGACTCTTGCAGTTTAAAATAGCTTAAATTGTGAAGGCTAACAGGCAGCAGATAATGGTGTTGTGTGAGTGAATGTCAAACCGAACTTTTGAAATCTCAGTTAGATGCCTGGTACTTGGTAGCTGCAGTTGGTAGAAGCTAGGTGTAGGTTTCGATAACACCTGAACTAAACAGAAGTGACATGTTCTGAAATCTCCAGGTAATGAAAAGATGTGACTGATCACTTGTTCTGTATATAGACTAGTTAGGACATTCAGGGGACCTGAGGTTGTGAGAGAAGAAGGTGAAGATTTTGACTGGAGGAAAGATCCTGGAAGTGGAGGCGGATCCTGGAGATCAGAAAAGTTTGTGGTGATGAATGCTGGGGGATGTCCAGGAACCTTGGCTGGTAATGTTAGAGGCTGGTATCTGCCAGCAGCAGCACAGCACAAAACAACATGATTTTCTGCCTGACCTTCCTTGACCAGCTACTGTCTTGTTTTGGGGAAGGGACGTGAAGGCCTGGTGACTGTAGCACTGGAGAGAAGCAAGAAAATTACACTTCCTAATAATAAAAACCCCATGTGTTTCCTAGAATATACTGGCTCAGACACCCTGAGACATAATGGGCTGTGAACCCCAAGAATTAATAACTGAAAACACAGAGCAAAGTCTTGGTTTTAGTAGCTGGTATTTTTTCACTTAGCTCTATGGTCTTGAATTTGAAAGGAATGTGGAATAGTAGAGAACTGCTGGAGAAAACAGGTGAAGAATTTAAATGGAGAAACTAGCAATTGAATATAACTCTTCTGGTAATAAGGGAGAAGTTGCTTGCAGTTCACATCTTTCTGTTTGACAGGTCATGTTGCCCAGGAGAAGCTTTTCTCTTCAGAGTATCTGTGGGTGGAATCATGTGGTTTAGAAGTTGCTGCTGTAATCTTTTCCTCATCCCTTCCTGTGGCAGGATATTAATGGAAATGGGATAAATTAACAATCCTCTATCAAAGTGATTCTTTAAACGTCAGAGAATTCATGATAGGTTTCTAAAAAATGTAAGCCAGTCAACAAAAGCTCAAAGAAAGACTGAGTTTATGCTGCAGAAATGTTTTCTGTGAGAGCAAATGAAAACCAGGAAGAGAAAGAATCTGTGGTGTTCTTATGAGTCACTACTGGAGAGACTGAACAATTAATGAAATGTTGGTAAAGGTTTTTGATGTATTAATTAATAAATATTGTTAGTCAGTCTGTCAAGAAAAAAACATTTTGATTTTCTGTGGTGGCTAACAATTTATATATGCATCTGACCTTTTTCTCTCTCCTGTTATTTTTTGATCATTGTAGCATGCAAAAGGGGAAAATGTTTGAACAACACACATGAGACATTGCATTAATATGTGGATATGGTAGGCATTTGAAATAGATTAATGAGGAATGTACTGTGTACAAATAACGTTTCACAAAGGGCATTATGTTCAGGTTTGACCTTGTCTGTCTTTGTTTCTTTGGAGTATAACACCCAGAAGGGTTTGAGGAATGGGTAGAAATGCTGCTGCTGTCTTGTTTTTGCTGCCTGAGATTTGTTGCTAATGGCTTGACTCATTAGAACCTACTCCTACAGAGATGGACTCAGAAAGTCTGCAAAATAAAATAGGCTGCCACCAGCTACCCAGGTGTAAATAGATCAAAATACTAAGTACCAACTTGCAGCTACAGTTTGTTCTACCCACCCACCTCTACATTTTCCTGAGGTCTCTTAAAGCTGATGTTGGAACATACTGAAGTAATTTAAACTGACATAATTATATCAGAAGATCTCTCTTATTCCCCAGTAATTGACACTGTTGTGATTACAGAGCTTTACATTTAATAATAAGTGAACTGAGCTTTTGTAGATCTTCATTCTCTCTATTTTGTATTTAGCAGAATATTTTATATATCATTAGTACACTTTTTATCTTGTATGAGGGTAGAAGTATTCCTGACTATGGTCTTATGAATGGTCCCCAGAATAGTAACATGTACATACATAAATGATTTCAAGTCTTTAAGTGAATGATAAACTTAAATTACAAGACATTAACCTTGAATGCCCATTGAGAAAGAATGGTATGAACAAAACAGCAATACAAGGTGATTGCCATAAAAAATAGTTTGCAGTATTTGAAAAACTACTAAAGCCAGCACTGCTGAAATGTTAATTCAAGGAGAGGTAAAGTCCATGGAAAAACTTTTATAGGAACAGTGACTAATGGGACAAAAGGACCTGGAGAAAATATGGACCATTAGTGTCCTAGACACAGAACGTAACTATTTGTCTTTAGAAACAGTACATTTACAAGTGAGACATCATATCAATACTTATAACTAGGGAAGCAGGGTGATAGGGCCAGGGAGGAAAAGATGATGTACTTGTTCAAAACAGTGGAAGAGAATAAAGATAGTGAAAGAGACTATGGAACAGTGTGTCTGGATGCTGTTGTTGTTGTGATTATTATTGTTATTAATATTATTATTATTAAGAAAGAAAAGTTTGTTTGATGGGATAATCTTGGATCTAGCCAAGTAAGAAGCCAGGAGAACAATCTATTCATGTTATCCAACAGTCATGGAAAGAGACAAAATAGATTGGTAAGTGTGAGTTAGGTAACGTTGAAAGTTTTAAGTATAAGGCAAGCAAATTTCTCTTTTGAAGCAAAATAAAAGGAGGCCTAGCAAAAGGAATGAGATGAGAATTATAAAGAAAATTAAACTTGTAAATAATAAGGGAATGAACTCAAAGAAGAGCAAAACTGTGTTTTAAGAGTTTGAGTTGAGTTGGCTCTGAGAGTTAGTGGGTTTGGTTGACTCCAGGATCTGTCCTCATTTGCTAATGATGGGGAAATACTTCCCTTCTTTTAAAAAGAGATTCTAGATCCATTACATGTAAAGCAAGTGAATTTGTATTAAAAAAAAAAAAAAAAAAGAAAAAAAAATACAGCATCTTTAGAACTAATAGTGGGATTCATTGTTATGCTAGAGATGAGAACGGAGATTGGCAGTCACAAAACCATAGCGTGCTTTTTATTGTATACACAGCATAAGCTGTCAACTGCAAGCAGCTGTGAGACTGAGTGATTCATGAATTTTTGACATTCCTACATAATTTTTAATGTTTGTATATTTGTGTGCAAGTTCTCATTCTTCATCAGGTGGAGCAGCTGAATAGTAATGCTGGCCAGCAGGGAAGAAATGCTTAGATATATTTTGAAAAATTCTTACGAATTTAAAAATGGCCAAAAATCCATATGCTACTAACTAATCAGAGCTTAAATTAAAATGTATGCTTTAGTAAAATGTCAAAGAAATCACTCACTATAATGATTCATATAACAAGTGTAACTATCTTTACAGTGGTGATGCTTTTTGTGAAAAATTAAGAATGAGAGGAACATTGACTAGATAGTGTAAATACATCCAAATCATTGTTTCTGTTTAAATCAATATTGGAATGTAAACCAATTTATACATTAACAATACCTTAAATCTAAGTTTTTATTGAATCGTAGAACTGTTTTGGGTGGAAGTGACTTTTAAGATGAACCAATCAACAAATCCAACTATTAACCTATCACTGCCAAGTTACCACTAAACCATGTCCTTCGGCATCACATCTACACAGGTCTTAAATACCTTCAGGGATGATGCCTCTACCACCTACCTGGGCAGCCAGTTCCAATGTGTGAAAACCCTTCCTGTGAGGAAATTTTTTCAAATATCTAACCTAAACCTTCACTGGTGCAACTTGAAGCCTCTTCTTCCTGTCCTATAGCTTGTTACCTGGGAGAAGAGACCAATCGAGACCTCACTGCAACCTTCTTTCAGGGAGTTGTAGGGAGTGAGGAGGTCTCCCCTCAACCTCCTTTTTTCCAGACAACTCCAGTTCCCTCAGCTGCCCTTCATAAGACTTCTTCTCTAGACCCTTACCAGCTTTGTTGCCCTTCTTTGGACATGCTCCAGCACCTCAGTGTCCTTCTTGGAGTGAGGGCCCCAAAACAGAACACAGTAATCGAGGTGCGGCCTCACCAGTGCAAAGTACAGGGGCCGACCACTTCCCTGGTTGTGCTAGTGTCTTGTCCTGTGTGGCTTCCTAGAGAAATAAGAAAAAAGCTTCCTTCCTAAACATGCTATTTTGGCCCTGGATTCAGTTATTCATCTGACAGTGCTGGGTTAACAGTTGGACTTGATGATCTTAAAAGTTGCTTCCAACCTTTCGAGAGCTACATTGGTACACGAACGAATAAGTATGCACATCAGTCTTCACTCTAATAGTTTGCTAACAAGAGAGTAAAACTATAGCCAAATCAGTCATTCTAGCAAAATCAGTGGAGAGATACACACTAGATCAGAAGCGCATGTCCTTGTAAATAGTTTATATATAACAGCATGATTTGTTCCTTTCCCACTGTCAAGGAAACACATAAAATGACAATGCTAATTCATCTGGTTATTCTAAAAGAATGCAAACATTGCCTATTCTTTTCTTGACAGAAAGGTAGGTACTACAGTGCTGTATTTTCATGATAGGCTTGTTCTGATGTAGTAGGATGGTGTCCATACTTTCAGCCTTACTGTCAGAAATGTAAGGATAAGGGAGAACAATTCAGGTTCCTTGGCTTAAATTCTCACCCTTAATGAGACTGTTCGAATCTTAAAGTGGAGGCCAAACTTAGCTTGTGTCCAGCTCATGTATTGTGCAAATGGGCTGATGGTAGTGTGATTCTGTAACCAGTGGTGTATATGCAGCTGTTGTGGCCTCTGCACTCTGTTGGCTACCTTGCCTCAGCACTCCTTTGGCAAGTTACCTTTTTCCTTGAATTACACTTGGTATGATTGAACAAGTCCTAAATCTATCTTCCTTACTTAGGGAGTGTCTTAACAATACTGTCACAAGAGTTTGTGTTAGTTTAAGCACTGAGATTATTAATTTTTTTTTACAGATGGATTTAGCAGATCCATTTGTATTGGTAGTAATTAAAGGCTGTGTATCTGGATCTCTTAATTATCTTTAACCTAATTGTATAATTTCCTGGTTTCATACTCTCCCCTGTTCTGATTTTTTTACCAAAATGCAGATAATTACTTGGGGAAAAAAAGGTAGTAAACAGTAGATAGTATCCCCTCTGTACTGATGGGTGCAGTAAGTGGTAGTATACTTTCATAATGTACTGTTCAGATTTCATATTCACAAACAGGTCTTTAAATTATCAAACAAAAGCTAATTTCATAACTTAACAAATGAAGACTATGAACATCCACATCCAAAACATGAATTTGGTAGGGTTTGCTTTTCTTTAGCTCTCTTGGCAGAAACATTGTTGCAAAAAATACATGTCAAAAAGGATGAAAAGAAAAAAAGATATAAGTAAACTACACACCGTTACTATGGTTATCATCATTTTAATGGAACCATTTGAAGGATATTTATCCTTGACATTTTGATAGTGAAGTTCAGTCAATTGTGCAGAAGAGAATACAAATGTATGCATTCATACTGACTTAGAATAATAAATCTTCTGCTTTAATCTTTTTTAAAACTATGCATAGCCATAAATTCAAATCCTTTTTTTTTCCAAGAATTTATTTACCTATCCATGCTACTTTTCAAAATAAAAATGAAATTAATCATCAAATAGAGGGTATTTCATTGCCCAGGTTTGTATTGCTCATAATGACAAAGAGACAAACAAAGAAAAAGCCACACAGAACTATAGAGAAGACAATTTCTCCAACTATGCTTTTCATTTAATAGTTCTTTAGTAGGAGATAAGTTTTACAAAATGGGTTGTTTTTTACTGGTGATAAATCATCTTGGAAGTTCACAACCACTTAACCCATCCAAGATGCTATTAAGCTTCCTTCAATGCATCTGCAACCAAGAGCATCTGTATTTTATAAATGTTGTTTACAGACTCTTCTCTGAGAGCTCCCTGTTGAAAAACAATATATGCTGATGCAGGCAGGTGTTGCAGTATCAACTACTTCATATATCAGAAGTCAAACTCAATTCCTGCAGACGTGGACAACTGCTGTAGTAATTACTGCAATTACTACAGGCATGTAGTAGTAATTGTAATAATTTAATACATCACAGCACTGCAACTTAATGTGTGTGCATTGGGTTTGTGTGGCAAGGTTTTGGTGGCAGGAGAGCTACAGGGGTGAAGCTGCTAAAGCTTCCCCCATGTCCAATGACATGCCCTCTCCAAGGCAGACCCGTGGCTGGCCAAGGCTGAGCCAAGCAAGATGGTGGTAGTGCCTCTAGGATAACATACTTAAGAAGGGGAATAAAGAAACCTGAAGTGAGAGAGAAGAGTGAGAATATGTGAGAGAAACAACTATGCAGACACTAAGGGCAGTGAAAAAGGAGGGGGAGAAGACGTTCCAGGTATTGGAGCAGAGATACCCCTGCAAGAGGCCAAGTTTGGAGAGGAGTGAGGTGACTGAAAAGTTACAGTGGGAGAATACCAGATGGCCAGAAAAAAATATTGGTGGATAGCAAAAAGGTTGGAAAAAATCAACATAGATAGTCACCTCTGCTTACCTGCCAGAAAGCCAAGTGTGTGTATAATTATTGTTTGTATAGTTATTATAGTCATTATGAAATCATCAGATATTTTGTCCACTTTCTGATGAGGACTATTTCAAAGAATGGAGGAAGCCAAGCTCCTTTGCTAGATGAGTGAAACAAATTGAGAATGAGAGGGAAGCTGGTCAGATAAAAATGATTACTTTTTTCTTTATTTTGTTGAATTAATGGGAAGAAAACTGTACCTTTGCTTTGTAAAACACTGTGTTAAGATACTGGAAGATTTGAGGTCTTTAAATGTAAACACTGACTATAAATTGCAGTAATAACCACTTCTCTTTAGAGGCAAAATTTGGAAAGCAATTTCTGTATCTCACTCATGGACTGGGATAGAAAAGAAAAACTTTAGACTTCCTGTGAACACTATTCATTCCCTAAACCCTGTCTAAAAACAGCTGCAACACTCTTGTTTCCATTTTAACTTTTTAAAAAAGACCATAATTTTACTACATATTAAAAAGAAATGGCATTACAAATTTGTTTCCATTTTTAAAACATTATTTAACTTAATCATTTTAACAGTCGTAAATATTTGCTTGAAAGTTTTTTGAGTCAAACAATATAAGAAGTTTGTCTTTCAATCTAAAATTTTCAGGTGGGAGGAAATCTAGTTAAGAAAATTCTTTAATGGCGCTGATTCCCCTTGAAATGTGAGTTAAAAACATCAGTGCACACAAATAAAACTAGAAATCGTTTGTCTCAGAATCTGTGATAGACCTTAACCTTTCAATACTTAAGGCATTTGGCATTATGTTTGTTTTCTCCTATGTCTGTGAAGGGATTTGGCATCATACTGTGGGTGATTCCTAGGTTATTAAGAGATAATAATTTAATAACGTCTAAAAAAAACCCCAAACCCTTGAGCTGGTAGGTATTTTCTCAGAGTAAAAAACAAAGTAATTTTTGATGTATTCATCATCACTTAGCATTGTCTACTAAAATTTAGAAGTAGACTCATAAGCCTATGTACTTTAGACTCTCAGAGGATCGTGCTGTCAATGATTAAGACTCTCAGAGCACCTTAATAATATTGCACAACCCCACTGTGAATTGGACCTTCCACAATGGAGTTTTCTTGGAAACCAAATTCCAGAGCTTTTTAGAGGTGTCTCAGTAGCAGAGTGAGGACAACAAGCCTATCTCTTCTTGCTAGCACCTGTACTTTCTGCCTTATGTTATGCTCTCTATTTCCAACTCTCTCTTTTAAAATAACTGTTTGTTTGTTTATAGTTCTTCTGCCCAGGGGAGACATAGAGGAAGCCAAATCCAAATGTCCTATATCGCAGACATCTTTTTCATATAACCATGTCCAAAAATTTAAAACTAGTTAATTTTTTCTCCACTGTCATGTTGAAAGACACCTTCAGACCTAATTTCTATTAGAAATTACTTTCTGGTTTTGTAGCATATAGTTACTTACGGTGAGTTTGTTTGCCTTTTGTTTTGATGCAAAGATTGACTTTGATCTTAAATGGACGTTTTTCTTCCTTAGACCCTTTCTGTCACATTTTTCAGTGAGTGATCATAGCTTCTCTCACTTTGCCAGCCCAAACCAGCAAGCTGTTTGTCGTGGACAGGTGACTTTTTACAGAGTATGCATTTTTACCTCCAGTCACAGTGAAGGACTATATCTTTCATTCAGTACCAAGCCCCAAAACATATGTGGCTTTCATTCTTGTCATCATTTTACAGCAGTCAGGGAATAGATCTGGAAGAAAACCTAATTAAAGGGCTAGTGACTGAACGTGTTCTTTTCTTAGAGAATTTCCTTTCACAGCATTGACAAGAATTGCTATTAGTATATGAAGATGGCTTGGCTTTGCATTTGCAACATGTGGGCCCCTTCAAAAAGTTCTGAAATTCAAAGTTCTAGCAATGCTTTCTGCAAAGTATTTTCTTTTGCTGAAACTCATCCTCTGGCCCGCAGATAGCAGTATGCCCGTGTAAAGGACAGGAGTCTGGAAGGAGAAGGGATTACAGTGTGAAGTCCTGCAGAAAATCCTGGCAAAATCTGCCCACAGATAATGTACGTTTTTTTCTCCTATCTTTGTCACTCTTCAGGCAGTGGTAAGTGGAACTCTTTAACTGGTGTGCTGTTATAAGAGAAATGAAGTTTTCCTGGGAACCTTTTTACGCCACTTAGCTTGGGACCTTCTCTGCTGACCATTTAGGAATTCCAGTGTCTTGTTCTAGTCAGCTTCAGTGAGGTACCTGAAGTTAGGTAGTGCACATGTTTCTCCAAGTAGCTGTCTGAGCACTTGGTTCTGCAGTAGTACTTAGGTCTCTGTACAACTTTTATTGCTTGGGAGTTGCAGTGAACTTGGCATGTACCAAAAGTGTTTAAAGATTTTAGGTATTTGAATGATTTGAACCTTAAAATAAATAGTTTATATCTTTCAGGAAACCTTGTTGGATGGTTAAAGGTCTGTCATTAGCTTATTAATGATTGTATCCAGTAATAGGTTCTGCTGTGTTGAGGGAGATGAAGCCATGTGGTCTTTGTCTGGTGTGCTAAATGCTTCATTATTCTTCCCAGATGGACTTTTACTGTTTATGTGTTTGTTTTCTGTACTGCATTATAACAAGAATATGCTGCTGCGAGGTTATGGCAATAAGCAGGCAGTGCACTCGCTGTAAGAATGAGTCATTTCTGTCCAGAGACAAAATGTGTGGACAACAGATTCAAACTGTATATGTAGTTTTCATTAACTTTTATTTGTAATAGCTTATCCTTGTGGTGACTTGTAACAACAGAAGGTGCATGGGTCAGTATGGCTTATACCAGCTACAAAATGACTATTTCATTCATCTGTGCTCACCTGTGGCACATAATTTATTCAGTGTCTTTCACAAGAGTACACAAATCCATGATTTTAGCATCTGTATATAAGGACTGTCTGTGTGCTCAAAGTGGTGGAGATTTAGCCATGAGATTGGTTTTTCAAAGGCATTTGAGAAGCCAAGGATGAAAGTAGATACTGAGATTTTCAAGAAGACATGAGGAGGCTATATAAATAACTTCCTCTATTTCCTGGAAAACACAATGTGATCTTCCTGAAAAACACAATGTGATCTTCGTTAGCATTTCTGTAGGCCTAGTGTTGTCTCTCTTTGTCTAAGGATGCTTAAATACTTTATGAAGTATGTTGCATGGTGAATAATGTGGTAAATACTACACTGTCTCTGAAAATAAATGCCAATGGCCTTGGTCTTCAATTACTGCAGAAGTTTCTGTGAGTCAGAGACAGCTAAATAATGTTACCCAGTTTGTACGTTTCCTTCTTTACCTGTCATAGAGGTTTCCTACTTCTCTTTAGAGCAACATAAGTATTGCCTCTCTTCGTTGCTGAAGCTAAATAATTTATCCAATATCCTATAGTAAATCTGAAAAAAGCAGGGACTAGAACTCCCTAGCTTCCCCACATAGTAGTCCCCCTTTAGCACCATCTTTCCTTTTTTGGATGGAGTCCTATATGGTCTTTGGGTTTGTTTATCTGTTCAGAAGTTAAGGTCAGAGTCCAGATGCCCGTATTGGACTTGGTCTAACATGAGACTCTGCTCAAATGGGAGCTGGCAGTTGCACTGCTTGGGAGAAGACAGTTGTGGTGAGTTACATATTTGTGATGGAAGAAGGCTTTGAAGGCTCCAGGGCTAGGTTCCTGAGAAAAAGAGATTTCCATGGGAGCTGGTGTAAAAGCTAGAACACAGGGCAAAAACCCCATCAGTGATCTGTGTTGTGCAGCAGATGGGCTGCTGAGCCTTCTTCCAGTTGGAACTTCTACAGAACTTTGTCACTTGATACATGACATAATAATTAAGCCCAAAAGCTGTAAATATGTGCAAGACTATTATACCAGTGACACACATATTCATTAGATATTCCTGGGAGTATCCAGAAATATGAAAGTCCTGTGTATTAATGTGTTAAATTTCCAGAAGTTCACTGTCTCTATTTGAGGACTGACAAGCAGTTGATCTGACAGTCACAGATAGATAAGGGATTTGCTATAAATCAAAGTAACAATTTAATATTTTACAGTTAGTGAAAGCTAGTAGACCAACAGATTGTCATGAGGGAAATGAAAAAGAGGAAAATATCTCTTCAGGTAGCACCAGAATATATGTACAGTGTTCACATTGATAATTATTGCTAAACCTTTTAATACTCTGCTGAAGTATGAGACTGAAGTACTCTTATACTCCAGGTTTAACACTAAGTGGGAAAAGACACAGTATCCATTTCATATAAATCTGTGCTATGTATACACATTTTACCCAATATATGATCAAGGGAGTCTAAATTTACAATAATACTGTATGCTCTTTGTGGTTTCTGTTTCTTATCTAGCATGTGTAAAGACCTATGAATTAAAGGTTAATAGTCAAAGTTACTGATGTGAAAGAATCCTATGCAACAAAGAGCATGTACTAATAGTCATTATTTGAATATCATACTTAGTATAATTATATGTGTCAGAAAATCAATTTAGCTAATGCTTTACCTTCTATTTAAAAGAAGCATTTTTCATGAAATACAAATTACACCCAGACCATTTGTGCTGATTTTGGCTGGGATAGAGCTAATTTTCTTCATAGTAGCTAGTATGGGGTTATGGTTTGGATTTGTGCTGAAAACAGTGTTGGTAGTACAGGGATGTTTTTGTTATTGCTGAGCAGTGCTTACACAGAATTGAGGCCTTTTCTGCTTCTCACCCCCCTACACCAGCGAGTGGGTTAAGAGTGCACAAGAAGTTGGGAGAGGACGCAGCTGGGACAGCTGGTGCCAACTAACCAAATGGATATTGCAAACCATATGATCTCATACATGGTGTATAAACCTGGGGGAAGAAGAAGGAAGGGGGAACCTTCAGAGTTACGGCATTTGTCTTACCAAGTTATGAGGGAGCACTGCTGTCCTGGAGATGGTTGAACACCTGCTTATCAACCAGAAGCAGCGAATGAATTCCTTGTTTTGCTTTGATTGTGCATGAGGCTTTTGCTTTACCTGTGAAACTGTCTTTATCTCAACCCATGAGTATTCTCATTTTTATCCATCTGATTCTCTCCCACATCACACTGGGGGGTGAGGAGTAAATGAATGGCTGTGCAGGGGTTAGTTGCCAGCTGGGGTTAAAGCACAATACTATTCTAGTTGTAAATGAGTCTCACTGGCACACATGCAAAGAATGACATTCACCCTCTGGTCTGTAGTTCCCTGATGGCTCATTGTATGTATGCATGAATATTATTAAAAGACAGAGTGATGACTTCAGATCAGATACCCTGTATGGTGGAAATTCACTCCTACAGAGGTTATGATCCTGATCTCGGATACTGTAGCATTTTACTAACTTTTTATCAGACCAGTGCACATACATGGCTAAACAAATAGTAATTTCTCAGAAGCAAGAAGTTCTACAGTGATCATAAGAAACAGGCTGGAAAGATGTGTTTTAAGACTTCCAAATAGAGTCCTTAAATGAAAAGAAGTTCAGAAAAGCCATGAGAAGAAGACTCCATTTAGAAGTTTTATAACATTTAATGTGTATATAAAACATCTGAATTGTCAGCCACATGGCCTCTATTTTGTTTCAGCCCTCTTATGAAACCACACAAAATTTCTTATTAAAATGAAATCAGTGCTTGATTATTTTTATTCTAAATCCTATCCACAGTGAGTAAATGGACACCACAAGTGTTTGTGAATTTAAAACCTTAACAAAAAATATTATTAGCATGTTGTCTGGCTTCTTCTTGACATTGTCTTGCTAGAAGCAGACAGGAAACAGAATAGAGAAGGAAGTGTGAGGGTCCCATGGCAAATACAGCCTTTGCTTTGGTATAGGTTGCTGTAAATATTACATTAGATGTATTAGGGAGACCAAGCTGGTCTAGAATGCTGCAAGCCCTAGGCTTGAAATTAAGGCATAAGAAGTGAAACAGTTTGGTATATGAATAATTTTTACCGCAGAGTCCAAGAAAAGGGGGGGTAATGGACAATGCCTTTAGTCATTCTCACAGTGCCTTCATTTATTCTTATTATTGCAAGGAAGCAAAGGTGAAAGAGAGCAGATACACAGTGCAGAATGCATATATGAGGAGTCCTGCTGTGGTAAGAGGATTTAAAATGCCACTCCAATGTTCTGGCTGTGCTGCCTGCACTGCAGCATCTCTTTCAGTGAGCTGTGCTGGGATCAGACATCAAGAAATACCTATGCAGAGAGATGGAGCTTTAAATTTCTATCTCTTAGGAAGACAAAGAGTGCAGGAAGCCTGAGGCCCTTTTTATTAAAGGAGGAACTCTCAGATATCATCCCTCAATGCAAGAAATTCTCTGTTGGAGGGAGGCTGCATTAAAAACCAGCTTTAAGCACCTTTGCATTTCTCTTTTCCTGGGGCAGGCTTCCCTGGAACATATCCAGTCTTAAAGGCTGCTCACTCTTGGACAGGCTATCAGCATCTTTGAGGCACCATTAAAAGCAGCAGGGCAAGGTAGTTTGGGCACACACCTGACATACCTTTTTCTTCTCAAGTTGCAAGAAAGCTGTTCACGTGTGTAGATATGCACAGAAACTTCTACTGAAGGATTAACCCAAACCAGGGCCTTGTTTATGAAAGATTTTCTCATAACTGTAAGAGGTAGGCAAATTGTGCAAGATTTCTTTTTCCTGGAGGAGAATCTCTCCTGATAGTTGATAGGAGAAATTTCCTTTAAGATGAATGAGAGCTAAGTGGGGAGAGAAGCCAACAGAACTTGAAAGGAAAACATATTACTCATACTTACTAATTTTCTGCAGTAACCTGTCCATTTTTAATAGAAGTTTCTGAAACAGTAATTCATCATAAGCTGGCTCATGTTGCTGGTCTTGGTACACTGAGCCTGATTTTTCTAAGAGTATGATTAACAACTTTTTCTGCCTATTTGTGGTTTACCATGAGGTCTGTCAAATGCTTTAACTTTTACCTCTATCTCTTGTGCTTCATATTTTGCATTAAATACGCACATTTGAAAACCCTTATAATCCTTACATTTTAAATCTGTGGTTTAATGTATTGTTGGGCTTTTATTCAAATGACATTTCTTGCAAAACCTGGATATGTTATAGTAAAATTAGGTAGTCCTGTAGTTGTTAAAAATTCTGGTGACATCAAATTTAGACACGTTATCAAAAATGCAAAAACATGACAATTGTACTTTGTGTCCTGGTGGCTGACTTTCCTTTTCTATTGTCTGTCTTAAACAGAAATTAATTTCACTTGTAGATAAATCTAACAGAGCATATTTGTTCATAACTGTTCATATATTCAATTGGGTTTTTTTTCTTTCTTATTTATGAAAGATGCTTTTGACAGAAATGACAATAGATTTAGTGATCTCTGTCTCTCATCATCATCACCATGACGTATATGTGTAATGATATTTTTAAGGCTCAATCATTTTTCCATTTTTTCTTGACACAATAAAGTCCACATCACCTCCTTCCTCTGCCAACAACCTGAACTTCTCAGTGACTGAATGAAGAGAAAAATGGGAGTTATTAGTCATGAAAAAAACAAACCACCTGTAGTCCTTGCTTGAAGAAGCAATTACAATAATCTATTTCTATTGTCATAATTTTGCTGGAAACATGAAAACAAATGTGGCTACTTGAAATTGAATAATGTTCTAAGTAATTTATCAAGACAGTTATTGTTATTAAAAAGCCAGTGCAGAGTAAGAAAAAAATGTATCAAGTAAAGGTAGAACAGATGCTTTGCAAATAATTTATACAATTTGAAAGTGACAATTTTCACTGGTTTTGATCATAACAAGTGTTTTTCCCCACATTCCATTTTCCTCCTAATTATCATATCTCAAGCTAACCATGTTGCTTATACCACTGGAGATAATTGTGTGTGTGTACCTATATATATGTGTCTAGATATACTTGCTACCATTTTAAAAAGCAGTTATTCAACATATTCTTATCTTTTATCAGTAAGTCATCCAATTTTTGCAGGGCTGTTCTGTCCAAATATATGTTCAACACTGTCTTTATTTGCATTACACTCCAGAATCTATTTAAGGGAGATTGAAACTGCAAAATCTTGCTACACATTTCTGTGAATGTTACTTCCATGTACTTTAAAAATAATTTCCTCCCAATTGGCATACGTTCAAATGCTTTAGCTACTTGTTTTACATCAGACTACTTAGAATAATGGTTTCTAAAAGTATTTTTTTTTAAAAAGACTATACTTCTACATCTAAGTTAATGTAACAGCAAGATTTGTTTAAAAATTCAATCAAAACCCAACAAATATCCCAAGTTTCATCCCTGAGTATTACTACTGGAAGCATGATGTTCTCAACTTTTTTTTTAATAGACACCTATTTGAAAACATTTGTCCTCAGGTAGCATTTGTACTTTTGACAAAGCATGGTTTATTGCGTCCTGTCTAGCTCAAATACAGTTTATGATGTCAAGGCAAGCAATTTTCAGAACTGAAAATTTGCTCACTGCTTATCCTTTATGCCAGACATGATATTGCAGATACTTTAAAGGCAAGACAAAAATGACTGCCTTGTTTTCATTGCTTCAGCAAAATAATTTTAGCTGTACAGGCATACTACTTCAAAACTATTTGCATAATTTTAGCTAGAGGACTGAGAATGTGGAGGAGCTGGATTAGTGTAATAAACCATCATGCTCCAAGTTCCCATTTAGTTTAGCAAGTCAACGATAACTTGTTTTATAAAAAATGAAGTGCAGTAAAAGAATGTTCAAGAGAAAAGTGTTTCAAGCAATTCTGCTTCAGAGTCTCTAGAGAAGAAAAGATTAAAGGACCTGTTTCTTTCTTCTTTAGACACAAGGTGTGTGTTCATGAATACTAACAGAACTCTAGGTCTGTGAGGGTACCTGACTGTTTCTCACATCCTGAGCCCACTACTCTGTCAACACAAATGCAGAGTTTGAACTATTCTGCTTTTTCTAGAGGCTATAGCAGAGGTTAGTGCTTGTGAGACCTGCTGTTTGTTTGGATGAGGCTATGACATTGCAGCATGACATCTCGTGACTCTGCAACAAGAGAAAAGGTGTCCCTGCAGGGGGCTAAGCCATGTTCCAAGTGCTGCATGCTGCAGCATCACAGTTAAGGAGGACCACAAGTACAGGATGACTCTTACCCATTACCATATGCAAAATTTTCCCTTGGTGTATATCAGCTGACCTAGAAATTGCTCCAGGACATGTTGTATCAGGTAAACAATCAAGTGGTCTCTGAATCTGGCCTTCAGCATGCCCTCACAGCCATACCATGGTCAGTATAGACGTTGTTACTGTGGCCCAACTCTAATATTATTTTATAAGATTCCTTAAAGAAAAGAAGAGGATAGCTATGGAAGAGTGAAATATTCTTTCTCAAAATTTCACAAATAACTGAATGGAAATGTGCTGCACCTGCAGTTCTGTTCTGTCATTAAATTCTGCTTCTCGCTTCCATATTGAAAGACTGGGAAATCAGATGCCACATTTGGTAAGAACAAGCCAATGATTCTAACAGCCCAATGAGGAGAAATTAAGAACAGTTCTCTCAATATGCAATTTTCTTACATTTATGTTACATATATGGTGGCTTTAATTAACAAAACCAGTCTTCTTATGGTTTCAGAGCTATCCCTGATATTCTTAACACTGGCTCGTTTGTAGTAAGGTCTATGAAGACTTCTTTAGACTTCTGAAACATATACTACTATGCATCTAATATTTTTGATTTAATGGCTCCAGCAAAAGCATTCTACCATAACTGAAGATTTCTTGTTTGGGAGTTAACTGTTTTTATGATATGGTAGCTAAGCAATAAAGAAATCTATGATGTCCATAATGATACTTGCCAGGCATCATTCCTTCATCAGTGGATTATGTTGTGCGCTATAGCTTAGAGGAGTTGTAAGCAAATGTATGAGACACAGAAGAAAATAGTCACATGAAAACATTCAGTGAAAAGAAATTCCAAATGCCCTCTAATATGTGGGCAAAGTTTAAAAGTGCCAAAGCTGCATTTTCTCATTCCTGATTTAATAGGTTAATTCCATTTTGTTTGCTAACAAATGAGATTGGATTCAAAACACCAGCAGCAATTTTGACAGTTATTTACTTTGCAGTTCTGAAGTAATTGCAAAGGATCTAAGAATCATGACCTGAGGATCTATGTGTCTTTGCTTATTTGCTTTTACATGAACAGTTATTACTAATAACCAAATATTTACTTTTAAATTAGCCTTACAGGGAATTTTACAGGGCATTGCTCTGGGAAGGTGGCATTAGTACATCGACTGTACTCTCAGTTATTTGATTCTATGATGGAAATGTCTTCCTTCTGTTTCTATAAAGTGCTTTGCCATATACTAAGTGCACTTTGGCTTGTATAAGCATAAATTCAGAAAAATTAATGTTAAATTTGTTTGGCATATTTATTCATACCCTTTAAGTGCCTTTTCATCAAGTATCTCACACCTAATAAAGGTAATTAAGTTGTTTTAGATGGGCAATAACATCCCATTCAAAGCACTTACCTTTCAGATTCAAGTCTGTATTACTTTTAAGAAACTTAACTTCATAGCTGCATAGTGATCACTTGAACACATGAGTTTGGTGCCTTGAGTTCATTTTATGTTAATTCAAAGTTTTGAATACCCTTTATGATTTTTTTAAACCATGTATTATCACTTCTTATTAGAAGACAGTGCAATCTTTTTTTCCTCACTATTATCACTGATGTTAACTTGAGCAGGCTCTTGCTTAAACACTTTGTAAACTCTGACTTCTGTTCTTCCAGCTGAAACTTCTTCCATTTCTCATGTCAAGTGTTTTTGCAGAGCAGACTTAACAGTCAACCTCTTGTTGCATGGTTGCTGGAACAACTACATCTGCAGGTCTCTAATCAAACAGCCAGTACATAACATTAAAATGCATTTATGTACCTTTACAGTGGCAGGCTTGTTTTATGCTGTAAATGAGAAACTGGTCCTTCTTAGTTTTACTGATGTTATCTAAAGGTTTCTGTTTTCATATATCTACTAACTTATATAAATTTAACAGATCCAGAGGGATTCTAATGTTTCCCCTGTGGGACCATTCTTCTCCTTGGGAATTAATAAACCCATGAATATTTCATTCTAAATAAATAAAAGTGCTATAGATTGGCTGCACATTGCAGTTTGCTGAAGTGGCACGAATGCTGTCAGATCAGTTTAGTGTTGTCTGCAAAATTCCTGAGAATGCATTCAATTCCACTGTCTGTGTCACTGATGAAAATATTACACAGCATTGGTCCCAGTACAGACCCCTGAGAGACATCACTCATCACTTGTCTCTGTCTGGACGTGGAGCCATTGACCGCTACCCCCTGAATGCAACTATCCAACCAGTTCCTTATCTACAGAACAGTCCACTCATCAAATCCCTATCTCCAATTAAGAGAGGAGGATGTTGGGGAGGACCATGTCAAAGGCCATAAAAAAGTTCAGATAGACAACATAGCTCTTCCCTTCTCCTCTGATGTAGTCACTCCATCAAAGAAAGCCACTAGATTGGTCTGGCAGGACTTGCCCTTGGTGAAAGCCATTCTTGTTGTCTCAAATCACCTCCCTGTCCTCCATGTGCCTTAGCATAGCTTCTGGAAGGATTTGTTCCATGATCTTCCCAGGCACAGAGGTGAGCCTGACAGGTCAGTAGTTCCCAGGGTCCTTTTTTCTGCCCTTTTTATAAATGGGTGTAATGTTTCCCTTTTCCCCCCCAAGAGACTTCATGTGACTGCCATGACTTTTCAAATATCATGGAGAGTGGCTTGGCCACTACATCAGCCAATTCCCTCAGGACTCTGGAATGCATCTCCTCAGTTTGAATAGCCTTGTGTATGTTCCGGTTCTTCAGTGTGATATTGCCTTACAGTGGGAGGAGCTTTGCCCCCCTGGTCCCCATCTCACAGTCCATTGACTTGGGAGGTGTAAGAAGAGAGGTTGCCAGGGAAGACCAAGGCAAAAAAGTTGTTGAGTACCTCAGCCTTCTCTGCCTCTCTTGTTACCAGCTTGCCAGTGTTGCTCAGCAGGTAGGCATATGCTTTCTTTGACCTTCCTTTTCTGGTTGACATTCCTTTAGCAGCTCCTCTTATATCCCTTGCCAAGTTCAGCTTCAGTAAGTTCAGCTGTGCCTTGGTCTTCCTGACACCATCCCTCCACAAAAGTAATACTCTGGAGAACTCCCAGTGCTGTCATAATGTGGCCTTCTCCTTGCTATGGAAGTAGGTCCTTGAAGGATGTTCTTCCTTCTGTTTCTTGCCACTCCAGTACTTTTGAATTCTCCCATTACCCCAGCTTAGGGTCATTTATGTGACTTTAGTTGCTGTTCTACAAAATTGATTAAAAATTCCCTCTCTCAACTTAAAAAGCTAAGAGTGCATACAGCTAGGGAAGTACCTATAGACAATAAAGTTGATTTCTTTAATTTGCTTAAGTAGGGTCATAGAGCTAATAGTAACTGCTGACTAAGAAAACAAATGCTCTCACCAATGTGTCCTGTTTTTCTGACTAAAAATTCAAGCTTTGATCTCAATCCAATCAGGTTAAAAATGTTGTCTGATCAGTACAACCTGTGCAGATCTTCCCTGTGCTCATGGGAAGATTTTCCATTGTAAAAGTTATATAATGACCTTTTGACAGTGTTTGGGAGGTAAGGAGATTGAACTTGATTCTCCTCTTATTTATAGTGAGGTCCAACGTTTTAAACTTATTATGTGATCTGATAATAAATTCAGTAAGAGTTCTTGAGTATTTTACTTTATTTTGGAGTAAAAAACTGAGAAAGCTATCAGTTCTTCAGTGAACCACTTCAATTCCACCTTTTGTGCTTCTTATTCTTGCTGGTGTCATAGTTCTTTTGTATTTTTTCTATTACATTTTGTATTTCAGTGAATGACAGGGTTTTTTATCTTCTGCTCCCTGAATTTTTTAGAATTTGTAAGACATCCATTGAAATCATATGACTGGTATACATCTGTCTGGAGAAAAGGTTAATACATGTAATATAAAGATTAACGGCCCGATTAATTATGTTCTCTGTGAAACTCTTTAAGGAAACTTGTTAGGGAGATTAGTGTGATTTCACAGAGATCCAACAAGAAACACAAATCTCAGAGAAGGTCTTTTTAGCTAGATGAGAAAGCATGACTATGAGGGTTAAAATCCTGCCATGCAGTGTAAGAATTGCAAAAACTGCCTGACGGGTAAACTAGCCAGAAACCTATTCTGTTCACAGGATTCGCATCATAGAATCATAGAAAGCTTTGGGTTGGAAGGAACTTTAAAGATCACCTAGTTCCACCCTGCCTGCAGGGACACTTTCCGCTAGAGCAGGTTGCTCAAAGCCCCATCCAACCTGGCCTTGAACACTTGAGGGAGGTGACGTCCACAACTTCTCCAGGCAACTTGTTCCAGTGTCTCACCACCCTCCCAATAAAGAATTTCTTCCTAATCTCTAGTCTAAATCTACTCTCTTTCAATTTAAAACCATTTTCCCTCATCCATCAGTATACTCCCTAATACAACACCAACTCTCTTAGGCTTTCCTCACAGGGAAGGTGCTCCAGCCTCCTGATCAAATTTTTGGCCCTCCTCTGGACTTGCTCCAAGAGGTTCTTATCCTTCTTACGCTGGGAGCTCCAGAGCTGAACACAGTACTACAGGTGGGATCTCCCGAGAGCAGAGGAGAGGAGGAGAATCACCTCTCTAGACCTGCTGGTTATGCTTCTTTTTTATGAAGCCCAGGATATGACTGGTTTTCAGAGCTGTGAGCACACATTGCTGGCATCAACCTTGTAGAGAAAGGCTTTTTTGCTATTCAGACCTACAGCTCCTGAACCTCACTCGTTGGTATCAGCACTAAGAAAGTTGATGCAAATCCTTGGTGTGGATGTTGGTATATTTTACTGATAACAAGCACATTCAGAGTGTTCTAGTCATTTATTTCCACTGCATGTCCTTTTTATATGTCTTCTGTCCTTTCTTTGTTTTTTAAAAAAAAAAAGTCTTTTACTTGCTGGATACCTATGGTGCTTATTCTCCTGTTGCAAATCTTCAAGATGTCTTGACTATGCTAAAGTACTACTGCACTTCCTATAATATTAGTCTTTATTTTATCTTCTCTGTTGCCCTCTCTTCCTGTTAACTGTATTCATTGTGTAGTTAATGGTTTTCTAGATTAATCAGTTACACTTTGCTGTGGTGCTGTTTGAGAGAAGGCTTTTGATGTCAATGAGCTGTGTGTATGAATTATTTAAGAGAATTTCTCTTGTTTACCAGTGTGATTTGTAATGATGCTGCCTTTAACAGAGATCTTGCTTTTGCTACCTGAGTTGATTTTGATATGCTTTAGTTTAATCAAAGCAAACTGAGCAATAAAGGCAAAATGTCATATCTTATTTGAAAGTTAAGTCCTTAACACAAAGTATGTGAATCTTTTAGCTATTAAAACAAATGAACTCCCAGGTTTATTTGTTTTTTTTGTTAAGTAATCAGATAAAACAAAATTGGCAACTTCTTTTTCCAGGAATAATATTTACAAAGTAGTATAAATAGTACCTGTGAGATTAATTTTCCCTTGTGAGAGGATAACATATATCTGCATAATTTGAAGGGTTTTACAGTAGACTGCCAGCTGAAGGAGACTGTCCAAGATAGAAGTGTGAGGAAGGAAAAATATGAAGCTGACTTAACATAAAAAATCCTTAAGTAATATTTGAGAGTTTGAGGAGAACTTAAAATGTTTCCAGTATATTTTCCTTTTGAAAATTGTTTTTCATCTGGATAGAGTGATTAAATACATGTCAGAGGTTTTGCAAATAGTGTATTGGGGCTGTAAATCCACTGGTTCTAGACTCGGTTTATCTCTGAAGCTTGTGGGGTTTCAGATACCTCTACTGGTTCACAAGAAAAGAAGAGAGATCTGAGAAAATGCCATGTCCTTAACAAGATGAAGGCAGGTGCTATCCTGAGATGCATTCTGAAAAGGCATTGTGATACAGGTCTTACTTTCCACCCCATCATGCAAATTTTTAAACATAATTTTGCATAATAGTTCTTTAGTAATTCACTTAAAGCAAATCCAAATGAAATGCTGAAAGGAGCTGATTGTGGTCAGATTTTCATTTTGTCTATTTCTTGGTTGTGTTTGATATTGGTATGTCACATATTTCAAAAGTAATTTAGCCCTTAGTTTTATACTTAGGAATATTTTGCCATAGCATATAATGTAATAATGTATGTTTTGGATTCACTTTTGCATAGAGAAAATTTAAGACTGACATTTTACCAAGACTAAAATTGCACCCAGTAATGAAACCCAAGGAAAATGTGAATCACTTCTAACTGGTTATACCTACAACTCAATACTTTTTAATTAGAAACTTAAGTATCTATAACTGCACCTGTACTTGCATTGAAGTTGCGGATACGCATTTGCCTGCAGAAGAGGAAACAAACTAGTGAAATTACAGCATTTTAGCTCTGAGGCATATACAGTGATGATATCTGGAAGATGTTTGAATTGCTCTCCTCAGTTCTCAAAGCAAAATAGTTTACATTTATGAGCTTTGTATGCTTCAAACTGGATTAAGATCCTGAATGGATACTTGTCCTTGAGAAAATCTGAACAACATTTCTACTTTTTTGGGGTTTTTTTTGTGTACAGCGGGATACATAGCACTGCCTTGTCTCCAGCTGGTGGGGTACCAGGGTATACCAGTATGCTGTGTGTACCCCTTCACACATCTTGCACAAGCATAAAATACAGATGATCTACAGAAGATCAGTCAAGACCATCAATGCTCTATTTTCATTAGTATCTTGGGTTTGTCTTTTCGCTATTCTGTCAATGTTTTACCTTTTTCCAAATCTTGAAACATTGTTATCAAGTTACATAATAAGCAGTCATCTCAAAGTCTCTTACACAGAGAATATTCTAGCTATGATCTTAGCAGTAAAGTGAGAAACAGTTCTTCCATAGACCGTAGATGAAAAATGCCTAAATATCTGCATAGGTTTGATAGTCACAAAGTTAAATCCTTATACAATTATAAATTCCTTAACACTAAGGGTTTGCTCAGAATAGCTATGATGATAAAAATCAAACTAATAAATCTAGGTAAGTTGATTGCAAATAATAACTCAGAGTAAATTAAATCTTGATTTTTTTTAATTGCAGAGGTAAAACCTGATTTAGCAATCCACCGATCCTTGAGGTTCCTTTATAATAATCTGGAATCACTGACCATCTCTGCTTATTTTTAACACAGAAACATGAAACTGCAGTTTACCAATCTACTTTTTAATTATTATTTTATTTCATTATTTCAGAACTTAAGATTCCTTTTGCACATTGCTACATGTGATTTCGAAAGCAACTTTAGATTCTAATAATTGGAAGTTTGGAGAGCCCAACGTGAATGGAAGTCTGCAATATGCTTATTTTAAATGGTTTGGAAAACAAATGGAAAATGCAGAAATACTGTGCAGGCTGAAATGTGTAACTGCAGAGGCTTCTTCTGTTGACTTTTGAGTCAGTGGCTCTCAGTGAGAGAATTACATAGCAAATGTTGGTCCCATAGTGGCACTGTCTATGCACTTTTCAGTGCACTCAACAGGAATTTTTCATTTCATGCATCATTTATAATTTGCTGCAATGATTATGAGAAGTCTCTCTCTTCCCCACCTCTCTCTGTGCATATATAAATAGAACTACATCTCTCCCTTTTTTTAAGAGGAAGAGAATATGCCTTGTCAGCCTTCTCTAAACTATGAGTCTTTTCCTGTGTGTAAAATTTGGTGGGATAAATTGTATCAGTGCAAGTTTCTACATGCATTTATCTCTGGAGGAGATGATAAAGAACACTAAAATAGTAGATGCAATTTGGACTTTTAATTATGGGATACATTAGACCATTTTGGTAACATCCCATCTACTTCCCAAACACATCCAAAATTAATTTAGACCTGAAAATGGAGAAGCCTTGAGAAAATTGACATCATGTGGACTGGCACTGTTAGTAAGGGTCTCTTTATCTCTAGAGATTTTTATTGGGCTCCATTTCAGACAGACTAACTAGATGATCCTTTGCCATTAATGTAGCATAGAAATTAGATGATAGGCTCTTCATGATTATGCTTTAGTTTGGTTATAATCACTGATGTTTCAAATCTGCTTGCTTGCTTGCTTGTTTTGCATTCAAATCATACCAGAAACTGTCACTTCGATCTCTCTTTTGTTGTGACTGTTCCTATAACTCTTTAGACATTTTGGTACATTGCAGCTAGTTTTACTGCATTGTTATTTGTGCATCTGGGCAGCAAATATGATAGATTTCTATACTTCCAGGTAGGTTTCTCCTCTGGAATGCAATTAATATGGGAAGTTGAGTATTGACAAAAAAATCTTGCTATATACTCATTTAGGATGTCCAGAATGTTAATTAGAAGGGCACAGGGTTTGTTTGTTAGTATTTGTCTTTTTAAAATTTAATGAAGTCCTAAAGATTTTGTTACCAGTAAAAGTCCATTGCAGCGAAGTCCATTACATGGATAAAAATGTGCTGCTTTTATTAGTGAATATAGTCCTTCATTCTGACAAAAGCCGTAGTAAGAATCCTTGAGATGCAAAACTAGTTCTTATCATGAAAACCAGGCATTTTTCAAGCTGGCCAATGCAAATAAATCTAAGTAAACAAGAAAAGATATTGACACAGGCAAGACTGATGGCATGAATGGCCAGGTGAAACAAACTCAGTTATGTCTTTTTTACTTCATGTAGTTCTTCAGGCTTGTTAAAACACTCATGGCAGCCATAAGGGAAGAATAAGGAACCATTAACTTCTCTTCTTGGTCTAATAAATGATAAAGTTGCCTGCTTACAAAGAATGTGGAAAACACTCTCAACTAGTGCAGTAATTATTTCTTATTCCCTCCATTTACTGATTTGTACAAGATGAAGAGTCTTCTTGGGACTATGTGGGGCTGTCTGCTTCATTCTTTGGTTCTGTACTCATCCTTTGTCCAAAGCTTTTCAATCCATTATCTTCCCTTTTTCTGTTTTTGGTTCAGCTAGTTTGAGATGCCTTGACTCTCGTGGTTGCCTGGCTTTGATTGATCTCTGGGAATGCAGCCTTCTGAACAAGTTTGCTATAATTTACTGTTCTTTCATGTTCAATATTTTTTCTTATCTGGCTAATATATGTGATAGCGTATCAGTAAAACTGGGTAGGAGCTGACCTGGGCATAGGTGATAGACCCGAGAGTTGAAGGTGCACAGATGTCTTGAAGATGTCTCATCCTTACCATATCTGTTTTAGATCAATCCCTCTGACACTGTGTGAAATATAGACCCTCCTCAGGTCCCAAAAGGGGCACTAGAGCTACAGATTGCCAATAAATAGGGGCATTATGTAATTTCTTTCTTTCTTTATTCTTTTTTAGTATACTTCTCTAAGAGAAACCAAGACAGTAACTTCCGCTCACACTGACTCTGTTTGGCTACCTCTCTCTTTTTTTCTTTCCATTCCTCATGCCAAGAAAAAAGCAAAAAGGAGATTATTAAAGATTCCAGTGTGGAAAGGGCTGAAAACTCCCCTTTAATCTACAGGAAAGAAAAAAAAAAAAAGTTTACTGTATGCAAAAAAAGGCTTTGATCAGATAAAAAGGAAAAAAAATCTCCTCAGGCATTTAATAAGCCCACCTTTAAACAGAAAACTCTACAGAACAGAATGACTCAGAATCTCCTTCTCTTCATCAAATCCTTCCTACCAATCAAATTGTTAGGGGACTTTACAGCTATGAGCACAGATTCTCTGTGAGTAAACAAGCTTTCTTTTGCCAGTGCAAGTATATAACTCCATGCTTACTCATCCCAAAATATTCTATTTTACTTCAGTTTTAATAGGACAGACATAATGTATAGACGACACATTCTAGTCACTGATTCTTCATTATGACTTCTGTTGAATAAAAAAAAGATAGCCCATTTAATGCATTTTACTCTCAAAGGAGAGTGTACTGTAATCAATATTTCAGATGTTTCAAACTTAGAAGAGCTATGGTTCTTGTTTAGAAAACATGAGGCAGTAACGGAGAAATTAAATTAAATCGCTCAGCTATTTAGTTTTCTTATAATGGCAGCAGAACAAGTCAGGCTTAAAAAAGTTCTATAAAGAGTGCTATGTTTTTCTAGAACAATTATCATTAGGTTGATGGATTGCTGGGGAGGCAAGGAATAGTGAATTTTATGCATAATTTTTAGAATTTGGATAGAAACTGGAAACCACTAAACTACCCATTTGGAAGAACTGTTAACACCTACAGATGGACAAAGCAGGCCAGATAGCATAGGAACAACTCTAACTTTTTCCACTACATCAAATCCTTCTTGACCTTTGGAAAAAAATATAACTAATCCACTAAGAATTTTCATGTCACTCTTCTCTAGGCTTCAGAATGAGCCATTCATTTCCTTGAGCATGCCTGTGACCTCTCTGGTGTTCTCACATGCTTGGTTTGGCTATGTTTGAAATTTTGCCTCTATCATCACAGGATTCCTCGTAGCTGGCAAGTGAACTCTTAATGAGCTGTTATCACAGCAGTGCTAGAGGAATGTGGCTTTGCAGAACTGGCAGTGTAACTTCATCAGTGCTCACTACTGGAAATTTCCCTAGTCAGGTGGAAAGTCCAAGTACAGTCCCTCCCCTGTTATCTCACAGTTATAAAGGAAATGAAAGGAGTCAAAAGGATATGTTTCAAAATGTTGCCTAAGTATAAAGGACAATTTTTAGAGGTGCTCCAAATTTACTCAAAGTCTATGGATTTAGGTCCATTCCACAAAACTCTCAAATATTCTCAGAAAATATGTATTTGGTCTTCTGAATAAAGACAACATGTATAATGCAGGAAGCAGGTTGCATACATGCTTATGTACATACGTACATGTGTTATCTGCATGAAATTTAGTTTGCTTTAGTTTTGATTTTGTATTTGGCTGGAATAAAACTACTTCTGCTTGTGTATTTTAGCTGTGTAATTTTAAAGCTTTTCACTCTAGTTTGTGATGAGTCCTCAAGAGCAAATATAATGACATCTGTGATACTTGGCTCATCTTGGAAGTTCTTAATTTCCCTGGGTGATTTTCAACTTGTTCTGAGGTAATTTGTGTTACGTGCAAATATTCATGGCCACAGTTAACCCCTGAAGGAGGGGAAAAAACATTTTTTTCTCTTTATAAAATAAAGCATCTTTTTTTCCCCACTTTTCATTTTTGCATTAGTAAAAATGGCATCATATAAGGTTTTAGCATTAGATTCATAGGAAGAGACATTTATGTAAGCCTGTCTGTAGTACTAGTACAAGACTCTGGAGAGGGATATCAAACAAATACGTATAAACATGTGGCATTTTATTTTTAGGAATTATTCTATTCCACTGTGTTTAGCTTTGCTAGGAGTATTATGGATCAGAGAATCATAGAACTGTATGACTAGAAGAACCAAAAATAATTATGTATCACTGTATTTTGAGATAGAAACAGCTCACAGACATTTATTTGTCTACTTTGTAACTTAAGCCAGATACTGCTGATTATGTAGAAGTATTAGGTGTATGCACTGTTCTCTCTCTGACTCTAGAAGAGTCAGTTCTGACTTCCCAAGTATGCAGATACATGTATTGATTGCCATATTAATCTTGATGAGCACAATTAAATTTGCTGAGAACTTAAAGAGCTATAGAGTTAATTCAATATATATATGGAGCTATAGATTTTATACAATATCTAGTACCTGTACTATCACTATGTTTTAGTAATGTGAGTGTTTTGCTTTATATGAGATGAGGGTACTCATCTATGTTGAAAAATTCATAAATCAAATGATGTTCATATTAGGCAACTTTTAATAGAATTTAATGTCAGTGCAATTCATCATCTCCAAGTTCCATGTCTGCCAATTCATCAAAACAACAATCTTGTTGGGTAGTGTCCTAATAAATAATTATTTCTGCATCCAGTCCTCCTTAAGGGCTTGTGAATTTACTTGCTGATTCATCAGTGCTAATGTTGAGGTAAACCTTTAGTGATCTTCAACAGAATTGTAATTCACCTAGGTGATTTCCTTTTATTTTGTTTTTCCTTCACAAAAGCCAAAGTTTTGTTTCATTTATAATTGAAAAAACAGAAAGGAATCAGTCGTATGAACATCTTGTGAACAACTTGTACGGGTAAATGCCATGGTATTTATTTGCAAACTCCTCTGTTTATAGTAAATCTTTGATAGTAATTTTTTGAATCATGCTGTAGTTCAAAATTTTACTTACATTGCTAGCTCAGCAGCATAAGATTTAGAAACTGGAGGTTTAAGTCTTAGTCTCACTGTGAGTCAGAGACTTAAAAAGCTGAAAAAAACCCCTTCAACATTGACACACCTTTTTCATTAAATATTTTTCAAATTAATAAAAATTACCAAACTACCCTGACCATCTCTGCATGTATGATTTATAATGGTGGTTTTGTAAAAAAAAAAGCACAAAAACCCCATACAAGAGACTTAGATGCTCATCTCCTAAAGAACTGGAATTAAATGAGCAAGCTAAGTATTTACTAGTAGTTGATGCTTGAATAAATTGAAGCATGAGGGTGTGTACTTGAGAGTACTCATCAAACTGCAAGTGGTACCTTCAAATGCTGAAAAGATATGTGAGAGTGAACCATGTTCATATAACATATAGCGCTAATCAAACAATAGATGGGGTTTTGTGTTGTTGCTAATTGATATTCTTAACAGGTAGTTATAATATTCTGAGTATTTAAAATAAAGTGAAAAAACAGATTTGAAATTTGAAGGACAATAAAAATAATTCCTTTCTATTTGAGTATTTGAAAGCTTATTTCTTGTACAAGGACATTGAAAGAAAATTCAGAGAGAAAATTATTCTATATTTCATATAACAAATATTTTTCAAATAATGAAAAATATTCTTCTGGCTCCTTTTGCTTCTAAACTCAGAGCTTGGTAAACTTGACTGGAACATGTGAAAGAAGTTAGTGTTGCTAAATATTCCATTTCCCTTAGTCAAAAACTTAAGCAAAACACTGTTCAGTCCTCCTGTGCTATTGGTACTGACTGCAATGCATCAGATTTTGGATCAATCCTTCACAAATTCAGTGCGTACATCAAGCCTCTTTCTGGCAATGGTTTTATGCCTATAGGTGTATGATTAGCAATTAACTCATTTGGCACTGAATAGCCATTAACCTTCATTTATGTGTTCTGATAGGTGTGCTGATGTGTTCAGGGACTGGTGCAATGTGTGCTTGGAAGGGGCTGTTACCCACCAGCCACACAGTTCATGTGACTCTGCATCATTCCTCTGGTTATCAATGATCTTATACTAAAGGAAAATGAGATATTCTGCAGTAATTGAGAAAACACTGCAGTATGTGTGATGACACCTAGGCAATCAAAACTATCTTCATCAAATTACCTGTGACATTTTCATTAGCTCAACAAATTTTGCGCTTTAATTAAGAAAGGACTCCTAGGGAGGGAAAAAAAAAGTCACGCAATCTCATAGTTGTTACAGATGTGGAACTTCTTAATATGTTTTTTTCAGCCTGCCTTAGTGCTCATATGGAAGCTGACCAAGAAATTTTAAAATACAGGATATTATTTCGGTTAAGCGGTTAGATGCTTCTACTAGTATACATGGAAGATTTTATTATGGGGCTGTCTGTAGACTACAAGTTCATGAAAATAGACTTTCATGGACATTATATAAAGTATATATAAAATGGACTTTATATGAAGTGTTTATAGGAAAAAAGTACAACTAAAATTTTGTATTTATAATTGCCTGTAATTAAATGACAGTTTCACTGAACTTTATAATTTAATTGCATATGAATTATAGCAAATCTTGAATATGAAACCAATACAAACCTAAACAAGTCCATACAAGTACAAATGGATTATTTCTCTGTAGCTTTGTGTCCATTTGTATAATCAGACTTGGTAATTGCCTATCACATTGATCAATAAAGTGAAAGTGTGATGGTTCTTTTTCATTAATTGTATCTTTACAGACCAGGAAGCTTTTTTTGTTTCTTCCTGGTCCAAATTCTGATTCAATATTTGACATCAGTGGTCACATGTATAGTTGTTATGAAGTTCTGTTCACAAAAGTATCCTTTCATTACTTCCTATAACTAAGAAAGATTCAATCTGAAAACACTCTGTAACTACTGATTATTCAGCACATCTCTATGAAGTATTTTATTTGCCCTACTTTACATATAAAGCAACAGATCCTACTTAGATCTCAACACTGACATGTTCAGCAGCAATTCAGATCCAATTGTATGTGATTCTTCTCATCACTGGAGAGACAGTCATTGTCCTGCCTCTCAAAGTCAAAAGTGAAGTTAGAGTAGGGATTTGAACACTGGGCTCTTGAAAATGGTGATTCTGTTACCCAGTTTCTTGGCTATTATGGACTGTCATGCTTCCATAGAAGCAGCACTAATTTGAATAAATAATTATTAATTAGAGAAGAAGTAGGCAACAGTTTGGTTTGAATAAATCAACATTTTCATGTAAAATGGAAGTATTCCAAGTAGGAAGCTTTCTGTTGCACTAAAAAGCAGACTGATTACCTAAAAGTAAATGAAAATATATATGGAATCTCCAAGAAAGACCTCAAACAGGGGAAAATAGTATATGCTGTTCATTTTTGATCATCTGTAAAGCATCTATAACTTTGGTTCCATGATTCTGCATTTCTGATGTAAATTTACAAAATCAAAGACAAGACAGTTTGAGGAACTACTGAATACATATCATCTGTTAAAGATTGAAACAGCTGAGGTGCAGTATCCCAAAGTGGACTTTGTAGGAATTATCTGTGATTTTTCAGTAGCCCTAGAATGTTCTTTAAGCAGATATGATTGAATTTTGGTAGTGAACAGCTTGGAGAAAGAGTCAATGAGAAAACATCCTTTTAGAAAAAAGACAGTAGAAAGCATTTCCTTAATAGAAATGGTCATTTCTTTGATAAGACTAAGCTTTTTTGATGTCTTTTGCTTGGATTTTTTTCTTTATTACTTTCTTGCTGTATCACAGAAGAATGTGAGCTATTATATAGCGTTAGATGTTGCAAGCAGTAGGAAGACTCACTTCAATTTTTTCTTGGGAGTGAAGTCCAGAGAGCATGCCAGTCCAGGCTCTCTTTCTGACATCTGACCTCTCTGGTCAGCAAGAGGGTGGGTGGGTGCTTGCAGCTCACAGAGCATCATGACTGAGAACTAACAGAGGTATCATTGTTGATATTCTGCTGTCTTCTCATTGTAAAACACTAATTCATCATTTTCATGGGGAAAAAATAATTCTGATTAATTTTCCACTTTGCAAACAGCTTTAGAGCTGTCACTCTTTTCTGTTTTGACATTTTCAAAATTGAAAAGTTCTAGAAGTTTTTTTCCTAAATTGGTTTTCTTTTAGAAAGCTAATTTCTAGTTGGAAATTATGGAGGAATAACATTAAATCAAACAAAATATTGAAACCAAACAATCCAGATGAGCCAGCATAGATTTTCTTTTTTCTACTTTCAGCCTATAAATATTTTTAACATTTTACTTATTCTTTCCACTCTGAGATAGGAAAAAAATGAGAAACTTAAAAAGTCTTCTAAGTCAAATAGCTTTTCAGCCTATTTCAGAAGAGTAAAATCTCCTCATATGTTGATTAATTCGCTTTGGGAAGAGCCCAGGGTTCATCTCCTGTCACTTTGAACAGAGAGTGTTTGCGAATACTAAGCTCCGATTTGCAACCTTGCTTAAGTCTTTGAGGTTAGATGGAGCCAGTCTAGACCCTACGCATCCTCTTCCCTGCCCAGACACAGTAATGGGGATGGAGGCAGCACTTTCAGGTAGAGAAATCAAGCCTGTGTGGTACAAAGGACGTGTCAAGAATGATTCAGCAAGGCAAGAGTTGAACATGCTTTGGAAATGAAAAGCCTGGGCTTAACTGACTTAACTGGCACTAGATTTCTTAGCTGATCTGCAGCAGAACTTAAAGACTACAGCTGTTTTTCTGCTTATTAATCCTGTGTACTTATAAGCTTACTTATACTTTTATGCATATCATGAAGTGTTTATCCAAAGAACTGCATGTGCTTAAAGCAGATGAGTTCCTCAGAGCTTTTATAACAAGATGAAGCACAATTAGATGCTAGAGCGATGTTTCATTTGCATGTTAAGCTAATGGTAACTAGAAATGATTCTATGTGTGGTTAGCTCAACAATTCCAAGTTGTTTTATGCCCTGTTCAAAAAGAAAAAGGAGATTATTGACTACTGATGTCGCAGAAAACTCAGAAAAGATGACTGTGTAAGAAAGTGTAACTTATCACAAAGGCTGCATATTTCTCCTCCCTGAATGCAAGCACATATTCACATACTTCTGTGACTCATTGCTGTATAACTTAAAATGCTAGGTAATATGCTGCTTATTTTCCTGTGCAACATCAAGCATTTCCATTAGTGCTGGGCAAACAGGAAAACCAGTGGTAGTTTGTACATTAAATTAACATTAACTTTTAAAAGCCTTCGGTATTTACCTGGCTGATACACAAACTCTGTATGGTTGATGAAAACAAACAGTGTGGGTCTTCTCAAAGTCCTTCCTGGAGATTATTACATTTCAGTTACTACTTTTCCTGTGGCTGTGAGGTTTATTTTGCAACTTTTAATTTTTCTAATACTTCCTGTCCATCAATTCATTTTACTCCCTACTTCCCATTAAAAAAAAAAAAAAGAATCCATGTTTTCCCCAAAATTTGGTAAAAATTTTTCAGTCTCATTGTACAGCTTCTGTGAAATTCTCATCATCTTGACTCTGATTCAGCTCATAGACTTGCCTGAATAGTTTTAATATAAGAGTCTGACCCCCTGACCTTCATAGTACAGTTTTGGGTCTGGATCTCTGGGTAAAATACTTAATTCTGGTATTGAAAGGTAACGTGGAGCAAACACACTCAACCTGAAAAGTAGCCTGAAGTTAATCAGAGGTGGATAGAGAAACCTGGACCTGTTCTTTCTGAGGGCTGGTTTATTTATAAGCTCTTTGGTCCAATTTTAATTGTCCATGGCTATTATAACCACTGATTTGTGGGGTTTATCCCACAACATGTTCTTTCTTTTTGACTCTTCCTCTATTTGTTCAAGAGCATATCATAATTCAGTTGGCTTAATACACTGAGTGTTCAGCTCACTCCTGTAAAGTGCAATATAATCATCCACCAAGACAAACAGAGATACTAATCTCTGGGCAAACACTCCATTATTTATCCTATGGTGCCAGTCTCTCTGCAATGATATAATCATTTAATAGCTGATGTCTTCAAGCAGGTAGGCTTTTAACAGTCCATGGGTTGCTGGCATGAATCTGGCATTTTTATCACTTTACTTATAGTTTCATCCTCCATGATGGGTGTTATCAACCCCCTGTCCTGCAGAGAGGACAGAAATCTCTTCCACTGAAGCTTTGATGGTGTTATTTGTCCATTCCCAAATTCGCACTTCTGTCAGACTCTTGGCTGCAGCTCTACATTTTATATGTGAGGCTGTTATGATCCATTTAAATGCCTATGGGGATCTCAACAAGCTTTTTGAAAAGATTAATGACTTAGCTGTGGGTTTTATGATAATGTTTCTAAAGAAAAGCCTGCATACCTAATAAGGGTATTTCTACAAACCAAAATTTGCATTGCTCACCATAAAAGACAAATAGATAGGCTTTAACTGCAAAACACCTGAAGGTCTGTTGTCCATTTTTGTCCATTAGAGATCAGTTTCATACAAGAAAGGGGATATGAGGAAGAGAAAAGGGAAACAAAGAAGAAAGGTATCAGATTTAAAATGACAGGAGAGGAAGGATATGGATGTGAAGATTACTTTAGAATCTTGTACCATATATTTATAGTTTTGTTAGACCGTGACTGCTTATAGTCTTATGTTTTTATCTGGACATGACTATAGATAGGGGTAATTTAAAATAATGCTGAACTTCCATAAGATTTATTCAAGATTCATGTGAGTAGATAGGGAAAGATTAAATGAATCACTAGCTAAATTGCATTTCCTAATGCAACCTCCAAACAGCAGGCTGGAAGGAGAGAGGTTAAATTTGTGGTTTTGTTAAACTGTTGACCTAGCAGATTGCAACTTTTTAAATAGATCTGAAACTTGCGTGTTATACTCTTTAGTGAGTGTTAGTTAAACAGATGTCAAGTATCAGGGATCATTGTGAGATCCCATGTGACAACTTTTAGGGCAAAAATTTAAATGGTATCGGTTCTGATTTTCAATATGCAACATATACTTGCATAGCTTAAATCTTCTTCATTTTTTGTGAAGTTGAGTGACCTAGTGTAGCAACAACCTTATTTATGAGTAGTACTGTTAATACTATCAGACTTCTGGCCCTTACTTTCTCTAGTTTTCTGTCTCTTTTGTGTTACATATTATTATAGTTGATCATTTCAACAGGATTTTTCCTTTTCAAACTGAAAAAAGTCTAAGCTTAACAGGCAGTTTTTATCAGCACTGCTTTTAAGCATATTCTACATGTGTATTCCTGTAGGACTAGTAGACAAACATGAAATTAGAAAATTGGATGACACTGTCATCATGTATTGCCTTCACCTTAAGTATATGAAAATGCTAGTTAAATCTCTCCTCCTAAATGAATATGTATTAGAATAAATGCCTGCATTTGTGAGTAAATGAAGAAAAAGCAATCCTGATTATTCAGATATAAACCACAGCAGAATAGATGCATGATTCTTTGGCATCTATTGCTTTTTTACACCAAGTTATATTTCTTTCTTTCTAAACAGATAAACTATTTATTTATTTAAGGTACATAGTCACTTTTTTTATCATCTTCTGGTTGTTTCATAAGAAAAATTGAGAAATTATAATATTAGCTATTGAAAATGTATTCCAATATTTGCAGAGTAAATGTGTTTGGAGAATAACACAATGCCTGATTCTAGATGTTATACATTTGTTGTTTGATTTGCTGCTACAAAAGCTAGATGCAAAAGAGAAGAGAAATATGGTTACAGACTCTAACAATATTGTAATCCACTTTTCACAAATACAGACTATGCCCGGGTTAAGATTTTGTCAGACGATGAACAGACTAACAGGAAGATACAGATGTCTGCCTGGAGCAAGTGGTGAGGAGCCATGGAGTCTTACTTGCTCTACAACCTGCTCCAGTCAAAGGGCTGGAAACATCCAACCAGATGTGCATTTTGCCCAGGGCACTGTTCTGCAAGGCCAAAGTGGTGTTCAGTGTGGAAAACATTAACAGAGACTCCTCAGAGCCCTTGCTAAGTAACACACATGATCACATTTGCATTGCACAGGGTCACTGTGAACCTGGGATGCCACCAGCAGGTACAGAAATGGATTTTAATACTATTGATGATTCTACAGCCTGTTTGCCACTGTGGTATATCAGTCAGAACTCTGTGCTGGGAATTTATTGGCAGTTGTTCCAAAGTGAATACATGATGCTGGCAAGTTCTGTGGAAAACAGAGATGCTTCAGCAGAACTGCTGATACCTGTAAGGGGAAAGACTTTCTCTGAAGCCCCCTGGCCCAGAGATGCCTGTGAGTTTTCATGTAAACTGTCTTTGTGGCAAAACAATTGATGCATGCTGGTAGAAAGCTGATTTTTAAAGGCAGATATCTTCTTATAGGTCTTGTTTTAGGACAGCTAGTGTTCTTTTTTGTTTTATATGTGACTATATGCACATAATTTTCTAATGAAGGTTCTCAGCATAGTTTTTAATCTGAATGTTAAACTAAATGAAGTAAAGAAATTGTGTATTATTCATCAAGAGGATGCCAAGGTCACAGAAAATTGACTATACAGCTGCTTACATGAGTTTTACATCAGTCTGTGTTTTCAATTATTCCTGATTTGCAGTCTTGTAAAGTGAATTTTTCCCCTGAAGCACAGTCTGAATTTACAAAAGCAAATTCACCTTTCAAAGTTTGAGGAGTAAATTGAGAGTCTTTGGTTTTGAGTCTTTTGCGTTATTTACTTTTATTTGAAAACAAACCAAACAAAACAAACAAAACCCAACGAAAATACTAAAGCTTTTTTTCCTTATTCCTAACACTTAAAGATTAGTTGTGTGTTTCTCCTTCAGGGTTACCATGGTGATGCGAGTAATATTAGGGCCTAGATAGGAAGGTACTAGATTAAGCTAAAATAATTTATCCTTCTTTTCATCTGCAAAATACATGACCAAAAGACAAATAACATCATTTAGAACACTCCTTTGACAGGCTGCTGTAAGCTGAGCCCCAAGAGTTCATATTAAAACATGGGTAAAAGTCCTGCAGGCCTAAGTTGTAGTGCAAAAAGAGGCTGGCTTTCAACATATCTCAAATTACACATATATTTCTGGAATCAATAATAAAACCCTACAAAAGCAACAGTAAAAGCCCCAGTTCTACCCTATCTAGTCAAGAAGAAAATGGAAAGAGATTTCTTTTTTTTAGGGATGCTGAAACTGTTACTTACTGCAATGCCTCGTTAACTCTCTGAGGCAGGGCTTTCCCAGCTGCATAGGCTATTTCACAGTCTCAATGCTGACTCTGGCAAAGTTGTCCCATTGTGTTGTTGGATTCAGATGTCTCTCCCTAGCTCTCTCTGATCCATTTACTATTCTGAGTAATGCTACTTATGTGCCAAAAAGGAACCACAACCACATACTCTGATAAAGATCAGTCAAGAAGTCTTCAAAATGCTATTTTTTTTTTAATGTGCTTCAGGGCAGTCATTTATCTCTGCATCAGACAGGTGCTTGTCTACCATGCTCTCAAGTACCTTCAAAAGATGTCTACACCTACCTTACAGCTCCAGGCTGCAATTACTTTTCCTATTTTGGCTTTCTCTTTGAGTACAACTTTTAATTTAGCTTTCTTTACAATATGCACTTAATATAATTAATATCAATTTTCATTTAATATCAAATAAGTTTCTTCTACCACCCACCTAAAAAAATTATTTTACTACTTCATATATTAATTTCACTCTCAAACTGTGAGGTTTGTATGGATACTTTAAAAATGTATTTTGATTCTGGCTGGGGTTCTTTATTTCATTGTTGAAAAAATAACTGCTTAGTGGTATTTTCCTTTTAAGCAGAAGCCGAAAAATGTTATTGCTCTCCTTCATAGGTTTGTTTATTGATGGCATATGCAGTTAATGGATATTTCTAGTGCCTCTTACATAGTCAGTAGAATACCTGATACCAGCTATTCAAGTGTTTCACATTTTCTTATTTGGGATCATCAACATATTTTTACATTAATTATTTAACTGCCATTTCCAATCTTTTTAGTCAGGCATACTTCTGCCTACTCAGGGCACAATTAATCACTGCATTATTAAAGAATTAAACCAGTTTAAAGTGAATAAAAAGTAATTCACACATTTTGAACACAGTTACATTTTATTCTGATTATTTTTACCCTGAAGATTGACTTTGAATTTCACATTAAGACATTTTTGTTTTTCAAAATGAGATAGCTAAGGCTTGTACATTGTTTTTCTTATTTTAGATCTTGAATTACCTTTAAAAATGATATCATTCACCAATATCAAAAAGATAATACAGCATGTAAAACAATTCAGAATTAATGTTAGGGGGTGTAATAATGCAATTAATATACACAGTCTATCTCCTCTACTTGTTCTCACTGGAAGCACAAAATGCATAGTTAACCCTCTTTTCTATCAACGTAGATTCATACTTATTCTGTGTCACAGAGTGTCCTGCACAACAACAACCACTTCCAGCCTCTTAGCCAAATAATGTTTTGTCAAGTCATGTTTATGGATGTTTGATTCAATAGCTATTTGCACTGATGATTTTGGAAAGAATTGTATATCAGAGGTTGGGAGGATGAAAGACTGAAGCTCCGTGTTTCAGACACAATTAAAGTTTTGCTCTGTGTTCTTAAGTCCTATGTAATACTGCAACACTAATCATAAAAGAGAGAGCAAATTTATAACAGCAGAATACTGTTAGATATTCTACTGTTAGAAAACAGTAGAATATCTGCCCTGATGCAATTTGAAAATGAAAAATAAAATATGGCCATGCTATTTTCTAAGCATTTTTGAGACCAGAAGACAGTAGAAGCACACTAAAGAAAGTCAACAGCTAAGAAAAATATCTTAAGCTTGGAGAAGAGCACTTCCTCATCAGGGAACAGGTCAACTCTCTTTTTCATCTTTTAATGGGATTTCGAATTGAAAGAAGGCTTATTTCATGACCCCTATTCATCTTTCTTATCTGTATTTCTTTTTGCTGTCTTGCAAAGCAAGCTTTGACTCTTTTGGAATATTAGCCTTGATTGTGCAGCAATAGATACCTTTCTCGTTCTTAATTAACCATTAGTTATGTATCTAGATGAAAAATATTAATGAGCAACAGTTACAAATATTACAGGATCTCTAATGTGCTTCTTGGAAAATTTTATTATAAAGCTTTCTGCAAATGTATGAATGTAATGAGGATCTATAAAGGACATGAAAGAAATGTACGTTAAGAATGTGAAGATTTTCTGTTTTATTCCCAAATTTCTTTCTTTGAGTAATGTCATAAAGATATAACTACATCAGTGAACAAAGTTTAAATATATTTCCAATTTGTTATGCTTAAAATAACCAAATGAGACTTTCATAAGTATATACAGATTTCTCTTAATTTGTTCCTATCTCCTCATGCAAACAGCAAGCCTTCCTTCACAAAGAAATATTCTTTTTATTAATCCAGTCCTAGTGAGCTGCTATTTTGTTTTCCATCTACCTTCTTTCATGAGGAAAGTCAGGGGAACTTCTGTATCTCTATCATATTGTTCTAAAGTTTCACAAAGTAAGAGTCAGCAAAACAGCAGATAACAAATGCCAATGAAGTGTCTCTTGTCAGCCTGCCAGCCCTTCAAGGCTTTCACATGCTCTGTGAATTAAATGGGATGAGCACTGTGTTACTGGAGGAGGGCTAACCTTAAAGCAGCACTGTTTGTGCCACCAGTGGTAGAAGTCTGTGCATCCACTTAATTCCCAAAACCTCATCTTACATTAAGTGCTTTTGCACGGAGGATGGCTGTGACTTCCTTTTTTGCTGCTATTGCAAAATCTGCTTGGCTCTATTGAAATTCAAAATTCTTCAGTCTCAACTAGCAAAAACTTGACCTTGCAAAACTTTAATAACACAAATAGTCTCAATCATGAAAGCAGAGCTGCCTGTGTGTATAATTATCCCTCATATGAATAGAAATATTCAAGACTGACCTTTAAACCATGCTTTCTGGGCTATCGTAACTTAAGAAAGAGTATTTTTCCCTTTTAATCTAGGTGGCAAAGCTAGCAAATAATTTACAGTATGGATTAATTGCTTTTCATTTTCTGAAAAACAAATCTTAGTAATTGTCTCGTTTTCATTTGAAAAGATATTATTCTGAATATAGAGTGTGTACTTTTTCATGAATAATTTAGTAAGGCTGTTTAATACTGTAAATGCATTCACTGTGTATCAGCAGCACCCACATTAACCCAGCAGGCTGTAACAGCTTCATCCATTGACTCAATGGGCCATGAAATAAAAACGTTCTCTCCATAAGCATTGACACCCGAGACCTCAGTGGACTGAAGCTCCCATGATGAGTTACCAAGTGAATGATACTCTAATAAGACCTTTTTTAAGCATGACAGATTTACAGTAACAAAGAAGTAGTATAAAGCCTCATCTTTTTCAGGGTTCCTCAGTTTAATGTATATTAGATAGTTATAGTTGTTATATTCAGAGGTCATTTCAATGCCATCCAAGCTTCATGTGAAATTTTCAAAAATACCTTTTTTTTACGTATGAGGTGAAATCTAATTATCAGTAGACATTCAGGAGACAGGCACACTCCAATTGTTCATTGCAAATGGCTAGAGCAGATTTTACATGCTCCACCCTTCTGTCAGCTAGTAGTTACTGTCTTTCTGCAGGACTGGTGTACAGCCAGAGAATGGATGGAGTGAGTCCTATTCACACATCAGTGTATGGTTGTCTTAATTAAAACTGCCAGGTAAGATGGTTTAAGTGGCTGATGTTGCACTGTAGAGGATTAGGGAATAAAGTGTGTCCCGTGCTTTTGTCTGAAAGCTGGCAGTGATACTCCTCAGCTTCTGCAGAGGACTTTTCTATGTGCCCTAGAAGCAAAAAGTCAAATGTGTGCTGACTTTTAAAAATAGTATCTTTAGATTTATTCTTACTTTCAACCAAAACTTCAAACACTTGATTTGGTTGTACTTTTCTTCCTTTCTTGCCCACAGTCCTTCGGCTGCAGTACTAGTCTGTCTGAGTGTAGAAATGTCTACGCAAATAATACAGCAATTATTCTTGATGCAAAATGCATTTTACTGTGGATGCCAAGCATTTCTCAACTAACATAGAGCACAGCATTACTTCATGAAGGCAGGTGAATCTTTCTTGCTGGAAAGATTAATCCTTACCCATTCCCTGCGGGTTTCCAGTCACTCCAGTCATTCTCAGACCACTCACTGCAGTGGACCTAGACACCTATAACAATATCTAAATTCAAGGAATTTAAAAAAGCTGTAGGTAGCCTGCTGCTCCCGAATAGTCAATGCAGGAAAGCTTGGTTAGGTTCTCTGTAGGGTCTGCATGCTCCATCTTTCTAAGGGTCTTTAGATAACTTAGAATTTTTTTCCAGGTTCATGGACTATGACTGTATTGCCAAAGGCTTTTATTGATAAACGTATCCCCTGACTCTGGTTATCTCTGTTATTCTTTGTTGCTGCTTTACTCCTGTTGGGAAGGGTAACCACTAAAAAGCTTTCCAGTTCTTTATGCCCTCTAGATAGAGTGGATGCTGTCTACTGTAAAATAAAATTCATCTGAAGAATTTAATTTGAAGGGCAGGAGGTCCCAGAAGATATCAAATCTTTCCAAACTAGATTTTCACATTTCAGCTTGAGAATTGCAGGTAACAGACTTGTAGGTTAGAAAAGATTATAAGTTTAAGTTGGATGAGGTACTCACTGCTGCACTGTGATTCTTACTAGGCATTTAAAATACGTGTGAAGATGCTAGCACATCTATGGGCAGAAGTCCACTTGAGTTTGCCTTGGTGTCACCTTCAGTCAATTGCTTTTGTCTGGGTTTCTTTTTGATGGGACTGTCTATTAGGACCACACTGACAAAGACACCTGACCAGCTCTTGTGATACTCAAAAGTATCTGCTAGGGCAGTGAACTCTTCACACTGTCTCTGAGGGCTAATTTTGCTACTCCGCATTTTGATTTCAACCATAGTCTGTGCAGCCAGACCAGTATGAAGTCTTTCTGTGCACCTAACAGGGGTACCTCAATGCAACAGTAACAAGGCACCTTGACGGGCTCTAAAGTGCATATACATATGCTGTCCTAGCTCACAGCGGAGTCTGTTCCCACTCACTATGGCCAGGGAGCATGAATGATCTAGAGCTGTGGAGTTCATCTGACCCCTGAAAACATGCAACAGTAAAAGTCTATCTCTACACACAGTGTTATCATTTGCTTTATATATTAAAAAAAAAGAAATAAAAATTTTCAAAAACCCTATGACTCACAAAGGTAAAATCTTTTTAATCCAGATATGATTGTGATATGAAATACTTACTGTACGAAGCTGACCATCAAAGATAATCAATCTGTATACTTTTGTGCTAGTGGATACAGCACGAAAGTGGCCATTCCTACATTTGCTTCATGATAACCTTCTACCCTGGGGCATAACTATTTATAATTAGGTCAAAGAAGAGAGGAGATCTCACTATTTCCTTGTCATTAAACAAGTTTGAGAACAAAAGGATGCTGTGTTTATGAAAATTTTGCTGTAAGCCCAGTTTATCTATACATAGTTAAAAATTAGTAGAAAACTTCAAGAGACAGACTGGATAAGTATCTCTGGAGAGAGATGAGTCCCGATTGCTAACTTCTCCGCAGTATCTTCATACCCGTGGAGCTTTATAAAATGAAAAATAGCAGATAAAGAGTCAGCTTGCTGTGCAGACTGGAGATTATTTTATTAATTTAAAATTTATAATGTCTTAAATTTTATCTGCTTTAAGTTGAATGAATTGACCCATGATGCTTTGAGGTATTAATAAGCTTTCAGTTAAAATTCACCACAGTCTTCTTACTCAGTTATACTTTCTAGCTGGTGCTAGAGGGAACCTCTTTTAAAATACAGCTGTAAATGTTGGACCCCAATTGCCACGTTATAATGTGATGGTAATATAATGCATATTCTGCAAAATATCTGTAATCATGTATTTGTGTGAGTCATCATAATGGGTCCTCTAGTATTATAAACCTTTAAATTTTCATTTCTATGGAGGTTATTTTTTAACATTAGTATTATTTTAACAGTAATTTATATTTAACATCACACTGTTTTCTTTTAATTATATTTCATAACAAGATACAGCAGAATTAGTTATCAGATGATCCTTAATTTGCATATGAATTTGGAAGCAATCATCCCAGAACCTTGTTTATGAAAGCCCATAATCCCAAGTACCAGGGACAAACATCATGCAAAGAGAAGTAATTCCCTGAACGTAGGGCAATTAAAAGCAAAATGTATTGAACACCTTCTCAGTACATTTATATGTTGGTTGTGAAAGAAATCAGACATTCAATAGATGGCATACAGCACTAACAAATTCCAGAATGTATATTTGAAGTTGATCATCAAAAAGTTCACCTTTCCTAAACTCTTACTTGGGTCCCTAATTTAAAAGTGAACTCCATGTCTGTGTGTGAAGTGAATTTTACATATATATATATATGTATACATGTGCACATATATGTATGTTGCATAGTACATGTGTTTGCATATATTAAATTAGGTATTATATGCATACTGCATATGTTGTGTATATACATTAAATTTCTCAAAGTGTATAATTAACAACATTGGAAACTATCCTGCAGAGTGATTTATCTGATGTGTAATAGATGATTTTTAGACCCCGAGAATTTTCCACCTCTCTCCCTGAAGTCTGAGCAATAGTTTTACACAGCTCACTTGATAATTACAGGGTGCCATCCTCATCCTGAAGTAATTTATATAGGTTGGCAACCATTCTAATACCCAGTATATCCTAACAGCTGCTGGATCTAAACCCACTGCAAAGTGGTGACAGTGGATAACTCTACCTAATGTATTTGTATCATCTGCTACACAATATAATTAACATAAGAAAAATATTTATTTGAAATTTTTTAGTCTTAGACTTGCAGATTTCACTGTTAAATGACCATTCTACCTCAGAGTCACGTGCTGACAGAATCTAACTCAATGTGTAATGCTCTCTGTTGCTTATTTGGGTTTGATTTTTTATTTTTTGAGACTGTGTGTGTTTTCTTTGGCATTATTACTCTTTTTAGGAAGATAAAATCGAAATATATGATACACTGTATTTATACAGATGTGCAAGATAAAATGTATTTATATAAACATATATAATAAGCATATTTATAGTATAAAATATATAGAATGTATTAATGTGTATAAGTATACATACAAAGTTAAGCTTCTTAGACATCCTTCATATTGAATGGAGTGCACTTTAGACCCATTTCACTTTGAATTTTGCCCTAGGTGCTCAGTTTTGGTCTTTTCATGTACAGTTATAGGGCAGAGTGGAAACATTAAAATAAATTTTAAGGTCCACATAAACAAGCATGCCTCAATCACAATGTTTAAAATGCTTTAGATAGGTGCTACTTCTACAGTGGCTTCTATAAATTTGTACTTTAACTGAAGGACTGAAGTCTACTTCTAAACAACTATTAACAAAATGCAACAATACACTTTTTCATTAGTACAGGCAATCTTAGAGGTACTCATATTAAAATAAAGTTTTGTTGAGCATCATCTGCCCTAATGTGTATGGACAGCAGTATTCCTGTGAATACTGCTATTGCTAATCTCAGGGACTTAGATCAATGATTTCTACAGAAGAAAATCACTAAGGGTTTAGGAAGGAATCAGACTTCACTGTTATTGCCCCCATATTGCCATCTCTAGGTTTCTGTGTCAGACAGTGTGTGTAATAGAATGGGCAAAGGGTTTATTCTCCTGAGTCAAGTCCCTCAGATCCCTTTAAGATTTCATTGAGATACTATCTCCCTTACTCTGTTATATCACAAAGTCACTGATCTAACCCAATGGAACTAAATTTCTGCTAAGCAGTGGAAAAGTACAGCTAGCAAATGCTCCCTTCTAAAAATCAAATCCTTGACTGTTCAAGGTGAATTCAAAAGATGTAATCTTGTGACTAGGGCACTACATTGGGTTTTGGAAAACTGTGTTTCTCTGGTCAGTTCTGGGCTCCTTTGGAAATTAGTTTGGGTCAGATACTTAAATGTATGTGAATCTATTTTTCTGCTAAAACTGGTGGGTTTTATGCATTCAAAGTGCAGATTCTTGGATTCATCTAGGGTTTGTTGTTGTTGTTTAGTAAATCAAAATAATAGGAGGCTATTCTGCTAGGAATAATTCTGCTGCTGCCCTTGGAGAGGTATTACAACCACAAATATGTTGAAATAAGATAGACCAACAAAGTCAAATAAGTCTGGGAAGGATACACACACAAATACCTGTTACATGATGTTGTCCTTAATAGTTGAAAGCATAACAAAGCGTTAGTAGCCAAATTTGATAAGTTTTATTTTCTTTAAATATGTATAAGGCAAAAAAAAAGTTGTTTGAACTGGGACTTTTTATGTTCAGTTTTATTTCAAAATAGATGTGTTTTAAGTAGCAGACCCCTAAAGATGGGGGTCTTCTGTTGCTAAGTATATGTATTTTGCAAAGTTACAGGTTTGTGAGAAAAGGGACTAGACAGAAAAAAAAAAGTAGGAATGACCTTCAGATAAGTGTCTGAGGTTGTTTTCTGGAAATTGGCTGGGTTTTGGGTTCTAGCAGGGAGGTTCTGAAGGTTTCAGGTTTCTGAAAGTAGGTGGCTACCAGTTCTTCACTTACCCTAATTTAGAAGCCAGTGCTATCACAGCTTATGATTTACAAGTGTCCCATGCAGTTGATATGTATGTTTAAAGATTTCCAGTTGGATAGAAGATGACCTTGACAATTTTTTAAGAGGTTTCTGGCACAGTGGATTCCTCTTCACAAGAATACAATGAAAGAAGAGGTTTGGAAAGTTTAAATAAACATCTAGCCTGAAGAGTTTGTTATCCAAAGTGAAGTTACAAATTTCTCTGTAGTCATTAGTGTCTTGTAGCTGTTAGTGTTTAGTCACACAGTGTTTAAATTAAGGATTTTTTTGTTACAGCAGAAGCTTGCAGTCTTGCAGACCTGAAACACGGTCCAGAGGAAGTGAAGCATGACTAAAACATTGGCAGATGGATTATTGGCTGTTGTGCAGGAGGAAGTCTCTAAACTAAGAACCCTCAATCAATAGAGACTGTAGACAGCTAGGACTGGGAGACTGAAAGCTTCTGAACCACAGCTGGTGGTGGAAGTTAGAGCCTAAAGGCTGCCGCGAAAGATTTCTTTACTCAGACTGTAGATTTTTAATCCTGAGACAGATCAGCTAAAATAAATCCTAGAATGTGTAATCAGCTCATGATTACCTGCCTACTGTATATCTGAATCATATCTGTGTGAATCAGCTGATGGTGCTGGATAATTTTATGCCCTTTCTGTGGGATCTAAAACACAGTGCCCTCAAATGACTTGCTTGAATCCCCTCCGAAACAGGGAGTAGACTATTGGCCACATCAGCATTTGCCTTCTGGTCTCTAACAAATTTTTAAGTGATGCTGAAAGTAGTTCTACCTCACTCACAAGAGAAATGGAGGCCTGGAGAAATCCTTTTCTTGTTTGGTGTCATGACTTAGTGGGAAGGCATTTGGGAGAGTGGGGAATGAAGTGAAGGAGACTGCAGAAATTTTAGGCCAAGCCAGTGCCATGGAAATCTGAGATTTCTGATACACCGTGTAAAACCATATTTTAGCAATTTCTGCAGATAAGCTACTCCATTTACTACTGTAATGATGGTCCAGTGGATGCAACAACCACTAAATTTCAGGGACCAGTTGCTAGAAAGCTTGCTTATCCTTCTGGCACTTGTGCTTTTTACTGTAGCTAACATGGGACAGCACATGGTGAAAGTTCTTCTTAGGCTTAGTTGTACAACCAAGTTACCCTGGTTGTACAACTGCAGTGAATCAGCTGTTTTAATTAACCATGATCTTGCTATGAGTCTGCAGATATTACAGGAACTGTGTTATAGCCTCATCTTTATGAAGATTAAGCTGCTTCTCCTTACCTTGCCTGCAATATGCTCTAGGAAGGTGGACCACAGAGTGCTCTGTCTTGGGCAATGTTTACCTCAGTAAATTGATCCTGTGATCAACAGCAAGTGCCCATTTACTCTGCAAGAAGATCACTGCTAGTCTTGACACAAAACAGAAAGTAAAATATCCTTCAACTTCATACCCATAAAATGGTGCTGTTGACATCCTAGTCTCACATGTTCATTTATTTGGAAATGGTTCAGTTTTACCATTTCCTAAAGCGGCTATCAAAGCTTAATGTAAGGTGAAAATGGTGCTCTGCTTATAATTGAATTAATGGTGAATTATTTCATTCAAAATATCTTAGAGTTAAGCACTCTATAAACTATATGTATATTTTTCAAGATGATCCTTCAACATAGAACACAATATGTCTTTAGAGCACTTTCATGCTACAATACAAATCTGTCTGCAGACCAAGTAATGTCAGGACCACTTGGACAAATGTGTGTCTCCAGACATGCTGAAGAGCTAACACACAGACTATTAAACAATGAATATAGACAGAAAGCAATTATTACTAATAGATACTTGCCATGTTTTATGATTTTAGTCAGATTGTGAGTCTGCATAATTAGGAAGGCATTTCCACAGATCTGAAGTAACCAGAATAAACTGGGTGAAGAAACAAAAATGTAAAAGTATCTTGATTTGAAAAATATCCCTGCTCATAGCTTGTCTAATTTACTGTGGTAAATTACATGATAAACATATTATACTGATTTCATATAGACTAAAATTTTTTCTTCCGGGGTTTGCTAAATGTTTGTGTATTCCTGTCCTTCAGCAAACAAGACTATTTAAGAATACAGTGTGACACTGTCATCTTCCCAGTTACTACTATTTATCATTTATATTGCAGTAACAGTATTGCCTGCCTACTGATACAGATGCAGGCAATGTTTCAAGTTCAGCCTCTAACTAAAATATAGAAGCCAAGGAGAATCTCCAATTTTATGAAAATTTTAATATTTCGTAACCATTTTTTTTTTGTTTTGTTTATCATTGGCTTTCTTTCCTTGGAAAGTAAACCATGTTCTTTTCAACTTGCAAAAAAAGAGGAGACAGACCATGTTGTGACAGGTTGTTTCCAGTAAGTTGTATTCAGGCTGGGTCAATGTCTTCAATAATCAGTAGCAGTCTCAGTTTACTGAATGATGAGATATGTTCAGTTTAGTTGAGTTTGAGTGTTTGTTCATTTTTTGTTGTTGTTGTTTGTTTCTGGACTTAGACTCTGTAGATTTATCTGTGTGTCCCTGAGTCAGTCATTCTTGCTGTCCAGGCTGTATAAAATAGCAATAAAAGTTTTTCTGCTACATTAGAAAAAATTGTCTGTGGAACAGAAACCTTTTTCCTGTGGATAGTCATAGAACTAAGCAGATCCAGGGTGTATGGGGAGAAGGTTAATATAAAAAAAATGGTTATTTCAATTGCTTGTCTGGTTCTTACTAGTGTAATTTAACATTTTCATTAGCCCAGTAAAAGAAAGAATTTAAGGTCTATTATGTTTCAAAGGCATAATGTGTGTCATGGTGGGAATCAGGTAGGAATTGCTATTGTTTAATGAATACTTTACAGATCATGTAAATTAATTATATAGTGTAACTAAATTATTTGAAATTCAGTTTCTAACATTGTTTTCTGAATAGACTTAATTTGATCTTTGAGTAGGGAATAACTTCCTTTCAGTTAAGTCCTCTGTAGGCAGAATAGAGAATATGTCATTCAAACATAGGTGACTTGGGACTCCATGAGCAAGAAAAACAAAGAGTTTCCTTGTTTTGATCTACTCTTTGTTCAACAGCTTGTTTTCAGCATGGGGAAATCACATAATTGCTATCAACTACTCACTGAATAAGCTTATTTAAAACCTTTTCCAAGAAATATATTATACAGCTATTAACAATAGACTTGTAGGTGAAATAATACTTGTGCTTGGTTTCTCAACAGGAGTTTCCATTTAACACAGTAATGCATGCAAATCCTTCTACAGAAAATACAGCACATATAAGGATTCAAATATAAACCAAATATTTGCAGGGTCTGACCAATTAACTCTGATTGAGGCAAACTGACACAGAACTTAGTGAAGATATTGTTAATGTAGCATGTGTGATTTGGACATTTTTGGCCCTTTTTTCAACCTCTTTTATCCAAGTTGAGACTTCATGAGTTCCAAAATGTCATATCCCTTTGTTCAGTCATCTGGGAAAGTAAGTGAAATTATTTCTATCTTGGATTAAGTCAGAGGGTTTAGAGTTTTTTTTTTATTGACTAGTAGGCCTTCCCAAGGACATCAGTTTTCCCTTGCAATAACTTCATTGTTGGTCTTTAGAGGACCTCGTTCTGCCCCATACCACAACCCAAGACCCACCAGGTCACACATAAAACTAAACTTCCACACTGGTTCTTTGACTGTCCTAAATAGGTATAAAAATTTACCAGCTCTGTATGTTTCATGCTTTAGGGTAAAAGAGTTCTTTATTCAGGAAGCCCAGAAGAAACCTTAGAAAACTGCATACTTGAAAGTCCCTAGACACTGTCTCTGAATTAGAGCACAGGCAGAGTTTGGGAGTGAGAATTAGAAATATATCCAAGTGTTTAAAAATTTCCTTCTTTTTCTGCATGGAAGCAAGATTCAGCTCTGAGACTTCAGTGTGAAAAGCTTCTGAACCTGAAGTCTTGATTCAGGTCCGTCTTTCTCTGTACTTAGCAGTAAATAAATAAATAAAAAGGTTTCATGGCTGATTTAAACAGTTAGAGGGGCTGAGGTAGTAGCTAAACAGTCAAAATTGAATAATCATATTTTAAAGGAAGATTTCCCCCCCCCCTTTTTTTTTTTCCAGAAGAGTTTTTTAAGTAGGCAGTTCCAATGAATTTCTTTTCTAATTCAAGTTTTAAAAATGTGACTGTGTTCAAGATGGACCATAAGAGAATGCAACCCGCCAGCTTAATTAAGTTTCTGGAATGCTTCTAGGCAAAATTAATATATGTGGATGAAAGCCAAAATTATCCTGACTGAACAGATTTTAGCTAGTACACAACAACTCTGAAAAACACAGGGACCTTAAAGTACCCAGCCTATCAGTATTAATTACAGTGGTTAAAGAACTGTCTATCCTTTTTGTGGATGCCAATCTGCATTTATTGTTGTTTATTTCCAAGCCAATATCATTATTAGAACAATCTTAGAGTTAAATTAAAAATCAGAAGGTGATTTACCATCATTTTCTGCTTCAAATTCTTAATAAACAGCAGCTGATGAAAATAGAAAGATGGACTTACTCAAATAGCTTGACTGTGAAACTGAATTAGGCCATAATGCAATAAGGGCCTTTGATATTAGTGTCCTTTATGACATGGACTCCTGACTTGACCTTTATCTCTACCTAGAAAAGAGTCCCTGAATTAAATACATTCTGAGTCTTTTCACTAGACAGTGCAGCAGAACATTTGGAGTCTTTGTATAGGCTGAATTCGTTTGCCATGGAGAGAAGAAAATTTAACACATAGTGTACTGCTATATGACTCCCTAATTCTTCATGTCCATGCCTTGTGATAGTTGTAGCTCTAATGAAATCCTGTGTATTCCAGCACTTTATTTTCACAGAATCATAGAATGCTTTGGGCTGAAAGGCACCTTAAATATCATGCAGTTCCAACCCCACTGCCATGGGCAGGGACACCTTCCACTAGACCAGGTTGCTCAAAGACCTATCCAATCCAGACTTGAACACTTCCAGGGAGGGAGGAAACATCCCTTCTTCAGCATAAAGTGGTCGAGGGATGCTCTGAATTAGTGCAATTCAGGGACTGCTTTCACCAAGTCCGGAAACGTAAAGAGTTCTTTGTGAGTGACACCCCCCTAGTACTTCCTCTGGAGTATTTCTGATGATGAAAGTCCTTTATCAGAGAAAATGACACTTAGAAAACATCCTGGAAACATAAATTATATCTTCTACTTTTCCTTTGCATTTTTCTTTTCTTCTGTCATCAGTAGTTTAGAGCTTTAAAAAGTAATGACTGACTTATGGCCAATTCCTGACAACTCTATTCTGTCACCCAGCAGTGGCAAAGACCATCCGACTAAACCAGGTACTTTCAAAAGTAGGAGAAACACTGGAGCCTGAATTGTAGTTCTTGCTTGGATTTTCTAACATCTAAGTAATGTACTCTTAAGCACTCGCCATCGGACAAAGACACACAATATAATCACAAATATTTTATTTCTTTAGAATGCTGTGGTGAATGTATGGGTATAGTTGACCACTATGACAGTTCAACAAATAAGGACACCAGTTTTTTCTGCAATGGGCAGAGTGAAATTTGGTCAGATTTATAGCTGAACGCTAAAGAGACTTCAAAGAGATTTTGAAGCAACAAGATTTTCCTTTCAAAAACTTGTATCACCTTCTGGAGCACAAAAATAATGCTTGCACATCATGTCAGATCCATCTCACTTTTTATGGGCTTTAGTGCATCTATTGTTATAAATAATATAGGAAGGTTATCTGTTTCCCAAAGAAGTCTATAAAAAAATTCCTACTGATTTAGAAAGGAAAGTCCTCTTTCTAGGCTCAGATCAACCAACATTTGGCAGTATATCACATACAGAATTTACGAATAGATATACAAACTTAAACACACGAATATGAAACCCATGACATTGTATAGTAATGTTAAAAATGAGAGTCTGGCATTTTTATCTCATAATTTCTAATCACATTTCATTAAGATTAATGGCCCCTTATTTCCCTTGTGTTCATGTCATAGTTGGTTCTAAAGCATGTCTGTTATGTAGCCTGACAATTTTTCATTCAATTACTTTTCAGTAATTAGTATAACTGAGCAATAAACTATTAGTGAAATAGGCATTGGCTAAATAGAATTAATTGTAAAAATGCAGTATAAATCTAGTTATTTAGATGTCTTGCTTATGACTTGAGACTATTTTAAAACTAGGAAGAATTTTAAACTTGGACTTTACTTAGCATGCTATACTTTTGAGGTTCTTTTTGATTAGTGAAATTTCATAAAAGCATGCATAAAAATCTGTAACCTCAAGACATATGAGCAAATTAATTTAGACAAAATAGAACAATTTATCCCTGGGGTAGCTGCGTGGAAGTTGGTGTCAGTAAGCCAGACACTGCTTTGGACCATCAATTTTTGTATTGTTTACTTGGGAGTAATTTCCAGTTGGAGCTGGTTTAGTCCAGGTTTACCATGTTGTCCTGGTTTGAGTGACAAACCGTGACACATGTTGAAGCTCGTTTGGGAGAACTGCTGTCTACATATTTTGAGGGTCATGTTCTGCAGTTCAACTGCAGTAACATTCAGAATTACAGCCTTTACATGGAAGATTTTACTAACTGGTTGAGACAGTTCTACTCTTAATCCTTGTGAATATGAATGGATATAAATATTGGGGAGTACATTCTGCAGAGAGAAATAAGCTTCAGGCACAACAGACACAGTTATAAAATACTATCTGTCTTCATAAGCAAAATGTTTCTCATTTTTTACGTACAATATTTGTGACTGCTCCACAAGTTACTTTTGCCTTTGATTTAAATGGGAACTCTATGGGGCGCAGACAATTTTAGTCATCAGTTTTTCACATTTCCACTGCTTCCATCTAACAACTCAGATCTTCCGATGCTGATAGCAGTGAATTTGAGCAAACCATGTAACTTTTCTCCATCTCTCCATCTCTTAGTGCTTACGGCTGATTGGAAACTATGTCCAGGCTCATTATATTTAGTTTGGTGCATCTCTTTAATGGTTCTTGTCTAAAAGCTCTGAATTTTGGAAAAAGTTTAGAGTCACTGCCATATTTTCAGCCCGAGCAGACTGGAATGATGAAATTGAGAAAAGTCAGACATGATTCTAAATGCAGTTCTGAGGTGATGATAGACTCTATTTTGATATATATTCTTCCTGTGAAAAGCACTGATGTTTCTATTCTACAGAAAAGATTAAATTATATTT
>WUAM01000359.1:34522574-34540802 GCA_024336885.1 Actenoides hombroni
TTATACATAAATTTGTTATTATAAATTGCTTTGAAGGTGAAATGTGCCATACAAATTATCTGTTATCCTCATTTATAATAATACTGCAATATGCCTTAGGAAATAATTAGAGAAATTAATTTTTAGGGGTTTTTTAACATCGTGTAAAAGTTAATAGAAAATTACAGTCCTGCTCTTGGAGTCTGTCATAATGGTTCAAAAGACCTATAAACATGACATACTTCTCCCTTTGGAAAATCTTATATGAAATGTTCCTAGATAATCTTAGAAGTTTAATTATTGTTAAATACTACAGGAATTTTTTTTTTTTTTTTAAATTTTGCAATGCATAGAACAAGAGATTATGAATCCAGGAACATGTTTTTATGTGCTTTGTGAAATTGTCAATCAAAAAAATTAAAGGATCCTTATACTCTATGGGAGAAAGAGCAGCATTTGCAATCAGATTTCTGAGGAGAAAAATGAAATTTCATTTTACCTGTGTGTTCTAGAAAATCAAGGGCTGTTACAATGTGTTTAAAATGCATTTACATGAGGTTAGTTAACATAACTTCAGTGTAGAACCTTTGATGCCAGTGGAGCTAAATGGAATTTTGTTAGTCAGCATTAGTCTCATTCATTTCCACAAAGTATAAAAACAAATATATAAATGTTATTTGTATGCTGTGGTCTCCATTTTCCTCTGTTTTTTCTTTCTGTATCTCTGTCTCTATTTTTCAATTCATTGTCTGTATTTTTCCACTTGTCTCACTTGTTAATAAGAAAATATTTTACTGACAAACTATAATATTACAGCAATATTTTGTTACTGGAGGAAACATTCAGGGAAATAAAATAACTCATTGAAGTTACTGAAATAAGAAAAGTGAGAACATCGTCTATTTTAGGAACGTTCCATCTTCAGAACTGACTTAATGTTGATTTTCTCTGACAGCCCTTGCTTCTTTAACTAAAATGATCCCAAATTACTGCTTTACATTTCTTATGAAGTTAAGGAGCACTTCATTAATTTCAGTCCTTTGTGAAAAGTCACCAGCCTTTAGACTATTGGTGGAGCAAAGAATTTGAGAAGTACAAATAACTACTTCCCCAGGGCTGTGGTGGTAGCAGTCAGGTCCCAAAAGCCTGAGATAGAAGAAAAGAGAAAACAAAAATAGTCAAAGCAGCTGCCACTTAGATAAGCTGTTAGAAATAAGGGATGTATTGTGGAATTTACAGGTTAAGTAATCCCAGGATTTGCCAGTCAGTCCAAAGAACTCTGTTTCAAAAAAGGAATAATGAGACTGTCACACTGCATTTCAAAAGGCAGCTTAGAAGTAATGGAGTCTGAAAATGAAGGGATGTGGTGCAAGCAGAAATCTAACTGGAGTGGGGAAAAGTGTCGGTTGTGCTTAGTTTCTTGTACAAGACATTCTCTACGTGTTATATAGTGAGACAGTATGAGCACACCTTCTAACATTAGTAAGCAGAACGGATGTTCACATCCTCCTCTGCCTTTTGAATGATGTTTGGGACAGGAAGGTCGAGTGCAGTAACAGGTTTGGACTGGTGACTGAACATGCAGTTGGCTGTTGTCCCCACGTGCCAGATAAAGCAGAGGAGCACTAGATTATGCATTGAGAAAGATGTTGCACACCAGAAGGGGCTCACAGGTAGAGATAGAAAGAAGCCAGAAGCGGTGCCATGAGTATTGGGAAGGAGCCTTGGGCTGCAGAGCTCTGCACACAGAAGCAGCTTTTGGGAAGCACCCTCACATGGGACATACCTTCCTTTGACTCCTCTCTGTGTGAGGAGCAGTATGAAGTCCTCCAACTGCTAAGTAAAGCCAGAATATCAAATATCTTTATTGAGAAAAGCAGTAATATTAAGCCCAAATGCAACACGTGGGATTCTTCATAGTCCCATTCTTAACATGGGGTATGTTTTCTAGCTGGCATATCCTGACCAAGGAACTTGAGCTGCAGAGGGGAAAGGTGCACCTATCATATTGTAGTTATGGGACCTACAGTGGTGTTTGCATTGTGGAAATATCTGGCTTTCAGCAATAATGTCCTTTCCCCTATATGTCCATTTAATTTTTGTTTATTTTGCCAAGTAATCCAACTTTGCTGTGTGATGTTCCAACAAAAAATGGTTTCTAATTTTTGTCAAAAAAATCAACTCAAAAAAATCTATTTTTGGCCAGTCAAAACTATTATGTTTCCTCATCTTTCCCTACATCAGGCCAGCAGGCAGCTAAAATTTCTTCATAGAATTTAAAATTTTAGGAAATAAAAATATTTTTCAAAGAAACAGTTCTTTGGGCTGTGCTTCCTTCATTCTTTAACTTAAAGTTATTATTTTGTGTATAAAATATTCCTACAATTTCTTCAGTCATATTTCATCTCTCATCTGTATATAATTTTTGAAAGTGTCTCACATGCAAATAATGTAACGAGCACGAGACAAAACTTGACTTGTGCCATTGTGGAAAGGGCTTGTCAGTTAAGAATTCTTGAGCCTTTTTCTGGAAAAGCTGCACTACAACAACAATTTTGTAATTTTCAACAGGGAGAAATTTGTCTTTACAGAAGCAGCTGGGAAAACAGATGGAATGTCTGTGTTTCTTCCTTTTTTAAATTTTTTTTTTTCTTGCTTAACTAAGTTCTCTTCTGTCAGAGTTTCTTCCTTTTCTCAAGAAATAGATGTGGCTGATACGTACTCAGTAAGAGGTTTGAACATTTCCTCCTCTTTAAGAAATTCCCATTGTGTTGAAGAGTTTCCAGGTCAATGTTGAGTTTGTTCATCTTTTGGAGCAAGTGCATACAATGTACCCTGCTATATGTGGATGGTCACAGAGGATGCATGTAGGAAACAAATGGGAGTAAAATTCTGCCTCAAGATTACTGTCTCTGAATTGACCTTGAATAATTATTTTTCAGAGTGGTCTCCTAGTAAAACCAGCATGTTCCAGACATTTAAGTGAAATAAATTGATTTCTCTCTTCTAATTACTTTTGTAGCTTAGAAGATGTAATCAGACTGGTTCCATTTGGTACCTCAAGCTCCCTAAGAAAACAGAGGGAATTTAAATTCAAGAGTATGCTCTTTTTCAAATAGTTTCCAGAGGGCATTTTTCAGTTTCAGAACTAGCACACCATTCTCATCTGAGCCATGATTTAAAGTGTTAGGTTTTTTTTCTTTTTGATGGTACCAGTTAAGTCCTAAGCCTTTCATCTTCCCCCCTTTGATATGTCCAGTGACCATTTGGAAAACAGATTTTATATGTGTTTATACTTACCATTCCTGACAAAGCTAAATAGTACCAAAGTCTGCAATACAAAATGTTTTAATGTTTTTGTCTAGCTTTGGGTATTTCTGTCTCTGACATTTCTGACTTGGATTTGCTGAAATGCAATCTTCAGGTTTAACAAGCTACACGTGTTAATGTGCTGTTTCCTGATATGCCTAAGTATCTCTACCGTCCTCTAGCCAATTGTATAGTCAAAACAGAGCAACTCTTGCTTAAATAATTTAGACTCTATCCTTTCATTCACAGAATTCTGCAAGAGACTGTTGTTTCCTTTATTTTAATGGGTAAATGACATTTCTGGTAGTCTTTAGTGAAAGATGTTTTCCCTATGGAGCTCCTTACCATACAATTTGTTGTGAGTACATGATTTTGCTGATTTTAGTTTAGCATGTGGTTAATATTTCTGAGTGAAGTATATCATACCCTTTATTCTTCATAGCAGGGGGATAGCTCTTATAATTTTGAAGAACTAATGTTAAAGAACATCCTCATTTCACATCTTGCAGTTCTATTCAGAGGGGATTGTCTTTCAGAAGATATTTACTCTTCTTTGCCTGAGATACCAGTCTTAGAAGTAAATTAATAAACTCTAATATTTATTATAGCTCAATAATTAATTATCTTAATTTTAATTATCATAACCATGCAAATTCATATGCACCTTTGCAAGCAATACTTTCTCTGGCCTTTTAATTCTTTAGTTGCTACAATATCAACACCTATACATTATTCCAATACCTTTTCTTCTATTAATCTGTTCTTTTCTGACATCATTATGACACTGACACAAAATAGCTGCCTGTGCGGATGTGAATTCATCTGTGATCATCAGCAGATGAACCAGATGTGGTCAGATTGTCAGCCATTTTTTGTATTCATGATAAGCAATTTGGATAAATCAGCCCCTCCATTTTGTTAAGCAGTTTCTGATTTCATCAAAAAGATTCCATTTCTGAGTGTTAACATAGTGTGCAGACATGTACTGGCACAGCTATGCCAGGTACTTTGTAAAATGAGTGAGTACTTGTGATAAGCACCACTCACTGTTTCTGGAGATCTTATGTTTCCCTAGGACAGTGTCACAGGTGAGACAATGCAGTAACATTTGGAAAGTCTCCAATGTGATGCATTTACACACAGAAATTGATGTGAGTGGCAATATGGCTAAAGCAGGGCGCAGGGCTTTCCTGCAGCTCCTGTTAAACCCCATGGCTTGTTCCTGTTAGACCCTGCCTTCAAGGGACAGTTGCTGTTGGTCATTAGCTCCTCACTAGAAAATGATGCAAGAACTCACTCATTTGAAAACCATCAAGGACATCACCCTATTCAGAGCTGGAGAGCAGTGTTTTTTCTTGAATCTTGCAGAAGCAAACCAAAAACTGCTCTTCCATTTCTGGTCAATCTTGCCACCTTGCTCACTGAAGTTTGTAACCTCTTTCCTTTCATCAGAGCCATTGCTTTTTTATCTGGCTGAAAATATGTCAGGCTGGAAGGGGTCTGTCATATCTGTTTTTATTTATTTATTTATTTATTTATTATTATTTTTTCTTCTTTCTGTGGATGGTGCAAATGGCAGGATGTTTATTTACCTTGACTGATTTAAGAGGATGAAATTTAGGACTTCGGGTTTTCACTTTCTCTGTTTCAAAGGCAGAGAGTGAATCAGCAGAGATGCTGTTCTGCTAGTCAAGGCAACTTACCAAATCCCACCTGAAGATAAAGGGATTGCTGACATGTTTGAGCAGAACAATATGTCTTGGCATTGCTCCTTGACCCTTGTTTAAGAGCCAGATGGTAAATGTTCTCTTGCCAGGGTTCTATGTAGAAAACAGGCAAGTTATTTTGCTAAGGAAATGGCAGGCATGTCAGAATCAATAGACGTGGAAAGCTCACAGTATGTGCCTCCTCCTGACAGATCGAGGGAAGCTGAGGATAGCGGTGAGCTATAACAAGGCTCACAGTGAGAGGTGATTCTGTTCTGCAAGCAGGGCGATTTCTTAACGACATATTACACACTTCTGCCTTCTGTTCAATGTCTACAAGGAACTGCTATAAAGTGAATTATAGTACTGCGGATTGCTCACCTTCAAATGTCTACAGATAGTCTACAGGCTCACATGGCAAAGGTAGTCCTGCATCGCTTGGACCTCGTCATGAGGATGCATTATATCCTATTATACTGTGCTGGTACTGCCTACAAAACTGCAGATTGTTTCCATTATTTATGCAGGTGTCATGGTTAGAAATACAGAGAAAGATTCAGCCATACCTGTCTGAACTTGATAATTTTCACATGCAGTCAGTGGCTCTACTGAATGTCAGGAAGTGTTGTGGGCAGCCCAGCTTATAGGGACTTCCCACTTGTGTTGTACAAAACACAGGAGAGGAGGAATAAAGCAAAATGTAGAGGCAGACTTGGCATTTAATATGACCAGAAGAACGTCAACTGCTTTGGGACTTTTCTACACTTTCCCCACTAATATAAACACATGACAGATTTATGCTGGCTCAAATTTGAAATTCAACCAGCTTCTTTAAAACAAATTACAGAGTCCTATAAAGCAGAAGAATAATGGACAGAAATGGTTTACATGTTTGAAGAGAAATGTGAGAGTACTTTTATGTGATAGAGCATTGTAAAATGATTTACAGGATTGTTTTGGGGTGGGAGCATTTTAAATCACTTGAATCCTTATAGGGTAATTAAACAGCTTACAGGACATTGTCTTTTCAGAATAACTGGTGTGACTGCAGTCCTTTATTAGTGGATTCAGAAATATATTTAAACTCAATTCTCAGCCATGAAGAACATTTTTAACAGCCTATTTAAATATGGAAGCAAATGAGAAGATATACTAGGTACTAGACTCTCAGCCATGCTAGCCAGGTTTGAAGTAAAACACAATCTTTCAAACGTGAGTGTGGAATTAATTTTTAAAAGATTTACCAACTCATGAAACTAGTCAGAAGGAGTGAGAGGACACAAGAGGTAGCTAGATTAATCTTGGAGGCTGGATTAGTTGATGAATGTAGCCTTTTGTCTCTTCCTAGTTGATATTAATTTCTGGTGCTGTATTAATTTTCCATATAGATACACCATGTATTTAAAAAACCTCCTACTTCTTGTGATAGTTAAACACATTTTAATTTCACCTACTTTGTTTTGTGATATATTCTGCTAATGGATAACCTTAGCTACCTCAGAAGATAGCCTTACTAGTCCTTTACCTGAATCTAAGGCATAGAGAGAAAAAGAACAAATTCTTCTACCTTGCATCTTTGTATTCTCTGGCTCTGAAGCAGTAATTGTCAGCTCAACTAGGTCTGTTAAAGAGCAGAAAGAAAAAAACCCATAGTATTCTTTGAGAATGCAGGGGATAATTATGATACTGTTTTAATTGATGTATTCAGCAGCAAGAACATTTTATTTCTCCTTCGCTGTAAACCAGTGTTGCAACTGCTGTCTCTTGTCCTTGGACTTGTTTCAAACTCTGTCTTTTTGGTGGACTATATAGGCTATAAAAGACCAACATTTCTGTGAATTTGAGCCTTGCACCCATCAGAAACACAATCAGTGATTGAGGCCGGGCATCAAGTAAATAATGAATGTTACAGTTAACACCAGAAAGCATTTTGCAGTATATTAATCCAGCTCTGTAGCCTAAGAAGTCTTGAGTACCAACGCCAGGAGCTTTCTGGGGTGCAAGATAGGAAGCAGAATGTTTTTATTATAACTTACTAAATACTAACTAATGTAGTAATAGTACATTATTCACTTTCCTGCTTTGAGACCTCATTTGCTATGGCAAAAAAGAGGGATGTGAGCTGTGCATGATCCATTACAGATATTTACCCTGGATATTGTCAGTATGTCATTTGAATGTTATATGCATAATAATCACCCTTTCGTGTGTATGCTTTCTCTTTGCATCTATTTATCATCTATCTATCTATATTTAATCATAGAATCATATACTAGTTTTAGTTGGAAAAGACCTTTAAGATCATTGAGTCAAACCATTAAACTAACACGGCCAATCCCATTACTAAACCATGTCCTTAATCACCTCATCTACATGTCTTTTAAATACCTCCAGGGATAGTAACCCCACCACCTTCTGGGGCAATCTGTTCCACTGCTTAACAACCCTTTCAGTGAAGAAGTTTTTCTTAATGTCCAACCTAAACCTCCCCACATGCAACTTGAGTCCATTTCCTCTTGTTTTATCACTTGTTACCTGGGAGAAGAGACTGACACCCACCTTACTGAAACCTGCTTTCAGGTAGCTGTAGAGAGCGATAATGTCTCCCCTGAGCTTTCTTTTCTCCAGGCTGAACAACCCTAGTTCACTCAGCCACTCCTAATAAGACTTCTTCTCTAGACCCTTTACCATCTTCATTGCCCTTCTTTGACATGCTCCAGCACCTCAATGTCTGTGAGGGGCTCAAAACTGAATGCAGTATTCAAGTTGTGGCATCAATTTTGTACAATGTACAATTTTGAAAAGATCTAGCCTGTTTGGTGCATTCAGGAGCACAAAGGAAGTGCATGGTTGCTATCTCACATGATGCAATAACTGCAATAAGATAATTTCTTAGATATCTATCATTCTGCGTCTGTATATTAGGACTCACACCTAACACAGCAGCTTTTTTTTGCATAAAAGTGTTAAACACACTGTCTAAATTCATGGTAATAGGAATATCACTGGTCATAATAAAGGCAGTAGTTCTAATTCTAGGCAGGTATTTCACAGGATTGTTTAAATATTCATTATGCATATGCCTAAAATGTCAGTACATACCCTTAAAATTTCACTACTGAGGTTTTCAAGGTCCTAATTAAGATAATCATATGCAGTAGCTGATATCTTCTCATTCTGTTCTTAACACATTCATACATTATCACTGCAGTAATCTCAATCAGGCTATAAGAAGGGTGAATGAGTTTTATTGCTACCTGACAGCATTTTGTAAAACCTGCGTTATTACTGGATGAGGAATACGTAGCAGCTCTCTTTCTTACCTTGGGTATGTTATGCATTACTTTCAGTAATTTGCTATTAGCTTTTATGGCCACTTTGTCTTGAAAAAGAAAGCATTACACTTAATGTTTACTTGAAAAAATGCATCAGAAACAAGGGAAAAAAAATTTTGTTACTGTTAACTGTGCATCCTCTCTACATTGATGCAGAAGGAGATAGAGATGGCAAAAACACAACATACACGTATTCCTGCTAGGCAAAGTATAGGGCTTTGTAGCATCACAAAGGACCATCACTATCCTGACAGCAATTTGAAGGTTTTCCTCTGGGATGACTACGTTTTAAAATAAACTCAAAACATTGTAAACTTCAAAAAGAGCCTCAGAGACTTGGATCATGACAGAGTGAGTCCCATTTGGCAGCTACAAGCAATGTTTGTGGGATTTGAGGACCTGCCATGACATCTTAAGGGAGCAGTAAATCTTCCAAGGCATGGTGTAGGAAAGGGGGGTAACAGGTGGAGGACGGCACTGCCATGTTAAAAATCTATTTCAGAAAAACAAGCAAACAATATTGCCCCCAAATCTTCTTTGCAAATCTTCAAAACTATTTGTCTTTTGATTACCTGAGGCTTAATTATGTTTCAGCAGTATCTCAGATGGTCTCTCATCCAGGCAGCTCCCAAGCTGTTTTGAGCACATATAATACTTTGCAGTGTAGTACTGTGCAGTTTTACCTCACTTGGCTCTGAGTCATCTAAACCCTAGAACTGTGCAATTGCAGTGCAGGTCCTGGGTTAGTGCAGCCTTCAAGGAACTGACTATTCTCTTGCAAGGGCTACACTCTACTACAATGAATGGTGGCACCTTGTTTGGGTACCTCTAACTCTGTGTGATTCTGGAGGCTTCTTTGGTCATAGCCAAAACATGTAAGTCTACATGGGGACCCATTGGTAGCACCTGTAGTTAACCAAAGCCTTTTTTCAAGCTAATAAACAAATGTGCTTTTCCCACAATGACTTAGATCTCTACATATTTTCAAAGAGTAGTCAAATATGTTTTGTTGTTTTACTTGTTGGGGGTTTTTTTGTTTTGTTTTATTTAGGGTTGTGTGTTTTTTAATACATGAGATAGCTCAACTAGAAATCTGAACAGTCTGACAGCTTGTTTAATGCTTATCTTCTCAAACCACTACTGCTCCTTGCTAAATCCATCCAACAGAGCATCTCTGCTGGATTTGCACCCTTCATCTTATCCAAATTTGGCCCTAAGAAGAAAGAGAGCAGAAAGATATGATTTACTGTAGAATGTCTTCAACTGGTATACTGTGGCACGGTTCTCTATCCACGGCTATCTAGGTGATTTTCTATGCTGTGCATTAGTGTGATTCCAAACCCTGCCCATTGCACTCTATTGTTAGTGTCCTTATCACTTAATGTTGACACTTACCGGTCTGTAATCACAGGTGGCATCTAGACTTTGGTATTATGTTTTCATATAGAATGGCAGACATTATAGTGCCTGTTTAGTAGCCCATCTATGAGACTTCATGTAACAGAAAAAAAAAAATTTTTAGCTCTAAAAAGGACAATTCTGGAGCAAGCCAAGCTTCCCAATGACTTGGATGGTATGAACTGTTCATTCATCTCAGTGGAGAAATCTATTTTGTAATCTGTAAATTAGCATTGATTTACCATGTTTATGCTCTTCTCCTTAACATTTCTTCCTTTCAATATTCAGAGGATGCCTTTGTTTTCTATGCCTCAGCCTTTTCAGTCCCAGTAACTGTAGGTGCGATTATGTCGCTGAGATTTGTTCACTGGAAATATTATTAGTGAAATTCAGGCACATGACAGACCCATGTGCAATCAGTGGAGATACTGAAAAATAAAACTAACACAGGACACTGATCAACATATTCTGTGGTTTCTTGTAAAAATATTTCTTGATTTTTAAGAGGAACATGCAGAATTCCAACCCAATATTCCAGTGTATCACAGAGTTTGTAGTTTGCATTTTTCGGTATGAGGCATTGAATCCTACCAGACAAATCCCATTGTGAATGCAAATTTTTCAGATCTTGGTTTATTCCAACCACAGGACTCATGACCTTCTGCCTTCCTCAGTGTGTTCAGATAATACACTGATAGTTTGTTGTCAGATATGAGTAATATTACCTTTAAAAAAAATGCAGTGTGAGCTCTGCAGTATATTTTGCTTCCAGCAGATTTATATACAGACTGTTAACTTATTTTTGGCCAGTCTTCCACCATTATGAAGCTACAAAGTAGTCTATGCTGAACAGCTTTTTTTCTTTATAGACATAGAAGTCAACATATTACTTCTACAATTTCATGAGTTAGCTATTAGTGAGGTGGTGATCAGCAGTATTTGGGTCTGATTCAATTACCAGTAAACCAGGGAAAAAGGGCTTGGGTTACCAATTGCTATTCCCAGAAGTCAGCATAGTCAAGTGGAGAAATTGTGCCTTTGAAAAGGTGAATCAATGGGTCTCTGACTCAGTGCTGTTACTTATCCACCTAGGGAGATGGGTACTAGACATCAGAGACGTGGGTAACAAATGTATTATTTGTTGATTTAAATATTAATACAATTACATGTTTTAAGAAGCCATTTCAGATAAAACTATCGTTACTTGTAAACAGTAATTTGGTTGCTGCTGGGAGGCCCTCACATAAAGGTGTGATTCCCCCATCCTGCCCGAGGAGTTTGCTGTCAGAGCACTCCACGGCTGCCAGTTTTTTGAACAAGCTGAGTTGCACAAGAAATGGGCTGGATCAGCCCTGTTGTAATGTGAGCAACAGGGAATGAGCTTGAGTGTCTCTTTCTGGGTGAGATCAAAAGAGGAAAGAAACCCTCTTTTTTCTGAGGATGGCGGGCAGAGATACATGTGACTGAGTGACAAAGAAGCATAAATGTGGTTCTTCACCTCTCCTTCTCTCTGAGCAACAGAACTGCTTGACAGTGATGGCTGATTTATTAACTGGATTTGACCTGTGTTTATTGAGCTAGCACAAGCAAAATCACATCTGTCAGCTTCTGCCATTGTGGATGAAAGTTAATGTTTTAATGTGGGTACCTTAACCACAAACATCCTGAATCTTTTCATTTCTTGTCCATTGCTGCAAATTACACTGTTCCTTATTGTACATGGGTTGGTTTTGTCTAATGTTTATTTAAATATATTTATTCATAAATGTGGCATCTATTTCTATATGTAGTGTCTTTTGATATATGTATACACAACCTGGTATGGAATCATAAGGCTGTTGATAGTAAACAGTACAAATATTTGCAATCCAAATGAGCAGGCAAAACATGTTGTACTCTTCTGCTAGCTTACCACTGGAAGCGTGTCATGCATGGCTGAACAACAGAGTATGAATAGCTGAGAAAATGCTAAATGGTGCTGAGAAACACAAAGGTCCCTAAAGGCCAAAGACTCAAACAGGTTTCTTTTATTAAAAACACAATCTGTGTCCAGAGCCCTGTACAACAGGTGCTTTAATCTGTTAATCACTAAGACTTAAATAATTATTTTTATTTATGACAGCACGCAAAATGTTTAGGCTCTGTTCATCCATATGGAGGCATAGTATTTAAAGACATCACTGACTTCATAGATCGATCCCACATGGGAGGAGGGTTGTACAAAGAAAAGCAGCCAAACACAGAAACATGTGAGAAGGGTAACTTAGCATGCATCACGTTAAACTGTATGCTTAGAGTAAGATTTGGTTTAAGAAAATGTACCGAACTGTGAGACAACATATCTGAATTTCATTCCCTTGTCTCCTAGCAGTACTATTTGCTTTCTTCCTAGCCCGTCTCTATTTTTTAAGCTTTCTGTAGCAAAGCCTGTTTTACACCATGTGTGTGCTTTCCCAAGTAAAACTGAAACTAGATTTTCAGTGGAGCTGTTGGTATTAATGTATTTCCACTGGGAGAACTGTCTGCAGTAACAGTATGTCTTAAAGAAATCATCTTCTGCTGATATACCACTGTTCTAGTGTTCCCAGTCTTAATGAAAACTCTGCAAATTGGTGTTTAGTGAGTACCATTTGTAATCAAAATGAAAAGTGAGTTTAGCTTGGAGCACTGCAGACAAAACTAATTATAACACCATCCCACAGGGAAATGAAGAAAAGTTTTGGTAAAGATTCACAACTTAATGTGGCTTATCTGCAAACCAGAGCTGGTAATAGGTAGCTGACATTTCCATAGCTGCCCTGGATAAATAATACAAGTCTTCTGTATGTGTTTATCCTAAATTCCTAGACTGCTTTGCCAAACCTCAGACTGTTTTTTCGGTACTATGGCCCTACCACCCTTACCCACTGTAGGAGGAAAGGTTACATTTTAAAAGAAAAGGCAACTAATTTTCTCATCATATATTTGGTAAATAAAGGTGAGTGGCATCTAGGACTGTTACCTATTTCATAGGTTAAAAATATATAAATCTCAGTAAGAGAGTTTTTAACCTCTTTAGTAAGGGATGGGGTTTATTTGTTCGTTCCCCCAATAATACTAGAAAACTCCTTTTCTAGAACCAGGGAACAAGACCACAGTAGCCTAACCATTCCTTGTTATGTGGGCAAATTTAAAACATCTTTCCTATGATTTGGCAGCATTTACTAGTGATACGACAAAATGAAAAGCATTTATCTTAAGACCAATATCCTCTATGAACTCTAGATAGGATTTTTTTTTATGACAAGTTTAACTGAAAGGAGAACTTGTCAGAAGCAATTCCATATTTAGATATTGAAAAATCAAATCCACTTCTCATTCTCTAGTATGTACCGCATGATTAATATGTTGTTGCAAAGTATTGAATGTTCAACTTTCATGTTGCAATACCATTACTTTTCCTTTATTTCCAAATACCAAGAAACTGTTGTTCTTTATCTCAACATAGCTGAGGCTTTCTGGCATCCAGTGTCATGTTTTTCATGTGAGAACTGTATGATTTTTACATAAAAACTGAGTAAGCTTGCTATGTCTCATTTCAAGCGTTTAAATGTTTTATTGAAAGTCAAATGTGAAGGGATTTATGTTAAATGAAAAGAGAGTCCTAAGGTACAAGGTAAAGGGGAAAAACACAAGGCTCACAGAATCATAGAATCACAGAATGGTAGGGGGTGGAAGGGATCTTAAAGATCATCTGGTTCCAGTCCTCTCTGTAGTGAGCAGGGACACCTTCCATTAGATGAGGTTGCAGGGAGCCCTATCTAACATGGCCTTGAATACATCCAGGGAGGTGGCATCTATGACTTCTCTGGGCAGCCTGTTTCTGTGTTTTGCCACACTCACAGTGAAAAAATTTTTTCTTAAATCTAATCTACTCTCTTTTAGTTTAAAGCCATTATCCCTCATTCTGTCACCACATGTCCTTGAAAAATGCACCTCTCCAGCTTTCTTGAAGACTCCCTTTAGGTACTGGAAAGCTGCTATAAGGTCTCCCTGGAGCCTTCTTTTCTCCAGGCTGGGCAACCTCAACTCTCTCTGCCTGACTTCACAAGAGAGTGCTCCAACCCCCTGATCAACTTTGTGCTCCAAGAAGTTTATGTCATTCTTATGCTGGGAGGTCCCAGGAGCAGAGTAGAAGAGAAGAATCACCTCCCTTGATCAGCTGGCCACGCTTCTTTTAATGCAGCCTAGGATACGGTTGGCTATTTGGGCTGCAAGCACAAATTGCCGGCTAATATTCAGTCCACCAATATCCCCAAGTCCTTCTCCTCAAGTCTGCTCTCAATCCACTCATCATCCAGCCTGAATTTGTGCTTGGGATTGACCCAAGCCATGTGCAGGATCTTGCACTTCCCCTTGATGAACTTCATGAGGTTTGCACATGTCCACTTCTCAATGACTGACAAAATGTCAGTCCTCTGAAAGCTGATCTGTTCCATCACCAGGAATTAATCCCACTACTTCTGGAGGTGGACATCTCACAGTGTTCAATGAGCTTCAGAGCAGCCTAAGATATCTGAAACCACCTCTGCTTCCTTGAGTCTCAGTGCCAAATTACTTACCAAATGTTCGCACAAAAGCTCATCAGCCCTCACTTTTCAGACTATCTCCATACAGCCAAAGATGCATTTTACTTTTGTTTGTATATTTTAAAGTGAGGTTGGATTTTTTTTCTTCCCAACATTGCACAAATAGTTGCTTCCTGTTTACATGGCTTATCAGATTTATTTTGTGTTGGGCCATGCAGATGATTTAATTAGAAAGTATGTCACGTGTATTCCAGCTAGTGTCAGTGAACACTGAACTTACTGCTGTTGTGTTTATGACTACTAACACATTATATTGTAAATAGCAATAAACTGTCTTCTGCAGAGAGTATAGGTGTGATGTGCCTGGCTTTGCATGAAGAAAATTAAGTTAGTTATATTGCTAGATAAAGTAATTTCAAGTCCCATACCTTGAACAGGATAGACACGTTCTGTTACTAAGTTGTCAGAACTGCTAGATGGTTTCATTTATTTTCTTTGTGGTATCTAAAAGTCATGCCTGTGTTTGCTATTATGAACACCCACCCTTGAGATATTTGTAAGCATTAATAAGATCCCCTCTCAGTCTTCTCTTCTCCAGAATGGAGAATGGAAATGTTCATGGTTAAAATAAAATCTGTGTTACCCTCAGTCCTATAATAAGGTTTCCCATAAACTTGGTTATAAAACTATGCTCATAGGAGTAATTTGGACGTATTTAGGGCATTATGCATGTAAACCTGTTTGATTAAGATTGAAATGTGCATATGAGAACCTGATAAATGCAACTCCCGTGTGACTGGAGGGAAGGAAGAAGGGCAGTGTCAGGAAAGAAGAGTATAAAAAGGAAAAGCAAAATGGATAAATACCGAAATGAATAATGTAGTGCCTTGAAGAAGCCAAGAAAATGAGAGAAATAAAAACCAAAGGGCTATCAAAAGTGGTGGTGGTGTATTTCTTTCAAGATAGATAGGGGAAAACAGTGTTTGAAATTGCAGCAATCACATCCAGCAAATGTTTATTGGAATGTTGCAATATTTGTATAAAATCAGCTATGGTATGGTTAAAAAGGTCCTCCGTGTTAAAAAGGTTAAAAAATCCTCCATGACCTGTTTGAATGCATGAGAAAACAGAGTCACAGAAGAGTAATTTTGCCCATGACTCCTGAAAATGTAAGTGAAAGAGCAGAGAACACAGATCCTTGCCTTGGAATTTGTTTTTTTTTGTTGTTGTTGTGTTTGGGGTTTTTTTGATCTTGCAAGCCCCTGGCCATCCGTGAACAGAAAAATTCAGAGTAAAGACTTATGAAAGTTGAGATGAGGCTTTTTTTACTCATCTTGTTTATTAGGGAGCCTAACATTCTAATTATATATTTGACACAGGAGGTTTTCTTTTAACTTCTTCTAGGGCATGTAGTGATGGCTTCTGTTGACAGCATGCTGGAATAACTGGATTAAACAAGTGAACCACTTTACTTGCTCTCATGTTCCTTTGAATAAATATTTCCAAAAGGAAGCATGTTTCATTTAATGTGTTTAATACAGTTTTACAATCATAAGGCCAAAAGCAGAAGTGAGACTAAAGTGGTGCGTAATTCATACTTTCTGCTATGTAGGCTACGCCCTTTGGCTCAGAGTTGATTTTGATGTAGAGAATTTGAACTGCATATGTGCTGTATATGTTGCAGTGTGTTGAGAAGCCCAGATGTTGCTTGAAAATGTGCACAAATCAAAGCAAGCTGGAAATTACCTAAGAGAACCTAGTAAATACTGATATCACTGATGTTATTTTAAATTTTAGATTTCCTTCTTCTTTATTTATTATAAAAACCAACATGACTCACTGTATTCAAATCAGTTTGCCTCAAAGCATGCATTCAGGAATAATATATTTCTAAATAAATAAACAAATTTTTAGAATGATTTAACGATTTCATGGCTTTACTGCCCATTTAAAAAAAATTAAAAATTACTCCTGAGCTCCAAGAGTTTTAACTGCACTCTATGGCCTACCTCCCTTTAGTACTGAATTACAACTGCATATATACAGTAAAAATGTTTATCAATGTTTACATAACACTTCTCATCCAGAAGTATCCAGAAGTACTCAATAACCTTGAAAAATTATAATGCAAACTACATCAAGGCTTACTTTCCCCCATCATTGAAATGCAGGCAGGGTGCTGGACTTGATAGAGCAATCATCTGCTCTGATATGGCATATCCCACATTCCTGTGTTATTGTAGGCTGCTCTGGGGAGTATATGCATAGAATTGGAAATGATGTTTAGTACTTTGTATGTAACTTCTTGTTTAGGGTTGTTAAATATAAATATTACAAAGCCATTTCTGTCATAAGCTTTCTATACTATTATCATTTCCTGTAATGACTAGAATATTAAATGTTTTGCTGGAAGTATTACAGGTCATTTGCAATTGCTGGACCACTTTGATACAATGCTGACCTTTATCTAGTAATTCCCTCCTTCAGTCACAAGCAGACACCTGTGGACTGTGAAGAGATTAATAAGAACTGTCTGTCACCTTTCTCTGAAGTACTAAAGAATTGTTTTATAGAGTGAAATTGTTTTATAGGTTGCATTATTGGCTTTAGATTAAGCATCCTCTCATTTTAGTGACTGGTAGAATTAGGACTCTAGCGTGAATCTGAAGTATTCATATTAGTATTTACTTCAGTCGAGCTATGGGCTCCAATGAGACAGTGAACATCCTGTAGTAGTTCTTGTACAGGTTCAGTATGGGAGTTTGTCCATTTCCTGAGATTATAATCCAAACAGGTTATACACTTAAGTAGATAAGTCAGTATTTAGATAGGTTGCATACAGGTGATATGTTGAATAAGTGTTCTTGATACTTATTAGTGGTTTATTTTTATTACTTCCTCCTCCTATGTTTCCACAACCTGTGTGATTGCAGAGTTAACTTTCCCCATGGCTACTCCAAGAAAAAGTAAAGTAAAAGATATTAAAACAATTAACACAAGCATCAATTAGAGACAGCATCAGCTCATTCTTTCAGGTATCAGTCATCTATACCAAGTACCTCAAAGATGGCATGCTTTGGGTGAGTAGTAGTACCTTGTAACCTCCTCATTTTCCATGGTGTTTCGTTTCTGTAAAAAAAAAGCCGAGACAGCTTACAGATGGATACTTGCACCCTTACCGAGGGCTTGACCTGATTCCTTGGCAAGTAACCTCCCTACGGTATAGACGAGCTGTAGGGGCTCATATGTGACAATAAACAAACACAAAAATTAATGGAAACTGTCTGTGCTCTGAGGCACTCTGCATTTTCCTAGGGGCAATTAGATAGAGTGAACAATATTTTATTGCAATTGCTTCCTGTGGGAGTTTTTCAGAAAGGGGCTGTATGCTTGAGCTTCTCAGAAGGTCTAGATTTTACCAAACTGTTTGTGGCTTCATTTAAACAAGGATATTTCTAAATTCAGTTATATGTACCTTCAGTTTCACTAATGGTGTTACAGATGACTTGGGACCAAGGAAGTAGTTTGGGACTCCCAGTTTTGGATTCAGGTCTTTGTTCTGCTGAATCATCATTTCTGACCCTTCTAACCTCTCTGGCTTGGATTTAGCCCACCTAACTTCTGAAATTTAATGAAACATGAAGTAGTCATGCTGTTGCCTAAGGCTTCATGAATAGTTAATGGACATAGTGTTGCATTTCTACACAGCTGTACCAATCTCTTCCCCTTGAATATACAAAAAACTTCAAGCTTCTTTATTATTAACTAAGGTATTTCAATTAGCATGACTGTATTTAGGTGGTATGAAACCACTGAATTCCTTGCCTTTGCTACTGTCTATAAAATGTAGAATGCTTGCCTCTTCTCTTCTCTTCTCTTCTCTTCTCTTCTCTTCTCTTCTCTTCTCTTCTCTTCTCTTCTCTTCTCTTCTCT
>WUAM01000359.1:34540847-34555223 GCA_024336885.1 Actenoides hombroni
TCTCTTCTCTTCTCTTCTCTTCTCTTCTCTTCTCTTCTCTTCTCTTCTCTTCTCTTCTCTTCTCTTCTCTTCTCTAAGGCCCTTTAATTGTTCTAGTAATACAAATAACAGAAAATCTCATTGTTTATGTTTTGCATCAATTGGAGTACATTTCCTTTGTCAAACTATGGGGCTATCTAGTTTGCTTTAACACAGGGGAAGCTATTAATGATGATTTTGGGATTAAATGTAACACCTTATTTCTAGATTAATGTATAGCCATGACAGATCTTCAAGTGATAGGAGTCTGTTCAAGAGAATGATTGGCATGTGTATTACATGAAAGTGGTCCTCTTTTATGGGTATTGTTTCCTTCCCTGTTAAGCAGCCTTCAGTCTCTGTCTGAGCTAAGCTTCTATTCCTACTGCAGATGAATTCGTTTTACTGGGTGCTGAGTGTTGAGTGCTTTGAAAAGATATAAGTGCCTGAGAATATATTGCCTGCCACTCTACATATGCTTCTCTCTCATGGGCTCTCTCTCAAATAGGCTACCTGTAGAGTTCGTGAGTTTGCTGGATTTCAAGCCATTTTTCTTTTCCAAGGTGTCTTCCTAACATGCAAATTAAGAGTTATATCAGCTGGATTTGCAACTCATAGTCTGCCCCTGTTCTCCCCCCACCTCATTCTGGCAAGGGTTAGTTCAGCTAATAGTGCTTTGGTTTTTTTGAGTTTTGACTCTGATATGTCTATACTTATTTTTAACTATCTCCATTTTCTTACGTTTTTCTGTATCAATGTAAGTACAAGAGACTCTGCAAATTGTCAACATTCTCATCATGAGCTCAAAAAACCAACAGAAATTTATAACACTTAGGTTGACACAACAAATTATTTTCTTTTCAAACATTAGCTTTCCTCAACAAAATGACCCAAAGTATGTGATTCTAAATGTTTTGATATTGCTGCTTTGCACTGATCTTTTTGCAGGGAGAATGTAGTGCCATGGCTCTCTGTGGATACAGAATGCAGAAAGTGACGGTTGTACCTGCAGTTTTTCTCTTCAGACAAGGCTGACTCCGAGACTCTCTTGTCAGGAATAAATAATATGGTGGCATTTTTGTAGATTGAGCCAGAAAGATTCTCTTATTTTAAGACAAAAGAGTATGACAGCTACTGTTCTCAAAAGGAAAGCTTAATCAAAGCTTAATTCCCTCTTATAATTAAGTCTTCAAAATTGATACATGACACATTCAAGCATGGAATTTTTATTTTAATTAATTTTCTAAGGACTAAAAGACTAACTCTGATTAAAAAAGTGCTGTATGCCAAGTAAAACTTCCAGAACCATACTAAGAATTCTCTGCCTGTGATCCTGCAAGAGCCATCTAGGCCCCAGAAGTTATGGCAGAACTATTGTAGGAACAAATCGTGACTTTATGTATGCTGGGCTGGTTCCCTCCTCTGCATTTTCTTGCAAAGGGAGTTGGTGCACAGGGCTGAAGGTTGCATGGAAGAGGACTGGAATGAGACATTGAGTTACTGTATTGTGGTGAATTGTCCCTGTTTGAAAAGAGGTTCACTGTAGTGTTGTATTAGATACCATTCTTCTATAAAGGAGAAGGGACCTCAGTGACAGTAATTCCAAAGGATTAATTTGTCTGTATTTTCTCACTGGCTTAGTAAAACAAAACACACATTTTACCCCTATGGTTCTGATGTTTGCTGCCCTCATCCTTACTGTCTGTTTGAACAACAAAGTGAGTAACAATTTTAAAAAAAAATCAAATATACAATTTATATGATACAAATCGAATGTTAGCGTGCACTCTTTGGAAGTGTTGTTGCCTGGGTATTTGTCTCCGAAAGTTTTCCACCTACTCTCAAGGACTTTCCATACTGTCCCACAGCTACATTGGATGTTTTGGTACTTTATCACATCATAAAGATGGTACAAGGACTAGAGTGCTGGAGAGTCTGCATTAAATCAGAATGTGTTTTTACTTTTCTTGTGATGAATGTTATAAAACTTAGCCCTTGCAAGACAAATAAGAGTCTTTTAGGAAGGGACAAGGTGTTTGTGTTGCTGTACTGAATTCAACAGAGCTAATGCAGGTTTGTCATAAATGAAGTGTAGGGAGGAACTGTTAGGTATCGTACTATTACCAGTTCTCCATGTGTTATCAATATCAAAGAAATAATTTCATTAGAAAATTTGAGATAAAAAACTGGCAAATTCCTTTCTTCTACATTCTGACAAATTCAAACATAATTGTATTTACTTAGAGTACGCTTGCAATATTTCATGTTTCCTTGAAGCACAAGTTTTTCCTAATTACTTAGATGTAGAGACTTAGATTTACATATTGATGTAATATTTATATTTGTTTTCATAATACATTCCAAGCAAGGAATGTATTGTGCCTAGAGTTCACTAAGAATAATCATTCTTTGATGAACAGGTATCAGGTGCATATTCTCACCAGAATTGTTTCAGGGATGTCTTCTATATGCCTTACACATTGCTTTGAAAAGTTTCTGCTTTAGAACTAGACTGAACAGATCGATGACAGTGCTAAAATGAACCAGAATGCTTTCCTGAAGTTCCTCTAAGATGATTCATGCAGTAAGGGGTATAGGTTTTTCTTAAGTAAGATAAATAAGAGCATTTGGGTCACAATTTATTGGAAAAGACTGAAGAATTAGAAATCCAGCATAAAATATTGGTTGTATGTTGTTTTTGGGAAGCCCACATATGTGTTCGCACACTTGTCTCACTTTTTCTAATGCCTGGACTTCCCTCTCTTGAGTTACAGTCAGTTGAGCACCTCTTACTTTATCAGCTCCTTTCAGTAGAGGTAGTTTGTGTTTTGGTGATAAACCTTCTAAACAAGAGCAGATTCTGTGAAATTGCTGTTAACAAGTCTTTTGAATAAGTGATATTTTCCAGTTCCAATAGTCCTTTTTAATTTAAGTCACCCTTAATATTTTCAGGTTACGTGTCATCTGATATCTCTAAAGTAAAACTATGTGCTGTTTGTGTTCTTGGAAACACTAGAACCACCTACAGATGATAACCACAGAACAGACCATTTTTATAGAAAGGAACAAATACCTTGTGATTGGTCTCTGACAAAAAGTTAGATTCTATAAAGCCATCTTACAGTATTGCAGTTCAGTTGTTATTGTCAGTTGTTACAGCTTAGCTGTTTGGGGGAGACATCTTATTTCTGTTGCAATCACTTTTTCCTAATTGGTTAACTCGTTTCACAGGAAATTTCTCAGGACATACCTTTTTTATTTTCAAGGCAACTGAGCCTAAGTTTTTCACAATCAGAAGGAAAATCATGCTGTAACTTCTAGAAGTTTTGATAATTAAATGCTACCTTGGAATCTACGTCCGTGTTTTTGTTCACGTGAATACTGAGTAGCTCATAAACTTGTGTTACTGAGAAACAAAACAGGAGCGACACTCAAACTCTGAACCTCTGGTGATTATCAGAAGGTCTATATTTTCAGACCTCTGACCTCAGAAACAAGTGCCAGCAGATTTACTTTTTTTTTATCACACCTGGACATGAGATTCTTCATTTAGAGTGGGCTAGGCAGGTAAATATCTTGTGTATAATTTTTTTTGTTCTCATTTTCTAACAGTTGTCAACATTGTAGAAAGTCAAAATACTGAATAGAGGTTGCTCCTCTTCATCTCACCTAGCTGGGGTCTCTGCAAAAGGGGTATATTTTATTTTCCTAAATATACCTAAGTATATTTAGGAATATACTAAATTATAGTATATTTATATATATATATAAAAACCAGGACAAAGTGCCAGTATATCTCTGTACAAGAAAGTCATGGACCTGTTGGAGCAAGTGCAGAGGAGGGCCATGGAAAGCGATGAAGCAACTCTCCTACAAAGAGAGGCTGAAAGAGTTGGGATTGTTCAGCTTGGAGAAGAGGAAGACCTTACTGCACCTTTTTCAGTAATTAAAGGGGACCTATAAGAAAGATGGAGCCAATCTATTTAGCAGGGCCTGTACGACAGGACAAGGGGTAATGTTTTAAACTAAACCACAATATATTTATACTAGCTAGAATGAAGACATTTTTTATAATGAGTGTGGGAAACACTGGAATGTGTTGCCCAGAGAGGCTGTAGATGATTCATCCTTGGAAACATTCACGGTCAGGTTGGACCAGGCTCTGGGCAATGGGATCTAGTTGAAGATGTTTCTTCTCACTGTAGTGGAGTTGGACAAGATGACATTAAAGGTCCCTTCCAACCCAAACCATTCTATGATTCCACAATTCTATGATATCTCAGTGATAGTAGTGTCATTGCATGACACCTGTATCCATCAATAGTTTTGCTCAGAACTGCACAAAAGAGGTTTTGTGCAGAGGTCCAGAGGAATTCCTTTAACTCCAAGGGGCTTTAATTTAGAAGGAGTTTGAAGGGAGTGAAGAAAGAAATACATTTCCAATTATACTCCTGAAATATGACTCCTTTTATTAACTATGAAATTGATATTAGAACAATTAATAGAGATAAAAATCAGGTACATTAACATTAAAGTAAAGCCCCGTCAAAGAGAAAATAAAATATTAGCTATTTACTGGGATTTGCTATGACAAAATGTATTTGTACAACAAAGATCACGAACTGCTTCTGGCATTTATAGAAATTACAATGAATGAATCAGCTGCTAACCCACAGCTTGAGGCAATCTTTTTGTACAGATGACATTTTGAATTAGTGACACTCATGTTTAAACCACATGGACTGCAGTGGACTTTCCTATGGAATCTTTCCAAATATTTTGCTCACCTTGCTGTAATCCACTGTCATTTTGAATATAGTTCCATTTTACCAAGTCCAAGACAACCAAAATGTTTATTAAACATTTGCAATTTATTATTTCTAAGTATTTCTGATGACTGAGATTGTGGAAGAAAAGCTTCTGAAACTGTTTTTATGTAACTCCACTGAGTTCTTGTAGCACTGGGCAGCTCTGTCTTTTTAATATGTATCCACAGTTATTTGAAAGACTGTTGCACTTCAACATGTAGAAGGTCAAGTGAGGTGAAGAAGAAATAATTCCATAACAGTAATATCAGTTGAAAACAATAGACTTTTTTAGGAAGGTTATAAAAGTACTAGTTTAACACTAGCTATCCTTCCAGTTCATCTGAGTTATGACCTGCTAAATAAAAATACAACAAATAGCTGATCTGAAGTCTGGATATTATTTAATATCTTCCAGTGGAAATTGGAGATTTTTTTTTCTTTTTTCAAATAAGATCTTACACAGATAAAGCTCAAATCTCATAGGAAAAAATGCTAATTTCATATTTCCCAGATTCTGACAAACAAATAATTTGAAAAATGTCTTTATACTGAATTTAGGAAAAATATATACAAATAATATCTTTATTATTAACTGAAAATCATTCTCAAGACACAGAATTTTTGGATTGAAGTTATTTTGTCTGCCATAGAGAGAATAAATTGAGAGCAAACCAATTTGTGCAGTTTTACTTCCAATATTTACTATTTATCTCAGAAACTAGACCATGAGCCTACTAATTTTGACTTTGTACGTGTCAGTTGAAATCATGGCCACAGTGAAGCTGACAGCAAATCTACCAAATGAAAGCAAGACTTCATGTCACAGAGGAACCTACTAAACAGACAGCAGCAGCTCCCCAAAATGTGGACTTATTGTAACCAAAATTACTCATCTCTCCTGACAGTATTAAACATATATTAACCATATATTGTGTGCTTATCTATTTTTGTTTGTACAAATGCAGATTAAACTTTGCTTCCACGCTTTCAGTGCTGAAAAAGACCTCTTCCCCATTTTTTAATAAGCTGCCATCTCAGTGTTTTCCTGGCATCTGTGGTTCTAACTTGGATAAATAGTACATCAGACAGTAGACCATATAAACGATTGCAAAGCACTGACTGTAAATTCTTTTTTAGCTGGCTGGGTGGGGATTTCTCATTTCATACATCATTCACAACTTACTGCAGTGATTCCACAAAGTCACCCAGGAGGCTTAAAACCATTAATGGGAAAGAAAAGGTTCCTTTTGTTTTGGGATACATTTTTCCTCTCTTTTTAACTCTGCAGTTTGCTCTGCTCTGTGCCTGCCTCTGTTGTCAACACTGATAGAGCTTCAAGAGAGTGTTTACAGCAGTTGTATTTGTTGGAAGTCTTCCCAGGCTTCTTAGTAGCAAGTGGTTCCAGCAACAGCAGCAGAAAGTAGGAGTAGCTTTCTCTCTGTAAAGGACAAAGAGCCCAAACAGGATTTGATTCTGACAAGAAGGTTAGGTGACTAGTTTGAACAACTAACTCCAAGCTTGCCTCCACATCCCAGGATGGCCAAAGTTTGAGGGGCTGCTTCCAAGCAGTGTTTGTTTTTACAGAGTTGGAAAACAGCAGAGCTAAGTCTTACAGTGCATGTCTCCTCATAGAAAACACTGAATTAGTTGGAAACCAAAGACATTTTACATATTACAGGAAGTACAGCCTTAAACCCACTAAGTCTCCTCTGCATTCTGGGGAGTCTTTCACTTGACTATCCATAATGGTTTCTGTTTCAGTTTTACCGAAAATGTAATTTAGCAGTTTATGGGCTGTATTTTAATTTTGCTATTGTGAGCTATGAACAAGTAGCTGAATATCTGTCTTACTGCCAAAAGGATATACAGAATTAGATATTCCAGGCAACATAGTAGATTTTTTTACCACACAGATCTGTGAAAATGCTATGGGAGTAGGGAGTAAAGCTGGATTTTGATGGATATAAAGAAACATTAAATTCCTTAAAGGTTGAATTTAAAAGTTAGTGATTCAGAACTTGACCTAAATTATGCCAGCATAAAAGTGGAGTGATTCATTGAAGCTAATGGGCTTTTTTGGAATTATACTACTGCAAATGAATTCAGTATTTCTAGGTAGGCAGTGAACCTGGAACCATTTTCTTCTTAAAAGAAAAAAGTCCTCAGGGGCTTGATTCTGTACTGCAGCTCTACATTTTTCTTTCCAAGGGCTGGTATAAATGGCAGTAACTTTGCAATTACAGTTCGGCCAAAGGACTCTAGAAGCAGTGCTCTCATTTGTTATTAGCATGGCACACCCATGGTCAGGTAGGTGCCTCATCTTTTCAGTCATTACAGGACTTTGAATAGGTCCCTTGTAGCTCCTGATAATAGTTGAAGAATGAGTTTATTTTAAGTCAAAGTATCATTGCTAGATGTTCTTGCAAACCTGTGATATCTCTGTATACTTTAGTGATTGTACAATATTGCAGTCATTACAGTAGCTAGCATTTTGGTGCCAGTAGTGTCTAATTTACATTCCCTCTTTCTTAAGCTAGTCTACAGGGAGACCATCTCCCTGTGATTAAAAAAAAAAAAAGCTAATAAATTTTTATAAATTGCTGTAAGGGTTAATGAGTTGCTTACAAACATGTACCATTTTTCATCCTGTTAATTGTGTGTTTATAATCCTCAAAAATCTATAACAGTCAAATATTGCATGACCTATTATCAGCTATTAAACCTCCAAATGACATGTTCTTTGAATATGAGATGGTACCATATTATACTTGATCATGTACAAACACAGCAGGAGAATTTTCCTTTTTTCCTTTCAGTCTGACATGTTAGCATTTTGATTCCTTGTAATCTTATTCTTATCTGGAGAATCTTGTGTTTTGACTTGAAATACTAAAATTCAAGTGGATTAATTTAGTTGATGAGTAAGATTATTGAGCTTCTCTCCTAGATTGCATCCATTAATGTTCATGTCCAATGTGCTCTACTTTCTTTGCCTTGTTTGAGTTGCAAGTTGTGCCTCACCCTTATCTTTAGCACTGTGAAGTTACTGCCTCATTGAATTCAGCTGTCAGATATTCATTTGTAAACCACTGAGATGTCAGTGCTAAATTTAGGAGTACTGATGCTAATGTGGCCTTATTTCATCTGTTCATATTGCCAAAATAATTAAGGTTAAAATAACGGTCCATTATACATAGCTTATATACCTTAGTATCAAAGCTAGCTGTACTGCATGACAACAGTCACCTTAATGACTAAATGTATCACTTTATGATTTACTTTATGCATGTATCTGTATGTCTCTTTTTCTAAAAAATCATTATTAGCTTGCACCACTTACAGATGTACATTGTTTACATTCTGTCTTTCTGTAAAGATTTGTTAGGATCATCTGTATGGAACACAGTAAAAGCCAGGCATAAGATGCTCAGAGTTTATATGATGCAGAAATTTGCCAGAATGAAAAAAGAAATCACTGTAGAAGTTAGGAATTTATTTTGGCAACTTATTTTACAGCAGTTAATTTTTCATATAAATGAGACAGAATTATTGTGAAAAATCCAATAAAAAAGTTCAATTAAAAAGCTAAATTATAAGTTTAATCAGAATCTTCAACAGCACAAAACCTGATTTGCATATAGTCTCATTGAAAAATGTTTTGCGCAAGATGAACATTGCATTTTTGTGCAGTCTCAGCTCTATTAGTTATTTCTGTTGCATAAATGATCATATATCATTTTATCAATGGAAGTTTTCTCTGCAGCTGCAGTTCCTTAAAAAAAGACATCAGTAGCTCTCCATCTTCATATTGAGAATTCAGTAGGTGCCTCTTTTTTGTATGAGTAGTATCTGAATCAACACAAATTAGGAAATCCAGAGAGTGTTCCAAAGGAAAGCTGCGCCCAACCATTTCCTGTTTAGTACTACTGAATTGTTGGCCTGCCATCCTAAAAATCACATTACTACATTAACAGTAAATTTTAGTAAATTTTAGGTTGTTGTACATGACATTTTGGTTATGCTTGTGATAGGAGAGTGTTCTGTTTGAGAAAAGAATTTGAATATAATAATGATTTGTGAACAGAATATCATAATACAGTAAGGAAAAGAATAGTACATTGGTATGTTGGTATTTATGTGAGAAGCTGATTACTGCAGGATGAAAAATTCTCTAAAGGTATTGTGGCTTTGTGTGGCAGAACTCACTGCATTCATTCTCCAAGGTGATGTTGCCAAGGAACAGCAATCACTACAGGCACCATTTTTTGTACAGCCCTATGTCCCATCATTCAAATAATTTCACAACTCCCATAGATAAGTTGCTGAGCAGGAGAGAGAATATCGCTCTCATCTCTTTTCATCTGGCAGCAATGCAGAAGTCTTGGTTGATCAATGTCTGTAATGAGGGCTATAAGAGTGCACAGATATTTGGATCAAAGGGTAATCTCTCTCTTTTATTTAACTGCAGATCCTCACATATCACTAGATTATTCTCTGCACTTACTGTAAATAATTCTCTCCATCAGAGCTAAGCACTTTGCAGCCACTGCTTCTAAATTATAAGATGATCTATACCACCTCCATGTCTGTGTAGTTCCCTGACCTGAAGTTGCTTATTTTCACTGAGCTCCAGCTTCAGATTTATGGCCATGGTATTACATTTTCTCTCAAGGGGACAATGCATTTTTCATATCAAACAGAATTTGGTTTTAATGCAACATTTCATCATCACCTATTATTATTATACTTCAGAAAGTGTAGTGCCCAGCTGAAAATATGAACTTCTGTTTATTCATTTAATAGCTTAGAGCTGTATCATGGGTGGGATAAGGCACAGTTTCCTTTGAAGGTGTTTAAATAGAACTGGCATGTCCACTTTATGTGTGTGCTCAGTTGAATCTCTGGGTTGCCTCTGATTGGCACATAAGGGAGAGGATGGAGTCTCAACCTCAAAATCTTTCTTTACATCTGTGTCTGTAGAGGTACCTGGATGCTATCATACAGAATCTATAGGCATTCAAGGATGGCTGGAAAACCCTTAACATCTTAGTAACTTAAGAAGTACTCAAGGTTGTGCATTACCCCGTGACCCTGGTGTAAAGCCCACCCCTGAAGATATATAGTCATGGAGTCTGAAATTAGTTCTGTGCTGTAGCTTTGCATCATTTGCATCCCACAAAGAAAATTAATGTCTAGAAATATGAATATAAAAAAAGTATTCTGTGTAAGAGGGATTAGTGAAGGTCTATGAGGTTGTTTCAGAAATCTAAAAATCTATTTTAACCTACCCAAGTGCCATCATTGCACTCCTTTAGAAAAAGGATTATATACGTTAGGAAAAATTGAGCACAAAATTATTGAGGTATTGGTGTGTGGCCAGTATCATACACCAGAAATAATCTTGATCTGTCTGAAAAACAAGGCTTAACAGTGCTACACAACTATAGTTCCAGTCCAAGGTTCAGCATGCAGCAGGGATGAGCGAGATACTTTTAACAGCTAAGCTTTCACTTAGCTGATTCTGTAGGAGCAGATATCCAAGAGAAGAGTTCTGATTATATCATGTGCCTGGGAGAAATGTGGCCTTTTCCAAAGTAGCAGAGTATTAAAAGTCTTCAAGAGCAATAGCAAAAGCAGAGTATCCTTTCCAAGGTTAATGAGCTCTTCTGATTGATTTATATGTCACTTTGAGAAGAAATTAACTACTTGATACTCAAACGTGATTAAAGAACTAAAATAATATAAAAATAGCAAAGGTATCTTTTTTTTTTTTTAGTTGCAAAGCTCAAAAACAATTCAAAACTTGAAATAGTTTAAGAATTATTTTCCCATTATCTTTTTACATGTCATATTGTTCAAAACAGAGATGCCAGAAGGAGGATTCCTACTTATAATCATTGCCGTTTCGCCAGTTATTCTTGCTTCCCTTCACCTCTTAGTCTCTCTTTGGAGGCAAGATGCAATCTCACATTTCATTTGGAATGCACCATTTGCCCTCATGAATATCCTTTTCCCACAGTATATTACTTTTTTTCTCTGGATTTCACTCAGCAATCTGTGACCATTCCGCTACCACTGCCTGTTATACTTTTCAGCTTGACATTACCCTGTTTTTTTGTAGAAGGGGAATATGAATTGGTCTGGGTGTCATTTTACCTGTAAAAATTTACAGGCTGTGTAAAAATATGAGAACTTTACTGCATCTATAAATCATTCATTGATAGTGAGAAAAAACACCTGAACACAGCCTGTCCCCAGTACAGAGAGCAACACGTCCTTCTGTTGGGGATGCTGACAACTGACCTGTCTGTGTGTCCTTGTCCTTAGATGAGCAGTGTCAGGAGCTGCTCATCTGTGTGTTAGTTGGCTGTCATGGAGACAGTGTGAGTAAGCACACAGATCACTGTATTTAACACCTCTGAGATGACGATTTTATAATGTGCCTTTTCAGAGTGAGTGTTGGAGGTGAGAATGAAGACAGTAGCACTGACTCCTGTAGCTGTCTGTCCTTTGGTTACATTCTCTTCTTTTAGCAGTACTTAACACATGCAGTATCACTTACACTGATCAGTCCACCTCTGCCATGACCTGGACGTCATGCCAGTTTTCAATCAGTTACATTATGATAGGCACCTACTGTGGTGAATTACCTCCAAATACACCTTTATGTGTCAGGTTTTGCTACACAGTTTCAGGTGTCATCAGCCTCTTGATGAGGCAATGCAGTAGTGAGACAGATAAAGGGCAGAGCAGAGCATTCAAAGGATAATGAAAAGAGTGAAATACAGAGCATACACTTCATAAAAGGAATAAGGCAGTTGCTGTTACGATAGAAGGAATATACTGACAGGCAAAATAGAGATTAACCTCTTAACGCCTCCACTCTACTGTAGCTGAATGGTCATGATTACTAATGTTCTGTTAACTTACCTCTTACTGAGAATAGATGCACGTGGCACTCTTGCTTGCATCTAGTCACAGATGTGTCACTGTGTGTGGAGAGGGTACTTCTTGAAAAATGCAGACACAGAAATGGTGCAGTCTTTTATGCAATAATCTGGGTACCAGAATATAGCAAGGGCATATTTACCATAAAGACAAAGACAAAAATATTTGTGAAAAATATTCAAAACAGGAACAAAGGAATGAGGAACAATGAGTTGAAAGTTCTGTAAATTGAAAATAATGAGACATTTGAGGAGTTATAAAGAAAAGCAGAATTTATTCGGTGAGCAGAAGTTTAACTGAGGTGAAAATAGAGATGCTCTTCTCATGAAATTCGTTAAGGATATTATGTAAGAAATGCATATAAGAGTTTACTCAGCAATGTGCTACTTAAATTAAAAAGTGATGGACAAAAACCTGTGGAAAGAAACATAATGCCTACTTAGGGCATCTCATTAGGTGTTTTAAATCACACTCTTGAGGTTCCTACCTCACTCCATGGATGGAATATAAGCTTTTAATTGTGGTTCATGGAATCCTAAATTAAATGTCTGAAGTAGACTAAAGTCTTCACAAATACCAGCCGTACAGTTTAAACAACATAATTGGCAAAACATGTAAAATTCACTATGGCAAATCAGTAGAACAGACCGGCATAGAGTAGTGTACAATTTGCACCAGACTGTCAAATGTCCAGTAAGTGTTCAACCAACCAAGAAAACTCACACTACACAAGATCTAATTCTGAATCAACTCCAATCCAAAATTCAAGACTTTTGACTAGAAACCCAGCAGAGCTGATGCAAGGGAGAAAGGAGGAACCAATGAAAATAGTCAATTATGAAAGCTGAGAAAAGGAGAATTAGACTCCAAATTGCTGTTCTCTGAATAGCTACTACCAAGCAGCTGTAAACATCTCGAACAAAAAATTCTGTAGTATAAAACTAAAAGCTTCTGTAGGAATATACAAGTGTAAAGTTGGAGTTCTGGAGATTAGTCTGGTGTAACCAACTTTCTGACTGGCCAAGGGACCTCTTCAATCTTTCTGGAGCTATTTCTGCATTTACAGTGAAAGGACAGTAGTCTTTGTCTACAGGGCAAGACTGTGACTAGTGCTCATACAATGTTTTGAAAATCTGCTATGTTCCTACAACTTAATCCTGAAACATAGTAAGGGAAGTAAATATTACTGAACTCAGGTTGATCTGTTTCTCAGTAGAGATACTTGATGGCTAGTTGTAATAATGAAAACCCTATTGGTAGGAAATACTCTAAGCTATTGGTCACAGAAGTAGCAGAAACAGGCCATTCTGCATTAGTTTGGAGTTGTACAAAGTTATACAATCTTGAGAAAAAAAAATTACGGAAAATAGTTGAGATTTGAGGGATAGTACGATGATGCCAAGTGCAATGAATTTTTGATGAATTTTGATGAATATGATGGATTCCTTGACAATTCAAAGGTTGTAAAACCCCCCAAAAATACAACCACTGAGCTTGAACCTAAAAAGCTTACATAGATACATAGTGATTAATAATGCCATCAATACAATGGCCTTTCCTGAATGTAAGTGTAACTGATAGTAGAGTGTGAGGGCTGTCAATGCATTATCAGACTGCTGAAATCTTCTAGTATACCAGTGTATCTTTTAGGATATTTAAAAAAACAAAAAAACAGCTGAGGATTTTAAGGTGTTGGAAATTAATGAGCTGAAAGTAGAAACTAAGTCAAAGACTGTAGCTGAGAAATATGCTGAAGTTATTATAAGTCAAGATCTTATGTACCTGAAAACTATTCCTAATCACTCACCCATGATAAAACATTACATGTTTAGTATCACTCTTATGATTAGAGATTGTCAGTAAATTTGTCTTTATTTTTTTAAAAGAAAATTTGAGTTTCAACCCTTTCTTTAAACTTACAATGTGATAAAAAGAAGAAACTAGAAACAGGGTTAAACTGTAGTTTTCTATTGTTGTCCAGCTTTTGCAAATTAAATTCCTTTTTTGACAGAAAATATGAAAATACGTCATTCAGAATTTCTATGATACTGGAAAAATGTTGAAAATTTCCTGGGTCAAATAATTGACATTTTTGGGACAGATTCTTTTTCCTTTTAATTCAACCATCTTTGTAGATTCTTAGTATCTTCTTTTTTCTTTTTTTTACTCTAATTCAGGAAGCTTGATATTCCAAGTTTATTGTTGTAAAGTGGTTTCTGTAATAACAGCTGCTGTTGCATTGTATACTTTATTGTATGCTTTACAAAGTTCAAATGGCAAATGAAAAACATCTACAGTGAAGCAAAAGGAAGAGACGTATCTTTCATACATATTTGGAATACTTGAACGTGCAGTGCTTAGTAGAGAGGAAATAAAATGCAAAATGGAAGGGATATTACTGATGACTTTACACCATCAGATGAAGAGCTAGTATAAACAGGAGGGAAAACTAACTAGACAAATTTAATTTGATATTTCCACATACATAAATGGTGCTGAATTTTGCTGATTAAGGCGGTGATGCTTGCTTCTTTCTTTCTTTCTTTCTTTCTTTCTTTCTTTCTTTCTTTCTTTCTTTCTTTCTTTCTTTCTTTCTTTCTTT
>WUAM01000359.1:34555323-34569359 GCA_024336885.1 Actenoides hombroni
GAGAGGTTGTGGAGTCTCCTTCTCTAGAGACTTTCAAGACCCACCTGGATCTGTTCCTGTGTGGCCTGCCCTGGGTGATCCTGCACTGGGAGGGGGATTTGACTGAATAATCTCCAGAGGTCCCTTCCACCCCTGCCATTCTATGATTCTATGATTTTTCTTTTTCTTTTTTTCTTTCTTTTCTTTTCTTTTTTTTTTTTTTTTTTAATGTTCATGTAATGTTCAAGGGATGAACACTGAAAAAGTAATTTCAGGAAAAAGAAAGAATGATCTGATTAAAGATGGACAAAGTAAGGGAAAAAGAAAAGTGATTCCAAACCAACTAGCTTTTGTAGTGTCTTCTAGAGTCAAATTGCTGTAAGGTGAAGTTCAGGCAGTGTGTCAGCAAGACGTGAAGACACTGTGACAGCTCCAGTGGCAATAATACTTAAGCAAAGCAGGCATTACTGTTCAGAAAGATTTTGTCTAATTCACATCACCATGTGATAGAAACTTCTCCACAGGAGTCAGAGGAGTTGCACAGCTTAAAACCAGTGTGGTGCTTAGGACTTTTGTCTTCTAGTTGAATAGAAATGTCCTGACTTAAATCTAAATCATCTGAAGTGAATTTAAACAGGGATGATGGCTCACACTTAGAAATAGTACTGTGAATGCTATATGGGCATTGACACACAGCTACAAAATATCATTTTTCTTTTTATTGTCATGATGATCTAAAACTTCTCACAAAACCTGTATGCATGGTATTGGTAATTAATCAGGTTACGCTTTAGGAGTTATGCAAGTCTTAATGATATTAGTATATAATATGTGGTGAGACTGCAGCTGAAGCAGGGAAGATAAGTAAGCACCGGAGCTGCTGTTCTTCAGAATGTCATCTTTCACATTCTTGAGGCTGCATGGATAGCTGCTAGGGCACATGAGTGGCAATGAAAGAGGAAATTATCCCAGACAGATCTGTAGGTTACAGGACAACAGCCCATCAGGGAATTTGAGACATTCATATTCTCTAATGCCATCATTATTACAGTGCTGTCCTAGCTAATTTTTGCTGGAGCACCCAGTGGCAGTTCTTAAACTTAGGCTGCTTGCCACTTCTTATTATAGAGGGTTCTTGTAACCTTTATCTGAACAGTTTCAACACCTCAACATCTTGAAAAAGCCTTTTGAAATTCATTAGGGTGGAAGCCCTCAGGGTAATAAATGTTCACAGCTAGAATTGTCCGAGAACATTCAGTGAAAGATTTAGAGGTTTTCTGTATGAAAAATGATGATTCTTCTAAACGGAATATTTCCTGATCCCAAACTTTGGACAGATGCAGAATAGAAGGTGTGGTCAAAATGAGAGATAAAGGAAGACATATGCAAAATGGCCAATATCCACAATGAAAATGAGACAGAAAAACACCTTCTTGAGAACAGCCAGGCAACAGGCACTTAAAATACTTACAGTCTGTCATATGGGAGTCTCAGACTTTAATTACTGCTCTAAATTAATAGCTTTAAACTGTACTTTTAATGTGTTAGATGAGTGCTGTAATGTCTGAGCTCTGGGGTTTGTAGTTATTCTTTCTCTCCTTCATGAAGAATAAGAATTATATCTTTGACATGCATTAAGTTGCTAGCAGTATGGAAACTCCTAGGCAGCTGCAGTTCACTTTGCAATTTCAAAACCATGGTAGGTATGAAAAAAGAAGTCAGGCCCCACTAAGACCTGCAGAAAAGTTTGGCCTCAGTAATAAATATACTGAATTACATAGACATGAGCCATGTAATCTCAGCAGAACTGATTTAAAACCAGTGTGACTCCAAAGTTGGAGTTACAGCATTACTCGAAGGAACATAATTGGAAATGTGTGCCACATACTCATCCCAGATTGGGTGGTCTATTTTCACCATAGATAGCATAGTTCCTTCTGTGACAAGATGTTTTCAAAACATCTTCATCTGAAAGATGAATCTATTCTGTCACTCAGTCACCAGTAGGGGAAAGTCTGTCAGTTCATAGAAGGTGTTACTTCTAAACTTCAGATTCTATGGGTTTTAAGATGACTGAGTCTATTCCTTATTGATTACAAAGTGTCCTCTTCTGCAAGTACTTGGATAGCTACATTTTAGTAGTATTTGTCAGATAATAAATGAAATGAACGTTTCCCCAATTGCTCTTTTGCAGCAGGTAAAATCATTAATCACCTGCAGTACTCTCACACTGCAGCATGCCTGGGGATAATATACACCCATTAGAAGACAGCAGTAACAGACTATTCTTTTCTGAGCTGTATGGTGCTATGTAATGAAAATGTTAGTCAATAGATGCTGTTCTACACAACTGAATTTCTTTTCTATTTGAGAAGTGAGTTTAATGGTCACACAAAGTGTTCAGATGATGCCTCTATGAACTCACATGATCTGTAATCCACCGTAGTGATGTAGCGTGGATTTTTATTACTTCTGGCCTGGTGGATCAGCTTCATAAGTAAATTTTTGGTGCAGCTGCCACATCTCATCTGCCCTGAGAAAATGACATATTATTAAGATGAGACGGGACTCTTGTCTATTGGGAATAGAGTGCAATCTTTCAAATTACTCAACATGCAGAAGGAAAGCTGAAAGGAAATTAGCTGTGATTTTTATTTCTGTCATTTACTTTATCTTGGGACTTATGTGTTATAGTCAGTACTCCAGAATTATATTGATGTTTCCAAGTATTTTTTCCATGTCGTGCTTCAACTCGCCCTCTATAAAATGGAAGAAATTACGCTTCAACTCGCCCTCTATAAAATGGAAGAAATTACATTTCCTTACTTCATGAAGACTGAAAATGTAACTATATCAGTGAAACACTATATCAGTTTGAGGCTGAAGAGCAGCATATTCCATTATGAAAACTATTTTCCTCAAACTTATTCCATTTAAACCCACTCTGTTTCTTAGCTTTTATTAATTTCAATACAGTATACACAGAATTATTTGTAAGATCCCTTAAAATCCTTTCCCAATCAGATCCTGCTTCCACTGAACAGGACTTGACCAAAGAAGGGTCTGAAATAAAATAAATGAAGAAAACCTAGGCACAATGTGACTAGAAACATTTGCAAACCAACCTGTATTTATAGTAAACTGCTGATGGTTTCAGGATAAATAGAACAAACAATCAGAACAATTAAGAAATTGTTGATTTTAGGTAGAGTGCATGCATGTTATCAGTATATATACCTGTATTTAGCTCATCTCATTTGAGCAGAGAAATTCTTAAAACAAATATTAACACATCTTGTTTCACTCTGGGGCATCCTGAAAGCATGGCCAATTACACTTGGTAACACCCTAAATTTCAACAGCTTCATTTCTTGACTTAATTTCTTTCCTCTGTTTGTATCCTCCAACTGTCTCTTGTTTTTTTGAAACCAGAAAGTTATAAGGGAAAGTCTTCAGATATTAACACTCTTTGTACTGACTGCAAAGTGATTTTTCATTATCCTTTCAGTAAAGTTCTCTCTTCATACTGTATTTTAAATGGTTCACTGCAGTCACATTTTAATATTTTATACAATTTATTCTCCTTCATTGTTTCTTTTAGGGGGTAGCGTTTTATCTATTCAGAAAATAATAATACTATTTTGATGACATATCAAGTTGATTTTAAAGGCCAGAGCTTTGTTAAAAGTTGGTAGATTCTTTTTGCAGTAGGAGTAAGTGTAGCTAAAAGAATTACAACTGGAAAAAACCAAACATATAAAGAAAAAAAAATTAAAATATAGAAATAAAATTACAAATATTTAATGTTGTCATCATAGGGTAATAATAGCTAATTCCCTAAGTAATCTGTCATGGTTAGGGTCAGGGCAGTGCTCAACCAGGACATAATCTTAGCTAACAAATTTGGGCCTGGATGCCAGTTAGGTGCTGGCAAAACTTAGATGCTTGCAATTCTAGCATTTGCCACTTAGACTTGAAGACACTGGGAATTCCCAGGCACCTATGTTTAACGTATGCCTATGGCTTCAGTCTGGGACATGCCCTGTACTGGCACTGTGACTGCAATGCCATTCAGTGGTCCCAAAGCAGGCATGACTGACTGGACACTGTGGTAGCCAGCTGTGTCTCTGGTGCAGAGAGAGAACTGAAGACTCACTAGCTTTATACAACAGATGGAAAGACTTATGTAACTTAGGCAGATGTCCCTGACACTCAATGGCTTTTCCAGGGACACACCTTAGTTACTAATAGGATACACTACGGACAAGAGACAATGAAACTCTCTTTTCAAACTTCTCAAGGAAGTCTGAACATCTCTGGTACATAAACACTGTGAATTCAAAGTAGAAGACTGACTGTGGATTTTTTTAGATTGAACAGAACCTATAAAGTACTTTTTTTTTTTCCCCTCAAATATTTAAGAGGATGAATTTGTTTATGAGACCATCTGTCTCTATAATTTTGAACCTACAAATTCTGAAGCCTCAAAACTATAGGTTAAAGCCTTGTTTACAGAAATTACTCTTTGCAAATTGGTCACCTTTTTGTAGATTCACTGGCATAAACCAAGTGAACTATGTGTTTATAATTGCAATTAGATTAAAAAAACATATTAATGATACTTCTGTTAATGTTTTAGGAATAAATTAGTTTTTGATGCTCTTTACTTTGAAAATTTATTATAAAAATATGGTGTTCTATGCTTTCCCTTTCATTTAATAACTTTTAACATGGTTACTCATGTTAAATAAAATGCAAAACAAGAATCATACAGTAGCAAGATTGCATTGCAAGCAGAACTAATAATTTTTAAAAGCTTACTTTCCACTGTACATTTTACATTTTCAACGGAAATTATTATACTCTTCCAGCAAAATTATGTTAAGTTTCTCCACTTGTGTTATTTTCTCTTGGCCTTTCTTTTTCACCCAGGAACAAAATGAAATGCAGATTAAACATATAGTGGAAACTAATCTTTTAGTCACATCTCCTAGTTTACTTAGCTAGGAAGTAGAACATAAGCAAATTTCTTTCTGTGTCTAGATTTATCAAGCAAGGTTGTATTTGTTATGACCTTTATTTCTGGCAGTTTTTATTTTCTTTTAAAGAAGTTCTATCTCTATATGAAAAACCTCCAGTACAGCCCAGTATTTGTATTGTTTCAGAAGCTAAAATGTAGACTACATGCAGCTTTCAGCTGATATAAATCTTTATTAGCTCCACAGAAATGATAGGTTAGGTTATTTCACTAAGGTACCAGTCAAAGAATGTTTTGGATGGGGAAAAGAAAGATGAATTGTTGTCAACATATAATTTTTCCTATATAAGCTATTTGTCTAGGAAGACTGTCCATCTTAACTCACTAGTTTAGAAGAAGGGTACTCTGTTGAACAATCAATAAAGTTCGCTTAAACTGCAAAGGTATATAGGGAATATTCAGTCAAGACCAACAGTGTCACTTTTTAAACCCCTGTCTGATACTAAGTCTCTTTAAGAAGGTGCTGACAGCTCTTACCTCTGGCTGGCTTCAGCAGCACTTGTTTCTCATGGGGTACAAGGAGACCTGAGGAGTCCCTAATGTGATTGCCATGGGACTATGACATGTGTTTACATGGAACAGGCACATTTTTCCAAGGCAAAAATCATCTTCTTCCCATCCTCTTGATGCCTGACAGGATGGACTTAAAGCCATTTGATAGTGAAGGAGACTGCTCTCTGCAGGAGAGCGTTCTTCCAAGGGCCTGAGCACACCAACCAGCTTTGACTGCCTGGAACTGCCACACCTGGGACCACCATCCACACACTCCCTGCTCCTCTCCCTTTTCAGGAGCTACATTTAAGCTGTCGCCATAGCTCCTACTCCTTTCCTGAGCTGCGTAGTAGCTAGCCCTGTCTCTTGCTGTCCTGACTAGCCAAATGAGATTTCAGAATTTACCTTGGACTTGGTTTGTTACCTGTTTTTGTCTGATGATTGGATGGTCACCAGCTGGTCTAGCCCTGCTTGGATACTGTAGCACTGCACTCTGGTAGGTAAGATTGCTATTTCTGCCATGCTGTGGTGAACCTCAGCTCTTGGTCTGCCTACCCTTCTGAAGCAACCCAGCATCTACTGCTCACTGACATGCCCATCAGCTGTTTATAAGTTGCATTTACAGTAGGAGGAAGGAAGATAACCTGTCACATTCGTTGCTGAGCATAAAGTGTTATGTTCTCTACTGCAAAGTGCATACTAGGTGCCAGTGTGTCTGTCTCACTTCTTAGAGTGTACTCATTGATTCTGTTTACTGATTTTCCACATAAGGGATGAGTTTTTCATTTGCTAGACAGTTCAGAGAATGCTTTGCTACTAAATTTTAGATTATTGGATAGTTAGATTACCTCTAGAAAGTACAGGCTACTCTGTTGACCCTCTCTATTCCTGTTAGTTTTTTTGTTAGAAAACTACATAGTTAGTTTTCACCCACCCCATCTGAGTGGGAAGGATGGATCTTTTAGGGGATCCAGCAGAGGGTAGTTCCAAACTCTGTTTGCCAGGATAGAGAGGGAAAAAAAAAGTTTTATGTGTAAATAATAGTCCGGAAGAAGTCAAAAGAGTCAGAAAGGACTAAATGATGGTGAGAGTTGCAGAGCAAAACCTACAGCTGTGCTCTAGAACTAGCTACAAAGAGAAGGCTGCTCAGCAGTAGAAAAGGGTTGTTGAAGTGTTTCTGTGAAAAGCAACTGTATGTTATCATAAAGAGTAATTGGACAATTAGATTTTGAAATATGTGATAGTTACTGAAGTCAGAAACAGAGACCCAAGATGTGCACTTAGAGATGTCTCCTAGTAGCTGTCTTACATATTTATGCCATTTTCCCTTATTTTCATTAACTCAGGATCATATACTGAATTCATACTAACCCTGCTTCAAAAGAAAGAGTGGAGAATAATTTCATTCAACTCAGTCCATTGAATGTAGGATATCTAGGAGAGTGAGGAAATAAAGACTTAAAGAAGTATAACAAAGCACCATAATGTGCATCTTCTAATTATAGATAGGCCTAAACATAAGCAGCACCATCACAAAATCGTCCTTAAAAGGAGCCACATGCTTGCTAAGCTTTTGACTTGTGCTTACGAGTTATGAGCTCCAGGTTCTCATGGACCTCTCAAGGAACTTTAGCATTGTGTGGCACGTAGATGCTAAAACTGCCATTTCACTTTTGGACACTGGATTGATAATCATTGACCTTTGTTGTAACTCTGCAAAGCTTTTCGCGTTTATATACCTCAGAGACTTTTAACACATGCTTTAATATTAAAATGCCATAATTTACATATTTCATTTTCATGTCTTGATTGTGAAGCAGTTACATTTAATGAGCTTTTGACAACTAGATGAAAATTCAAATGTATCCAAATCTGGCATCAATTACAACCCATGGTTGTTTCTTTCTTTCTTGGAAGATGACTGGAACAGTAGAGGAAATGATTATTTATAACAGATATTTTCAAGACTGCGTGATAGAAGATGTTTGCCTTGTAAGGTCTTGGCTTAGAATAAAACTGCTGACTTTTAATAGGAGGTAGAATTGTCAGTGATTGATCTTCAGATTGCTTTCATTATGGGACTTCCACCTACAAAGAACACTGTGTTTGATTTCATCTTTTTGCTGAGGAAGGTTGTTTATAATGATAGTTCATGAATGATGGCTGAAACGGCTTGTGAAGATAAGAGAGCCTGATCCTTAAAGTGGTTTGAGCTTAGGGCACACTGAAGGTTGACATTCTGTAAGCTTTCCTATGCAATTCTTTAGTCTTTTAAAATGTCTCACTTAATCTTTCGTCTCCAGCATTAAAGCTCCCTGTCAGGAACTCTTCCATACCACAGGGAGATGTACCACTGAAGATGAGTTAGCTCTAGGATAGAAGACATTGATTATTTGGGTACATATTTAATATGCATATTTCAAAGGAGTGATAATCTTTGCTGTTTGTACCAGATTCTGAACTGGCTGAAATTCTGTATTAGTAATAAATAAATGGATCTTTTTCATTTATCCCTATTGATGGTCAATACGCATTACAAAGAATTAAGTTAATAATATTTACACAGTTTTGGGGTTTTTTTGTTTGTTTTTTCATGTCTGCTATGAGATAAGTGTATTTCTACTAAGTGTATTTGTGTTTTCTACTGCCTATATCAATGGACAAAGGAAGAGCAATGGATGTCATCTGTTTGGACTTCAGCAAGGCCTTTGACATGGTGCCCCATAACATCCTGCTCTCCAAGTTGGCGAGATATGGATTCGATGGGTGGATTGTTCAGTGGATAAGTAATTGGCTGGATGGTCACATCCAAAGGGTAGTTGTCAATGCCTTGATGTCTAGATGGATATCAGTAACAAGTGGTGTCCCTCAGGGATTCACACTGGGACCAGTGATTTTTAATATCTTCATCAATGATACAGATATCAGGATTGAGTGCACCATTAGCAAATCTGCAGATGACATCAAGCTGAATGGTGTGGTAGATATATCAGAGGGATGGGATATCATCCAGAGGCACCTGGACAAGCTGGAGGAGTGGGTCCAGGTGAACCTCATGAGGTTCAACAAGACCAAATGCAAGGACCTGCACCTGGTTTGGAACAATCCTCATTATCAATACATGCTATGAGATAAGGTGACGGAGCAACCATGCAGAAAAGGACTTGGGGGTACTGGTGGTTTAAAACCTGGACATGAGCCAACAATGTGCACTTGCAGCCCAGAAGGCCAATTGCATCCTGGGCTGTGTCAAAAGAAGTGTGGCCAGCAGGTCAAGAGAAGTAATTTTGCTACTCTGGTGTGACCTCACATGGAATATCGTGTCCAGCTCTGGAGACCTCAACCTAAAGACATGGACCTGATGGAGTGGGTCCAGAGCAGGGCCACAAAAATGATCAGAAGCCTGGAGCACCTCTCCTAGAAGGTTGAGGGAGTTAGGGTTGTTCAGCCTGGAGAAGAGAAGGCTCTGAGGAGACCTTATAGTGGCCTTCCAGTACCTGAAGGGGGCCTACAAGAACACTGGGGAGGGACTGTTTACAAGGGCATGTAGCAATAGGATGAGGGGCAACAGTCTTAAACTAGAGAAGGGTTTAGATTGGACATTAGGAAGAATTTCTTTACTATGAGGGTGGTGAAACACTGGAATAAGTTGCCCAGGGAGATGATGGAGGTCCCATCCCTGAAGTCATTCAAGGTCAGGCATGATGAGGCTTTGGGCAACCTGATCTAGTTGAGGATGTCCCTGCTCACTCCAGGTTGGACTAGATGACCTTTAAAGGTCCCTTCCAACCCAAGGCATTCTATGATTCTGCTCTGTTACATGGAATAACAGTCTGTCTGAAGCACTTTATGATGCTAATATGTATAAATTGTCACTGGAACCAAAAATTAAAGTGATTAATTTGTGTACCCTTTTTTACAAAGTACCTGTGTAATTGAAAGACAAGCTTTACAGCTTTATCTGGATTCCATTTGTAAGATGTAATTGTTTCTAGCAATAGCCTGAAATGTTGTCTTTGTTAGACAGGTGTTTGTATCCAAACAATGTTCTTGATATTCCGTGGAAACATAATTGAAAACTATCTCAGTCTTTAGGTGTGGTAGTGTTATGTTTAGTGATCATGAAATTACTGATGGCTTTAAGGTATCAGGTTTAATTACATAGTTTTCATGATAATGAAGTTGCCTCCTGCCAGTGATCAAAATCCTCTGTATTCTAGACTTTCATTTGTCAATAATTTTTTCAACTCCTAATACTACAGTTTTATTAGGAATTAAGAGAGTCAAAATGGGTATCACAGGATAGGGTCAGCTGGCATCAACAGTATTATTCCACTGCATTTAAAGAACAGCATGTTGCCCTTGACAAGAGATCATTTTGACAGGTACGTTCAATTCATCAAAAGAAACAACAATGTGGATGTTTAAGAGCAGTATTTTCCACAGATATATTATGACCTGAGAATGCAGTAGGAAGTTTTACATGTAACAATCTTCCAAGATAAATCCCGCAACTGTAGAAAAAAATTTTGCTTTCTAAAAAACATTAGTATGTATAGAAAGTCAGCAATGTTCTAGTTACACTGGTAGGAATTATCCTGAATGTAGGGCACGCTGGTAATACATTTTCCTGATCTTTTATTATTTTATTGTTATACTATAGGAAAATTTATCAAAAATATTCCATTTCACTTACTCCCTCTTACAATGACACAGTGCTCCCTGTTCTAAGAAAAGAACAAAGTTGCTTTTCTTTTCTTGCTCATCCATTTTGTACTCAGCATGCTAGGAAAGCCACCATTCGCATCTGTCTGATCTCTTATAACTGTAAAATTGCTAAATTCTCTCACAATTTCTTAAGTATTAATAATTAATAAGTTTGTTCAGCATGTTTTGTAGTATTTCACTGAATTTTGAAATGGTTGGTTCAAGTCCAGCTTTGTAAAGTTTTCCAAGTCCATATATTTTATCAAAGTAAACTTATCTGTAGAAGATTAGAGAGAGTTTAATACAAATAATTGTGTTAGTATCCTAGTTAATTTCCCAGAGGATTTATCAAGAAGAGTAGATCACACCAAAATTAATTGCAAAGTCTTCTATAACTTATTTAGCAAAGCCTCTGCTTATTTTCAAATAACAATTGGGGTACTATCAATAATAGGACAACCTGAAGTCATTGAAAGAACTAATTAAAAAATTGTTTACATTTAGTGAAACAGAAGTTCAGATCAAAATTGCTTTCCCAAGTGATAATTCATCAAGCTTTTTTCTTTCATATGCTAGATAATGCATTCAATGAATGATTCAAGCTAATTCTAGCTTCTTTTGAAATTCATCAGTAGCTGTAACCAGGGTAACCTGTAATTCTAATCTTAGTTCACTATAAAGTCTTACGCTGTTTTTATCGGATGTTATATGGTGAACTTTTCATTTATACATCAGACATTCATTAAATCACTGAATCCTCTGTCCACTAGGAACTGACAGTTTTCTGCAGTATACAGGGGTGCTGTCTCTAGATTGTAACTGTTTGAGACTTTTGAGGTGTGTGTTGTTTCTAGTCAATTTTTCATTACGTGCAAGCAATGCTTACCATTATATTGGTTTGGTAATAACTGACTGAAAAAAATAGATTTTCCTATTATCTCAGAATGTGAAAGTGAATGCCAGAAGTCATTATATTTAGACTGGAAACTCAGCACAATACTTGATAAGTTTAAAAATTCAAATAATGTTCCCCATGCTCATTGTTCCTGGTGTTACTATGCTGAGCCAAGTAGGTAATTCCTTGTGTCAGTTCAGTGAAGAGATGAATGCTGCGTATCAGGGATATTGCACGTGTCAACACTGAGCACACAGGGCCCTATAGTGTTGATAGGAGTAAATGTATCTCATGGACATATGAGCAATTTCACAGTGGGGAAGCAGAGGTTCTACTGTTCATAGGTAGGGTTGGCATCTCAGAAAGCTGTAGCTGGTAGAATGATTGTGTGTTAAGATTGTATCAGACAGAAATTGTTTGTCTCCTAGCAAGCAAGGCTTGATAAACATAGTGAAACTATTAAAAAGTATCCTTCCTATAATGGTCTTTTGGGGAAGTAGCAGTCTTCTGTCTTTCATCCCTTAGTGGGGAGACTTGCTCATGAGAATCTTGATAATTAGATGGATGTCTGTATGATTTAAGGTGAAAAGGATGTATTTTTTTTCACAGTATGGATGATTACCTTGTGTTTTCAATATTTATTTTTAGCTAAATAAAAAACAGTTGTGATTATCTGAAGTTGTTATACTGTTTGCACATGATGGATATCCTATATAGAACACAGTTAATTTTCTTTCTAACTGCATATGGCACTTCCTGCAGTGTCAGTTATATTGACTGATAAAGTTAGAATCACTATGGGATTTCATCTTTTTGATTAAAATTGCCAGCCTCATGAAAGGGAATAATCAAAATTCCATCAGCATCATTGGAAGCTGTACTGGTCCCAACTTCATTTTATTTGTGCCCTCCTCTGTTATGTAATTGTGTTGTGTGGTGAGGTTTTGGTAGTGGGGGAGGGGCTACAGAGGTGGCTCCTGGAAGAAGCTTCTAGAACATCCCTTGGTTCCAAGTCAGGCCTGCCTTTGGACAAGGCTGAGACAATCCGCATCTCTGTGATAACATATTTAAGAGGGGAAAAAAATACTGGGCAAGTTTTTGGAGCAGAGGAGTGGAGTGTGAGAGAAGTAAGTATATAGACATCCCAGGTCAGTAATGAGAGAGAAGGGGTGCCCTAGGTGGTGGAGCAGAGAGGTCTCTCAAGGAGACCATGACTCTGAGGGATACCCATACTGGAGCAGTCTTTTGACCCATGAAGAAGGGACCCATGCTGGAGCACTTTGTGAGGAGTTGCAGCCCTGTGACAAGGACTCACACTAGAGAAGTTAATGGAGGACTGGGAGAGACATGGTGCTGGAGCAGGGCAAGAGTGTGAGGAGTCCTGCCTCTGAGGAGAAAGCAACAGAAACAATATGTGACAGACTGACTGCAACCCCCATTCCCTGTCCCCCTGCACTGCTGTGGGAGTGGAGGTAGAGAAATCAGGAGCAGAGCTGAGCCCAGGAAGACTGGAGAGATGTAAGAAGGTATTTTTAACATTTGGTTGCATTTATTATTATACATTATCCTACTCTGATTTGACTGGCAAATTGGTACTGGTGCTGATGTTTAAATTAAATTGATATTGTTTCCCCAAGTCGGGTCTGCTGTTTGCCCATGACCATAATTGGCAAGTGAGTCCCCTCTGTCTCCTCTGGAGTGAGCGAGTGGCTGCATCGTGTTCAGTTGCCAGCTGGGTGGGCCTAAACCACAACATGCATATTGCTGAACAGGCTACATAAGGTCGTCCATGGAAAATAACACTCTGCCTGGCAGGACTATGCATGGGCTTCTACGTAATAGTCAGCTAAACAGAACAGGAAGAGAGAAACAGCTACTAGAACATTTACATGGAATATACACTGCATTATTAGCTTTCTTTCCATATTCCTAATCAGTTGTTCTGGTTTCTTTTAATTCATACTAAACTACTTTTTTTTTTTTCTTTCTACTTTTCAGAGTAATTTCTCTTCAGCTGTAGCTTGTATTATGTGCTATGTAGTATAACTTGCAAAGTTACTTTTAATTCTATGCATTTAAAAGCCTTTGTTGTTGTTGGTACTGTAGAAATGAAGGCGGCAGCTCACAGTGGACTAACATCTAAGACTGAGATAACTAAGTTTTTAGTTTTCATAAGTTCAAGGTCTATAACTTCCAGTTCTGACTTTTTTAGTAGGGCTGAGATGCTGATTCTTAGTCAGTCTTATTATGCTGGAACACTGTGGAGACCCACACTCAGCCTACAGTCACCACTCTGCAGGGACAATTGAATATATGAACAAGGCCAAATAATGGCCTTACTTTTTAAGTAATGACTGCTTAAGTTCCCTCTCAGGTGACAAACTTTCATGTTGCTCATAAATACCTGAATCCCTTCCTGCAGTAGAATGCATTTACAATTGTGCAAATATTCTGTATTTATTCTAGACCACACAGATCTGAGTGACAGCAGACTAAAGCTGAAGTAACCCCAATTAATTTCAGAAGGCTTATTCCAGATTTATACATCTCAGAGATAAAAATGCGTGTATTTATCTTTGAATTGCATGGCACAGAGAATAATGATAAGATGTATTGAGCTCCATTCTCAGCAGAAATTAGTTCAGGGTAGTCAGTGGAAAAATTGTTGTGTACATAAGATTGACAAGCTTGATGGTCCGTTATCACTGTAGTTAAGCAAAATATGAATTCTAATTAATCTATTTTCTTCTATCGTGACTTCTGAAAATAAGGGAAACTTCAAACACCTGTGGGGTCTTTTTGTTTGTTGGGTTTTTGGGGGGTTTGTTTTGTTTGGGTTGTTGTTTTTTTTCCCTTGTATTTTAATTGGTTAGTGATCACAGAGGATATTGGCATTTGTAGGAAAGGAAAAATAAATTCTAATTT
>WUAM01000359.1:34569459-34583491 GCA_024336885.1 Actenoides hombroni
AAAAGAAGTGTGGCCTTATGCTGCAGTCAGCATGCTTGACAAGAAAACAGACAGCCATGCAGAGAAGATGATAAAGATATTTTTTTTATTTCCTTTATCTTGAATCTTGTAATCAAAAGAATGACGTAGTTCTAAGACCTAATTTGGAGGTAAAATTGTCTTATTGAAAGCTTTTGTTATTTCTTATTTTAATCCATAGGTTTTAGTCTCAAAATGATGTTGTCATTGCTCTGTTATGCGTGAATACTCCAAGTGTTGGAACAAATCTTGAATTATGACTGCTAAAGGCGGGAAAAACAAAACCCAAAATGATACTACATTGTTGCATTTATTATGTTCTAACCATTATTCCAGATACCTTTACCTTTCAGTTATAGAATGATATAGGTTTTAAGAACTGGGACATATTCTACAAATAGGTTCTGCTTATGGAATACACTCTTGAGCACAAAAAGAAAATTCAGTTTTAAGAGAAACTTGATGCTATTTAGTAAAGTAGACATAGAACTCTTAACATCTGTTTTATCAAAAGCATATCCTCATATCAGAACTTTAATTAGCTCTTTTAGTTAAACTGATGATCTGCATAGGCTCAAAAAGCTTCATGAGAGCATTGAAAATTTGCACTAAACCAGTCCTTTTAATAGGTATTCAAGCTGGCACTATTATATTTTTTTTTAAGGAGTCACTGTTTACAATTTTTACTCATTATCTGTGTAGCTTACAGTGGTAATAATTTTAAGTGTTGAAATTCAACACATTTACGCCCTAAAATTTATAAAGACTGCAAGTCGCATGGGATATTGGAGGGAGTCTGCTCTGCTCAACATTTGTAGGGGTTTTGTAAATAATCACTAAAATGTGAGATGATATTCAGCAGTCTTGAGTTTGCATAGGTTCTGTCTGGTACTGCAGGAAGATAGGAAAAGGGAATAGATGGTGGCTACTCAGTATCTAAAGAAATCTGTCTGATTTTAATAATGATCTAAATATGGGTCTTGTCTTTTAGCATCAAGGACCTAGTTCAATATTTTCTGAAGTTGCATGGACTTGTTGTTGGAGTTTTGGATTTTATTTGTTTGTTACAAGGAAGCCTGAAAATTTATTCCCTATTTTTAATGCATTTTCTTTGAAGGGAGGGGGAATTGTCATTTTCATCACCAGTCCTGAAATGCTTTATGGATGCTTCATGTGCAATGACAATGATCTCTAACACTGTGCTGGCAAGAGCCTTTACCTAGATTAGAGACCAAAGAGCTGGGTATCAAATTATCTTAAACTACTTAAACATGTCCATGAGTGTCAGACTAATCCACCTCATGCAGGGATTTTTTTTTTATCTTTGTTTTTTTTTTATTTTAAATGCTCAGCATCTAGTAGCATAGTGTAATAACTCTGAAGTTGTTTTTTATGTTTGTCAGTGATGTCAGAGTGATCGTGTGCTCGAGTTAGACTTGTGAGAAAGGCATCAAAACATGGTGAATTAAAGTTGGCAAACAATTCTTATGTTTGAATGCTCTTGAATTTGCAGGTTTATTGCATTCCTGTTGATTTGGTGAGGTATTACAAAAATCCTCCAAGACGTTATTTTTGGTTTTTTCTACATTAGTGTATCTGTGTATTTAATATGAAACTTTTTTTGAGATTTTTGCTACACAGTTTTATTTGGAAGAACAGCAGGTGATGCTTGAGTTAAAGCTCTTTCAATCATCTTTCAAATTAATGAGAAAATGTTTGCAATTAAAATCAGTATTTACTTAATTAGTAGTTGACTTACTAAGAAGGGGACAAGAAAGGAATGTTGTTAGGATGCATCCAAGGCAAATCATGGGAGGAAAGTGTCACATGAAAGAAACCACCCGTGTCTCAAAGGATAATGGTTGTTTTGCTGTACGACATCTTTCTGCAGCGTGTTCAAAGTGATCTGAATGAACTAATAAAGAAAATATCTATAATTGGTAAGTAGTTAGATGTTAATAAGAGCACCCGTCCTTGAGTATGAGCGTTATATGCAGTTAGACATAATATCTTGCAAATAGCAGACAGGACACCACATCAAAATAAATTTCATGGACTTGTGCATATCATCAGACAATCAGTCTGAGTAACAAATAAATTAGTTTAATTTTATCATCTTATGTCAAGAGATATGTGGTCACTGATGGACCAAAGGAGAGAATGAGACTATACAGTCTTTGAAAATATCACAGAGAAAGATGCATCACTTAGACTTAATTTTAATACTTCCGTGTCCTGGAGACGCTCTTATAAATGGGTACAATGCTGACTTTTTTTTCTTTTTTTTTCTTTTTTTTTTCTTTTTTTTTTTGTCTTAATGTGAAAGATTTACCTTCCAAAAGCAAGTAAAGTACTCCATAAAATGAAATTCAGTTTTCATAAAACTTGGGGTGAATTTGGCCCCACAACACATTCTTTTTTTTTCAGACATTTTTAGTCCCAATCAGAGTTCTAACATAAACACAGCATTGCTTATGTTTTCACATTAGTATTTTAGCAAAGGCTACACACATGTACTCTGACTTCTTCCCTCTCTTTCACATGCACATATATTTCTTCTTGCATCTTACTGCTTCGTGAAAAGATGAAGTGCATTTACCACTACCCAATTTCTTAATCTGTGACGTGGCAGTAGAACCATTCAATAACCTTCCATGTAGTTTATCACTTGGTCACTTACATGCACTGTAATATCACTATTTTAATGTTACTAATAGTGTGAATAATACAAAGAAGCTTTATGGTTTCTATTCCATCTGAAATACCAATACAAAATTGTCTCGGCTGTAAGAGAAGCAAATGATTTACTGCTGGGTTCTGGTTATTAAAATTAAAATTTTCAAGTGGAAGTAACAAAGATCGTTGATGTATTATGCAGAATTCAGAGGAAATCAATACAAGTCTTAACGACCTATTCCCCCTGCTCTTTAGCTTCCATTAGTCACATCTTGGGAGAGCACTCTGGCCATCAATCAAGCAAACAAATTACTTTATTTTCATATTGTGAACTTAATGGAAGTTCTTTCATAATCTTTCCAAGCTAGATCAGAAATTCTGCATGACAAGAGGAAAAAGCTTCTGAAAGGATGAAAAACTTTGAAGAATATATAATAAGTAGTTCAGACATAAGACAGTTTTGAAAACCAATTTTTGTTCTTTCCAAAAATAGAATGATCTAGCTATGTGAACATGCATGTTATTATGTTGAACTAGAACATCAGATATCAGACCAACCTGATAGCCTTCCATGATAGCATGGCTGGCTGGGTAGATGAGGGAAGAGCAGTGCATGTTGTCTACCTCAATTTCAGCAAGGCTTTTGACACTTATTTCCCATAACATCCTCATAGGTAAGCTCAGGAAGTGTGGATTAGCTAAGTGGACAGTGAGGTGCACTGAGACCTGAGTGGATGCAGAGCTCAGAGGGTTGTGATCAGTATCATGGTCTAGTTGAAGGCCTGTAAGTAGTTGGTGTTCCCCAGGGCTCACTACTAGGTACAGTCTTGTTCAATATATTAATCAATGACCTGGATGAAGGGATGGAATGTACTGTCAGCAAATTTGCTGATGATACTGCAACTGGGAGGAGCTGTTGACACACCAGAAGTCTGTGCTGCCATACAGTGAGACCTGGACAGGCTGGAGAGCTGTGTGGAGAGGAACCTAATGGAGTTCAACAAGGGCAAGTGTAGGGTCCTGCATGTGGTGAAGAGTAGCCCCCTGATCCAGTACTGGTTAGGGGCTGACCTGCTGGAAAGCAGATCCATGCAGCAGGACCTGGGAGTCCTGGTGGACAACACGTTAACCATGAGCCACAAATGCGCCCCATGAATGTGCTAATGGTCTCCTGGGGTGCACAAAGAAGAGTGTGACTAGCAGATGGTGAAGATTCTCTACTCTGCTCTAGTGAGGCCTCACTAGAGTATTGTGCCCAGTTCTGGGCTTCTCAGTTCAAGAGGGACAAGGAACTAGTGCAGAGAGTCCTATGGAGGGCTACAAAGATGATTAGAGGACTAGAGCATCTCTCTTATGAGGAAAGGCTGGGAGATCTGGGGCTGTTTAGCCTGGAGAAGAATGAGAGGGGATCCTATCCATATTTATAAATGTGTAAAGGGTGAGGATCAAGAGAATAGAGCCAGTCTCATTATCATGGTGCCCAGTGACAGGACAAGGCACAAAGGGCACAAACTGGAACACATAAAGTTCCACCTGATCATGAGGAAAACTTCTTTACTGTGAGGGTTACAGAGCACTTGAATAGGCTGCCCACAGAGGTTGTGGAATCTCCTTCTCTGGAGATATTCAAAACCTGCCTGGATGCTTTCCTGTGCAACCTGATTCTAGGTGAACCTGGTTTGGCAGGGATATTGGACTGATTGATCTCCAGAGATCCCTTCCAAGCCCTGTCATTCTGTGATTCTGTGATATAATGAGAAGAGATATGCAATAGCAGCAAACAAGAGTATATTATGTAGATCTGCTGTCCAATTTCTGAGATCCCTGTGGGTTACAATACACATATTGTATAATAAATAGGGTTTTTAATATCCAAACCTTTGTTCTAATTGATGGTTTACTAGTAACCCTTCATAAATTCTTCTATACAGAGTAAAGACTCATTTCAGATTATTTCTTATGACACTAATGTATCAATCCTAATAAATTTTTGTACATTTGCCCATGTTCCTACATTGTGTTTGTAAGACAGCTGGGGACTCAGCTCATAGCCCCTGGAATACTTGGAATGATTAGAAGAATAAAAAAAAAGAAGGACAACATTTTTTCACCACTATATAAACACTTAAGTCATACACAGAAATTTGAGTAACTTGTTACAGTGAAATGATTAGCAGCAGGTTTAAAAGAAGTGAAAAGCAGACCTGTTTTGCACAGTGTAAATTACGTTAGAGGCTACAATTGTAAGTGGCTAGGAGAAGATTAGTCATATTTATGGATACCATGGACATCAGTGATCATTAAACACGATGATTTAGATACTGTCTCTACTTCATGATGACCTTAAGGCACTGCTTTCTGAGGATGGAGGCTGTACTTGAAAAAGAATCACCTTATATTTACCCTTATTTTGTATGCTCTTTCCTTAAGCACGGGTTACCTATTGTCAGAGAGAAAATAAAAGTAGAAGTCTGTTTGGTGTGTCTATGAAACTTACAGCATTTGGTCCAGTTTTTTCTCCAGCTATGATAAATCTTCAACTATGATGAAAGATGTGTTGTGACAGTAAAACCTTTGGATTTGAGAGGCCAATATTTGATTTCCAGATTTAAAGGAGATTAAGTTTCTTTTCTGTGGCTGGCTTCTGTGCAGACGCACAGAAACTAAAGTTTTGATAAGTAAGATAGCAAGATTCTGATGTGTGTTGCCATTTCCAGGCTCCCACACCCTACCAAGTGTTTTATTCAAGGAGCTCAGTGTAATAAGGTAGCTGAGTGTCATCTGCTCTTAACAGAGCAATGCAGGAGATTAATTTGTTGTATTATCTACAAAATCAATGGCTAATATATGACTTCATGTGTATTCACATTACTAAGAGAATCTCAAAGTTACCGCTGTACCTAGCAGTCTGCCCCAATCCATACGATGTTTTTTGCTTGAGTACTTCCTAATATTTAAACATCTCTTAGCTTTATGGTGTCTTACATAGGAACACTCATCTCTGTATGAGGACTGGACTAGAAGTATCTACCAACCCTTATTTCCTTTCTGAAAAGGAGAGGAGGTAACCAGGTAAGAGAAGAAATTCCTGGAGCACCAGTATCTGGCACATAAACTTCTGAACTATTCTCTGATTTGGTTGGCATTTTCCCTAGACTAGCAGAGATGTAAAAACAAGTAGGCTGTAACCCAGTGAATGGATCTGACCTTCACGTCAGTTTCTTCCCAAATGTTTTTTTGGGGTGGTAAAATGAGTCTGTATTAAGAGAACCTGAGTTGTCGAGGAAAACTTGGCAATAAATTATAATTTTCTTCTGAAGATTTGTAAGAAAACAACTCTTATCTCCTGTAAGATCTGTACCTGTTCATGTGAGCTGATCATAGGCTTACATTCTCACAGAGCAAAGCAGGTGAAATAATCTATCTCATATATTTGCTAGGACTAAAGTTTTTTTTTTTCAGATAGCTAAATGGGAAAGTAGGCTTCAATAGTAGATACTCAATGATTTAAATATAACTTGAAACCAGTCGAATGCACTTAAGCTGTTGTGATGCATGAAAGTATTTCAGTGTCATGTCCATCAGACAAAAGAGGAAATGAATTGGCCTAAGTCACTTTTTTCAAATATGAAACGGAAAGTGCTGTCCCAGACAGATCTAACAGAAGTGATGGTTTCCTCAAGAGGCACTTAACTGATTAATGTGCTGATTGTTCTTCATGCCTGCAAGGTGATAGCAGCACTTTAAATGTTAAGAAGATCCAAACTGAAATTAGACTGTAATTCCACTTTGAGGACTAATTTCTTTCTATGCAGTTGTTTGAGTACTCCTTAGTATAGTGGCTTTCTATCTTGATATTTATCTTTGATATTAATATAAGACAAACAAGTATGAGTAATAAAAGCCAAAGCTGTGTGTCCCATTATACTTCTTTCCTAGTACAGGGAAAAAGATTGTAAACTGCTTACTCTAGAAAATGAGTCTGACCCTTAGAAACTGAGCCATGTTCTAAACATAACATGAGAAAAGTGACAAGAATAATCATGAAGAGAAGCATTCTGAACAACACCTGAAATATAAGTAATAATCTAAGATACACATAATTTCCTTACTAAAACAAAAAATCTCAACAGAAAATGCAAAAATCCCCAACAAACCAACCACAACGCAAAACCCAACAAAGCAGTGATTTTTACAGGACTAAGTATACTGTCAGCATTACATTATGCCAGAGTGATACTAATATATCCTGGAATCAGACTGGAATTCCTTAATCAAATTCCTTCTTTACAATGCAACAGTAGTAATCTGAGTGTCATAATAACAAAGTTGTATTTATATGCTGCCCAAATAAACACTACATATTTAGGATCCTGTCCCCCTTTAACTTAAGTAAACAAGTCAGTCTTTTGCCTCTCTGAAGGAATGGTGGCAAACCAGCATTTTATTCTGAGATCAAATTAGAGAGATTGTCTTTGTTCCTGGGAGACCAATTACCTAAATTTAACTGCACATGTTCAGTTTCTAACAAGAGTTATGCAGTAGAGTCCCATTCCAAAATCCTGATTTATCTGTGTAACTCTTTCTTCTTATTTACCAGTACAAATCTATTCTGCAACTGCAATGATATCATTCATGGCTGTTTCACTTAGTCGTTAAGACACACGCAGTAGCTTGTCACAAATAATTTGAAGAATCCAATTTCATGTCATCATACCTTCAGCCTCGGAAATAATGCCACTTCTCTGCATTTTGCCATTTGTTATAATTACACTCTGTATTACCAAATGCTGCAAACTAAAAGACAAGTTTATTGCTTAGTACCAGTCAAATATGTGTATACACAATAAAATCAAGCATATTTCATTCCTTTCCTCCTCTACCACCCAAATGAAGGTGAAAGTTTATTTGTTTCAATTTTGAGAGATAAGTAGAATCACAGTGAAAAGCTCTGAGTCACAGGATCTAATAAATGAACAGTCAGTATAACTGTGAAATATTGGGGGAGGTATGGAGACTATACACTGCCTTATTTAACTTCTAAATGGTGAGGCAAGTCTTCCTAGGATTATAGTAGACCCAAAGAAGAGGGTTAAAAAGAAGTATTCCCTCATAAAGCAGCTCAGAGCAGAGTCTAACTGAAAGATGATAGCAACAATGATGACACAAATCTCCATTGATATTTGTCCCAATGATTTGGTTTCTATGATTTCCTCTTTTTGCACTCTTCTGGTTTACTTGGAGGCCTGACAGCTTCTACACTTTAAAATGTCTGTTGTTCTGACAATCTGGATCCCTTGAATGTATTACTATGGAAGAAGTTTTCATTTATTTCAGAGAGGTCATGACCAAGTTGATAATTTTTTTCCTCCATTTCTGTTACAACTATGATCACTATGTTTTCTTATCCTTGGGATGACATTTCAACGAGATATGTATTTCACAAGAATGCGAGAAAAACGCTTGTCATTTTTCTCATTTGCATGGTGGTCTATAATTTGAAAGTGGAAGCTATCCAAGCTAAAAGCTTGCATAAGATTTCATGAACTAGGTAGATTTTTCCCCAATCAAATTTATATTTATTAATTAGAAAGTGTCTGGAAGTTAGGTCATGAAAATTCTGTTGACAGAAAGCTGAGAGAGACTTTTCTGTGTTTGGCTTTGTAAAGCAGAGATGATAGAGGATCCATTTGAGCTCAACATGCACACCGTGTTTCAGAATTAAGCAAGTAATGACAGGAAGCCAAACTGAATTGATTATCATTTAGAGTCCTTAGTCTGACACGATATTTGTGTGTTCATTCCACTACCATTTGTTTCACAAATCAAATTTTACAGTATTCTTCCAGAATCACTTTCACTTCTTAGTATCAGCCAGAATGATGATCCCAAGCAGCTGTGAAAAAGGTGAGATTTTTTCGGCTGGTGGAATATAGCTGAGTACTGCAGAGTGTTAGGTGCTGATTGCCTCCTCAGGGTTTCTAGTCTTACTGTCATATCATTGAAATGAAGCACTTCTATAGCTTTAAGTGAACCCCAGTTTGTATTTCTGGCTATCTCTGCTGGCTGATGTGGATAGAACATCTTGCTCATCTGCATTCTGTTGTAAAAGTGGCCTCTTCATGACTCACACTAGGGGAAAAAACCCAAAACAATTCAGAAAATATAGTTTGATATTGATTCTGTTCCATTCAGTATTTGTATCGTTTCCTTTCCACCTAGCTCAGTCATTCTAGAGTAAAAGAATTTTCTCCTGGATTCTGTAACCTTCTTTGTCCTTTCTCATAGTGCTTTTCTAGGGTGACAAGTAGTTAAGATGTAAGTCACCTTTACTATAAAAGAATTAAGTGTCTTTTCATAGTTACCTGGGCCATATATTAGCATAGAAGTGAGTCCAGGTATTTGATATTGACACAAAAGAAAGCACACTGGCTTACCTAGGGTTGGATCCAGTGTTATATCATTAACAACAAACAGCTATAATGGGAGAAAGATGGAAATAACTACAGAAACATGAGAAACAACAAAGATAAGATGTGAGAAAGGGACAAAAACATGGTTCCTTATTTGTAGGATGAACTTAAAAGGTACCCTTTTCAACCCACATGGTTTATAATGTATTCAGAAATGGAAATTAATCAGCAGTTGTTTATATCGGTGCATATGTGGTACAGGGATCTGATACGACAGTTAGCAGCCAGCAAACTTGCAGACTAAGCTGTAGCTCTTCCATAGAGATGCCTTTTCCCAGTAATTATATTTCATAGCCTCAGTATCTGAGCTGTTCTTTTTCTCTTTTCCCCTTGACTTTGATGTACGAACATTTTCTTCACTCTTGCTGCACAAAATCTAAAGATATTATTCTTTTATATTTTAATCTGGTCTATTTTTTTTTTACACTTGATGTGCTTTTCTCTGTTATAAAATGTGCCTCATATTGATCATTTCTGATATTTTCCTCTTCTAAGATTCAAAGGCAAAATGGTCCAATCAAAGCTCAGTTCAGTCAAGTAAATGTGTTTTATTGCAATGGTTTATCAGACAGTTGTGTCTGTCTCTAACTTGATTCAGCTTCTGTTTGGTCCTGTTATGAACTAGAAGCTTGCTTAATGTGGATACACCAGTCAATGTGATGTCATTATCTCCAACATCTTCACAGCTATTTTAAAATATGGAAGTCCTTTATCACTTCCAGGGTTTTGTAGATGAAAAGGAGTTATAAAATTTCTCTCAGATTGGAGAGAATCTAAATTATGTGAAAGCTGAAGGATTGATCATTGTTCTCACATTCACTTATATCACTACAGTCTCAGAGATGTTTCCGGAATGACATTTGTCTCCAGGTTGGATTATTTTTTTAAGTCCTTGATTTTGAAGAGTCAGTGCAAACAAATCTCCTGCTGATTTCTCATGGATATTAATTTGCAGAAGGGTGGCAGAGATATTAATCCACTGGGATCACTTACAAATTTCATCTGGAGTTGCTGCCATAATGCTTTGACTCCTGAATCTCAGTCATATTCTGATATATAGTCTTACTTTGATGAGAGGAAAGTCAAGGTACATAAATAAAGGGGGCACTGGTCAACTGTTGTATGATTGGAATGTTACCAAGCAAAAGATGTTCTTTGTTTCTAAACAAGCAAGGTATTTTCTTCATTACCCTCTGCCAGTCTGATCCAGCTGTTATTAAGAACAGTAATAATCCTTCCAGTGACATTAAGAAGATTTGGGTCAGAACTCCTTGCAGATAAATTAACAATAGGAAGAGATAAGTTGTGGGTAGGCAGGACAGTGTGTTAAGTTCCTCTGCTAGCCACTGGGACTGTGCCAAGGGGAGGTCTGTAGCAGGTACCACACCAGAAGTAGCTCATGCAACGTTAAGACCTCCTCTATGCTTCCTATGTAAAGTGGGGATGCCACCCATATCACAAGAGTATAAAGAGACAGTAAAATATTGATCTGTGTGCACCCACCACCAAAGAACTCAAGATCTGGATTGATCCGCTGAGTCTGCGCTTGATCCAAGGGTGGATATTTTTCTATCTTATTCTCTCTCTCCCCCTATCTTTTCCTCTCCTCCTCTTTCTATTCACTTTTCCTTTCATCTCCTTCATACTTAGTTGTGCCTTAAAGTAGTTGATAAAAAAGTAACCTCTATTGCCAAAACACCTTTATCTGCACCATTTATTGATTGTGCTCAAGAAAAACCTGTAAGTTGTTTTATATTGTTCCTCCAAGTCATTGTCTTGACTTTACCACCTCTGTGCCCTGCTGTGCAGGGATAGATTCTTTGAAGGGATTATAACGATTTACCTCCCTCTGAGTGGGACAAGAAAGTATTTCACTATAATTAAAAATAACACAGTTCCTTCATTGTAGTTAATTGGAGGGGTCTACCTAAAGAGGTAGAAAATGAGTAGAAAATGTTTATCTCATTGCTATATTGAATGTTGTAGTAAATGACATTCTTGGCAGAAGTTCTTAAATCCTCTACACTTTCATCTGATCTGTTTTTAAAACATTGGAATTCTGCTGTGGTGATGTTACGCACACAAAAACTTGTGCCATGATCTCTAAGCCATTACTTCTTTTCACGTGTTTAGTATAAAGTCATTTGGAATATCTAACTTTTCAGATGTTCATGATGTTTGCCTCAGATAACAGCAATTCATTTAAACATACATTTCAATATTGTGAAGAAACAATAACAAAGAAAAACTTTTAACTGAGAAATGTATTTGAATAGTCTTACATGTGACTTGTAACACTCATTTCCTTGAACTTATTTTCTGGTGGTTTGTTTCTCAGACATGTTTCACATATTGTGATTTTCCTCTTCAAAAATAATATTACCAATTCACACATATGTTTAATATGTGTAGCTGACACATATTAGTAGTTAAAAGGACATTATAAATACAAATCACACTGAGTTATTTTGAAGTGATGAGAAAGAAGGTAGGAAATCTGTGGTATAATGTACAAGGGAGCAATGGATTTGTGGGGATTGACTGCTCCCTTCCACATACCCCAGAGTGTTATATCACCTCTTCAAGCTCTACGTGACAGTTCAGACTTGTTACTGTTCATGAAGTTGTATCTAGTCTTACTGTTTGCCAGTATGCAATATTTGTTAGTATTTTTCCTGGTGGTAGCTGTTTTGAAGTACATGTTGTTGAGTAACTCAGTGACTTAGAAATCATCCAGATAATGCTTGATGCAATTTGATGACAGAGACTGAGAAAAATGTGATATGGGAGAACTCAGGGAGCAAAAGATCAAACTCATATAGGCTGAATGTTATTGATACCTTATAAATGATTGGATGCATTGCAGTCAGGAAACCCCCAGTGTGGCTTTCACAAATGACTTCTGGTTTTGGCATGTACAAAGTCTTTAGTGTGGAGTTGCGATTTCCAAGATGCTAATGGGCTTTAGATAGCATTTGTTAATTTTCAAGGAACAGATAGAAACCCTTTTAACTACTTGGTATATTTAAATTTAGATGTCTAGTTCATATCTGTTCTTTGAGTAGTATATTTTAGACGTTTAATATACTTGAATGGTATTAGATGTTAGGGTAAAGGTAAAATGTCCTATTAGTTTATAAAGAAGGTGATTACGGACCATTGTAAATCTGATCCTAGAGTCATGGAAGGTTTCTACAAATAGTGTTAAGACAAACACAAATTCTTCCACTTAACCTAGTTGATATTCTCCATTTATAAATAGGGAAGCTAGGCTGAAAGGTATAACTGTGTTGCATCTTTACCACATTAATTCAGAGGAATAATGTGTATGTCAAGGTTTAGGGTCAGGACAACCTACTAGACCTATAATAGATGCTCTATGTTAACCCCTTTCCCTCTCCAAAGGGGAAGAGAAAGGATATAAGGGAGAGAGACCTATTGATTAGAAAAGGAAACTAGAACAGCTTTAATGAAAATAATAATAATAAATTTAAATATATACAAATATATAGAGAAAACCAATATTAAACCCAACCCCTGCAATGGCAATTATGTCACTGTGAAGCTGTGGACCAGGCACTGGGGAGGTCCCAGACTGGACTGGATACTGATACTGATCAGTATCTCAAATTTGGATTCACTGCTCAAGCAGTTCTAGTAAACAGTGTGTTTGTTTAGCTGGAGGATGCATACCTGTCATGGTTTTCTTGACTAATACCATGTTCTGTCCCCAAGGACACAAGCCATGGATCCACAGAAGAGGCCTTAGGATTTATTTTCCTCTTTGGTATTTCTATCTCATTTCTCTTTCCTTCATTCATTTACCTTCTGAAATGCCTTGTCTTGGAGATCATGAACCTGCATCAGTTGAGGCATCCAGTGTTCTTCCGAAGTATATACCAGATGATAAAAGTCCGATAAAAGAAGAGTATTGGTCATTTCTAGGTACATTCCTTCATGCCAAATAAGAATTGTTTAAACAGGGAAGATGGATTGGTTTTGATATTTGACTGCCTCATGTTTTTTAACTGTCAGGCCATTTTTCTCACTTGGATCACAGAGTATTTATAGCATCTCTATATAAGCAAAAAAATTGCTTACAAACATATGTAATGTATGTGTCTGCATTTGGGTGTATACAGTGGCTTATGCTGACATCACATAAACAGATCATTCAGCTATAATATTATGCAGTTGAATTATAGTTGTAATGCCAAGAATTAGGGGTTATTTAAAAGGTAAAAGAGTAATGGTGAAATGGATTAAAAGAGGATCTTAAATTCACAATGGTCATTCACGTAAATACATTTACTATTTCCCAGCTGTCATCCTCTGTGAAGATTTGTAGTACCCTTTGATCAGATGACTTGTCCTTGAAGTACAGTTAGCATTCTAGTGTGAAATATCAACTGTTCTGCTGACAGAATGAGTTCAGTCAGCAAGCATCAAATACTATGGCACTCATCATGGGAACTGAGAATAAAATTGTTTCAGCCCTTGTGCAGAGCAACCTGCACAAAGTGTTGTAATAGGATTATAAAAGCCTTAATATTTAAAACTGAATTAATTCTGGTGGCACAAATATTATTAGTTTGTTTTATCAAGCAAAGCAGTGAACTGTGATTACCTGATAATATTGCCAAAGTAGTCATTTCCTTGTTTAGGAAGTCTCTTTTTCCCTTTCCCTTTCCCTTCTTTCCCTTTCTTTTCTTTTTTTTTTTTTTTAATTTTATTTTAAATTTCTTCCCTTTCCCTTTCTCTTTCTCTCGCTCTCTTTCTCCTTCCTTTCTTCGTTCCTTCCTTCCTTCCTTCCTTCCTTCCTTCCTTCCTTCCTTCCTTCCTTCCTTCCTTCCTTCCTTCCTTCC